>JAODKE010000001.1:24641991-24661886 GCA_026779605.1 Mormyrus hasselquistii | reverse complement strand
GAAAGATACCACTTTCTGTATACTGAATGAGAACCCTATAACTACGTGAAAGATACCACTTTCTGTATACTGAATGAGAACCCTAAAACTACGTGAAAGATACCACTTTCTGTATACTGAATGAGAACCCTATAACTACGTTCATTGTACACTGATCAAGGCCTCCAGTAGTTAACAGGCCACTTTACTCTATGCACTTTGCTTTACCATCCCACACTTTTATTGTACATCTTCATTCTACTTTTATTATCTCATATTTTTATCCCACTCTATTTTTGTCTTGTTTTGCAGTCTAATTTTACTACTAAGTTTATTATCTTAACCTTATTTATTCTTAATGTTTTATTATATTTTGTCTTTGTGTGATGCAATTCCTCTTAAGCACAATCCTGAAAGTGGGTGGCTCTTGATTGTGCATTGTGTATAGTGTATGTTTGGGCTTTTGACTAATGAAATAGAACAGAAAGTCAACATTTATGAATGAGACAAACATTAGCATTTTAATCTACTTAAGGTGCACAACTGACACTTGTGTAATTATATTATGTGTCTATGAACATCCATCTTCTTTAATCACTTATTCATTGCAGGGTCATAGTGAACCTGGAGTATATCCTGTGAAGCAAAACATATAAAGGTGCAATGCCAGTCCATTACAGGGCTAAATTTTTTACACACTCAAACTCACACACATATGGCAATCATTAATTGAAAAACAAATGTTCAAAACTCAGTTCATTTTCTGTTGACTTTCAGATGAGACCTCCAGTGACCTAAAGTCAGGCTTCCTTATCACAGTTTTGGAAGCTCGCTCTACAATTTTGAGATTGTAATTCACCATATAGTTTATGCTGTGCTAAAAGTAAATCAGCTGCTATAAGAGCCGGACTAGGGTGCTAAGAGAAGGAACAGGAGGGGGTATGAAGCAATCTACCAGCCAATAAGGATCGGAAATGTTATTCTTAAGGTATAAGCCAGGAGACCACTCTAGGCATAGGTTGGACTTGCCTCAGAAGGTAGCAATCTGATTTACTGGAGTTCTCTGTAAGCCCATTGTACATATATTAGGTCAGTGTTTCTCTGTCTTCAAGGACACCCAGACAGTTCAGAATTTTGTTCCCTCCCGGCCCCCAGTCAATCACGAACACCGTATACCTGGTACATGTGCATTGGGAGCTGGGAGGGAGCAAAAATGTGGACTGACTGGGACTCCTCAAGGACTGGGTTGAGAAATTCTGAATTAAAGAATATATGTAATAGGGAATGTAGTTCACCAGGTATTTCGTGTTCAGCATTGCTTGATTGTTTGGTACAGGTATACTGGGAGCTGGGAGGGGGGCAAAAATGTGTATGGGGGTCCCTGAGGACTGTGTTGATAAATACTCTATTAGGTGCGAATACACAGAACTGATCCTCCTTAGTAAGAAGTAGATTTATTCAAGTCATATGGCTTACTAAACATGCAAAGTTTAATGGCCTCATATACAAGCTGCGGTTTAGATTAGTTATAATTACCATCATGTGATCATTATAAGTATCATTATAAGGCCAAACCCAATATGTGGTGGATCTTTGGATTAGGAGTCCCGTGTTTCTGCATCAGGAAGATCACCCATTCAAATCCTGTGCTTGACAGACTAGTCAAAGCACTACTAGACCCTTAAGCACGGTCCTTAACCCCAAAAACTGCTCCTGGGCTGCCAAATAAATGACTGACCCTTGTTCTTCATAGGATAGCAAAAAGGAACACGTGAAAATCAAGGAAATGAAAATTCCCATAACATTTGCACATCTCTGGAACAATTTTTTGCACCTTCTTGGTGTTATGCCCCGCTCTTTCCGATCCTGCGTTTGCCACGCCCCCTCATCTACCCTGTGTGAAATCCCCGTGTTTATCAGCTGTTTCTTCTTACTGTTAATTAGTCCTGTGCATTTCCGTCCACGTTCGAGTATGTTTCCCTACTCCTGTCATTGACGTTACGTGTTTTCCTGTGCCCTGTGTAGGATTGACTCCTAATACAACCTGTATTCCCTGATTCTCCGTCTCCCTGCTCCCTGGTCAGTTGAGACACTTGGACTATTTTACGACTGTTATGACCTTTTGCGCAGAACCATGCACAGCTGTACTTAATGTTTAACATTACTTAATGTATTTGGGAATTGGATTAGGAGAAGTAGTTAAATTTGCACACATTACACATTTCTATTCACTATAAGTTGTACTGATTTGTATTGTTACTTATACAGTCAAACCTCAGACTGCAAGTAACTTGGTTTGTGAGTGTTTTGCAAGACGAGCAAAAATTTGTAATTAATTTTAACTTGATAAACGAGCGAGGTATTACAATATGAGTATTACGTATTGTCTGCCAAGTGTCACGTGATCACAACTGAGCCGATGGTTCTTCTCTCTCTCTTTCTCTCTCTCTCTGTCTCTTTCTTTCTCTCGCTGCAGAATTGTGGGTAACTGTCTCCCATGCTTGGTTTCAGTCGGTGTGTCTCACTCGTATAGTCAAAATTTAGTAGAAAAGCACCACCTGAATATGGGTGTAGCAGTGCAAATTGATGAATATGTTTAATGACAATGTGTATATTTCTGTGAAATCAAAAAGGAGGCAAAAGTGGCTGTCATTGGATAGGTTCCTTGTTAAAGTCACAGTGAGCCAACAGATAGCAGAGATTCCATTAGTTATAGTGAATGTCGTCCTACAAAATAACCTCTTCTTCTCTCTTTCCTCTCCCTCACACCATCCACGATTCTTTTCAAAGGTAAAGTGCAGGTTAATTTGTTTTATGTATTTTTACTTTATATTTTGTATTGATCATTTTATATGAATATTTTTGGGTTGTTGAATGAATCATCGGAGTTTCCGTTATTTCTAATGGGAAAATTCACTCGATATACGAGTGCTTAGGATTGCAAGCACGTTTCCGGAACGAATTATGCTCACAATCCGAAGGTTTTACTGTATTTTAAATTTTCTGTTTATTATATTTATGTCTTTGAATGTACGTACCAGTACTGCCAAAACAAATTTCTAGTACATGCAGGTGTATATGGCCAATAAAGTGAGTTCTGATTCTAGTTTTGAAAAATGTTGTTGATGAACCACATTTTTGATGCCTAAAAAGATGGAGAAGGACAAGAAATCAACATAGCAGGTTTTTCATTCTCTGATATAATGAATTGTGAATAGATTTCATGTCAGGTAGAATTTTCCAATCAACAAATTCATAGCAGCAGAACTGATACTTTTACATTTTACTTCATTTACTCAAAACTGTTACCCAAGTAAATGGGAGCATAACTAACATTTTTTTTTTGGTTAAGTAAGACCTACAAAGAAACAAACTATATAAGGCCTGAAACAGCTCTGTTTGCTTAGGATTATGGGAGGAGATAAAATAGAACATTTTCAACTTCTTTTGCTTTATTAAACCTAAAGAAGGCATATACAGCTGATTGGGTGCATTTTTCTAAAGTTTTACCTAAAACAATAATGATGTGCACAGGCCTGTTTTTGAAATACAAGAGAAACACAATCTCAGTTTAAAGCTGAAAAAGGAGGAATTAGAGCAAGGGGTAGGGGTCTGGATTTGGCCGATCTCTCGCTCTACCATGGCAACTGATCACCAATGCCATGCTAATGTCACCTCAGCTAATGAAATCCAGCTATCTCTTATTTAGGCTAATTATCCTCTTAGGCCTAAACAGGGATAGCTGGTCACCTGAGGGGTAAAAAAAAAACAAATGAGGGAATTTTGGGGATGTTCTTCTAGAAAAGAGGTTACTGTATCCATAGCCTTAGTTACAGGATGCTTTTTTTAATTAGGGGAGAAATAGTGTTGGGAAAAACTGGGGAAATGTAGTCTGCTTACAACATTCCTCTAAGAGAGACACTGGCCTAACTGCTTCAGTCCAGGTTCAGGCCACTGGCTGCACATTTTTTTGTGCTCTGCTCGCACAGCTGAGGCGGGGCAGGGAATTGTTCTGGGAATTGAACAGTGGCTGAGTCCACTCATGTATGTAATGTCTACATCAATAGAAATTATGGTGGCGCATGACCTTGGATATAAAATCAATTAATATCACGGCTCAAGACAACCACACCAAGAATGCACGGAGTGTCTCTCGAGAAGGCCAGCTGCCTTGTTTAGAGCTTTAATTAGGGTAAAATATGACAGATTATTATATTCATGCTCCACTCTAATCAGTCTCGAGGAGGGGGGGGGGGGGGATGCAGGCGACGTGGCTGGTTTGTAATGTTATTATTTTTCATGCCACTGCAATCTGGAAGCCATTGACAAAGCCCAGGGTACAACAGATGGCGCTGGACGAACCTCGTTAAGGAGGACCAGACCCCGGGGAGTGCATCTGACTGTGATCTGCTCTGGCATAGTGCCTTGGTGCTGGGGCTAGGGCATTTAAACCTCTGGGACCGGGGATAAGGGGAGATCTGAGGGCTGGGGCCTATTCACATGAGTTTGGCGGCACCAATGTTGTGCCGCTGATTCCTGGCTCTTGAGTCCAGGGTTGGGTAACAGAGCTAACTGGAGCTTTTCTGAAGGATGCACGTTAGCCAAGTGAAGACGGCTCGGAGTAAACATAATGCTATTTTCGGAATGTGCAAGGCCCTGAGAAGGACGGACGAAGGGGACGTGTTAAAATGTTTTTCGTAACCTTGTTATTGATGGAGCTCGTAGACGCTATCTGCCTAAAGGGTCAGCTTGACCCCTCTTGCTCTTGACCCACACTACTGGTGAGGATCCAACAGTATTTCTCAGAGGTTCAAGAATTCTAGTGATTCATGCTGATTCGTAGTTTCTAAATTCCACAGTAAACACTTAGTTTAACCTTAACCCATATCGGTAACGTTCCATGCTGCAGTCAATATTAATACGCGGAAGAACTCCAAGTTCTTTTTGATCCACCTTAAAAAGACCGGGTGTGATAATTTGATTCGACTGGTCTGTCTCTTGTTAAACAGGTTTCATAGATTTGTCTCCTGCCTAATTACCTCATTGTCTCAGTTTTTCGTTTTGATTAGGTCCAGGATAAACACCAGCATACCTTCATGAAGATTCCCGATCGATTGATTTAACAGAAGCCTCTTAAAGTCTGTATTTCATGCCTCTTGCCCTTTTGTCCTTTTTTGCGCTTCTTGCTCAGTATAGCGTGTCCTTTTCTTTTTTATTTTTTAATCTGTCAGTATATCAATCTTTCTCTCTTTTTCAGATTAACACATGCCGTGTTGATAGTCTTAAAAGTCATGAAGCTCTTGTAATGTCTGAAGGTCTTTGACGTGATACAGAAAGCTGTGAGATTTCTGTGTGCATTTTATCCCTTTAGCAGTTCTCTGCATCGTTTATTGTGTTTTAAAATAACATTCGTCACTTCGGTTGATGAGGTGTTGTAGTCTTGAAAACAATGAGGCATGTACGGCGGCAAACTTGATCCATCAATCTTCCAATTCCGCCTTACAAAAGCAAATCACAGTAAACTACGCTGATGAAGAGAATGAGATGGGAGGCTTCAGAGTTTTTTTGACCATCCATTTGTATGTGTAGTAGGTAGGAAAATGACAGAATTTCCTTCAAAACTGAGCATACATGAAGAAAAATATTTTGTCAAGAGAGAATACAGAGCCTAGGAGACCCAATATTGCTCATAACTCAATTTTGACAAAATAAGCAGTTATGGTGTTTTGCCTTTGCAAGCCAGAATTGCTATTTTTGGATGGGGCTACAAGTCGGGGCTGGAGCCTGTCCCAGTCAGCACAGGGAAGGAAGCTGGGGTACACCCTGTTTCGGATGCCAGCCATTGCAGGGTGCACACACACACTATGTGATGCCAATTCACCTACTGCAGGAGGGATGAAACCCATACAATCCGGGAGAACATGAAAGCTCCAGACATACACAGAGCAGATCAGGAGTGGGACTCAAACCCCCCGAGGTATGAGGCAAGGACGCTACCCACTAAGCTACCGTAGCAGTTGTCATTTTAGCACTCATGTGCATACTATTGGTGAGGGCTATCTGCTTTCTAAAGGTATTGTTAAGCTACCCACACCCCAGATGCTGTATCGAGATTCTGGAACATTCCCAAAACCTAATTTCATGCGACAGTCCACCCATTTCATTTTCATGTTATTGCAATGCATTTAAACTGAGCACGGATGGCGTCTGAATTACAAAAATCTGACATCAGAGAGCAAGGCACTTGTTCCTTCCGGACTAATAGACATATCTAATGTTTAATGATTTGTCTGAACTGGAGAGGGAGCGGACAGCAGAATTTCACCTTCGCTTGGAAATTGAAATGAAATTGTTTTAATAACTAGATAGTATTTACCGAGGTAGTAATTTAGACCTGATGATTCTTATTTCATTTTTGTTATTAGAGAGTTATTTCTGATACAGGAGGAAGGTGGAATTTAATTTCATATATGCATCTTACTCTCATTTTATATCTGTGATGATTATCATACCGAAATTCTGTTCCAATATGAATGCCACACTACAGGAGCATTTCCTCGGGGATCACAGTTCTGTGAGAATCACATGAGGTGCAAGCCCTGATACTGACATCACACTGAAAACATTTTCATTTGCATATACAGCAAATAGATGAAGTATCAAAATTCTGCATTTTTTGCCTGAACGTCCTCTTAAAGTTTCGGCAACGATAGGCTGGCTTGACTGAGCGTGCGCCTAGTCAACAGCTTGCGCCACAGACACCCTGTTTACATGTTTCTCCCTTTTACGTAACATTACACTCGTTGCCCTGTTTCTGGTAGTAAGTGCTTATGGAATAATACACATATGGTGTCACAGTTGGAATGTAGCACGTCGTCTGTGTTTTGATTTTGCTTTTAAAGGTATATTGCAGTCATTCATTAAATGAATGAAAAAAAAAAAGAATAAAGAAGATAAAATATGTCGCATCCATCTTCCATGAGTGCTGATGCAATGCTTTGTCACGATGAGTCTGGAGCCTATCCCAGGAAGCACAGGGCACGAGGCAGGGACCACCCCGGATGGGATGCCAGTACATTCACACACTGTGCGATTTAGAAATGCCTATTCGCCTGGTCACGTGTTTTTGGTCTGATCAGGAGAGCATGCGAAATCCCCCATGATGAGCTGCAGATGGGAATCAAACCCATAGCCATGGAGGTGTGAGGCCAAGGCACTAACCATTCATCCTCGTGTTCTCCGCATCTATTATTTTAGAGGTTTTCTGAGGTCTCAGAATGGAAGAGTACAGTGTGGTGGGGTTCCGTGACCTGTGAACTTGTTTCAGCATAGATAGGAGAGGCCAGGGACATTTTTTGCAAGGGGTCAGTTGTCGATCAGTCTTTTAACACACTTCACCCCCAACTACAAGTACTTCCACATCTGCTAGCATAAGGCTCCTACCAACAATTGTGATGCTTGTGAAATGTCACACTAAAAGTGCACTGATTAATTAGTAAATAGATAGCAAAATTGATTTAGCGATTGTACAACTTAAAAAGAAGTTGCTGATTGATATTATACAAACTGGTTTACAATCATAACAAATCATGACTAGTTAATCCTATATATTTCTAGCTTTAAACGTTTATATTAGAATTTAGAATTCTGAGGGAAGAAGAAGACATTATGTCAACACATCAATATAGATAATAAAAGACGCTAGTAGGTTGTCAAAGCAACATGGGTACCTCTCCAGGGGTGGCACTCTCACAGAGGAAGGTCTCGTACTCTATGGCGAACATGGGTGCGTTGTCGTTGACATCCATCACTGTGACCAGGGCAATGCCTTTCCCAACTTGAGATGGATCGTCTACAGATGGAGACAGAGCGAGAGAGAGTGCGTAGGTGAGAATATGTACAACGACAAGAAGTGAATCAGAATTGAGCCATCTTCCCCGAAAGCTTTGTACAGATGCCGCGGTTTTCCGAGCGTGGAAGCGCGCTAATTAAGATCATAGAGAGGAGAGCGCCGGGAACTGCTTTCGGAACGACCGCCTCCCCGCGATTTGCACATCTCTGGCTCCTCGTTCTGTTTACAGCGCTTCTACAAAGGATATCCGCCCGGCACCAGGTCATGGGAGTCACTGCCTCACGTAAATGCTCTGCGTTTATTCTTTACTTCATTAAAACGAGAAAACGAAGGAAAACTTTTCCATTTGCACGCCTAAGGACTACACAGCTTGCACATGGCTCGTCAACTTTTTTTTTATCTTCTGAAGAAAAAAAAGCATCTTTCTGGATGGCTTTCGACTTGTAAAACGTGCATGAAACAATTTCGCCAGATTTACTCACGGACCATCTGGAACATGCAACTTCACGCAGCATTACCTTTATCAGCACTGTCCATGTATGTGTTTAAGTACTTCAGTTTTTACACGGTTTGCTTGTCGGCGCAAACTGGTATAAAAGACTTAACTCTTATTATAACTGAAAGCGTTACAGGATGATTTTTCTGCACTATTATGCAACTGCCTTTTCCTACTTGGCAGTAAGATGCCTTGTGGGGCCATATGTAAGATTTACCATAGATATATTATATGTAACTTCCCTGTACCTCAGTAATGAAAATATTTACTGAACCCTCTGGACTTGCCCTGTCACATAGTTCTTGCTGCACTGGAAGCTTCTGTCATCTCAATACCTCCCATGAGTGGCAGTCAGTTGACCAGGTCTTATTCCATTAACCAGATCGGAACTACAAATCAGCTACAAACACTACAGATACTTTCTTTCTCCCCCAGCAATGTACAATGATACCACAGTGGCCATTTTGCATTGTACGAAACATATTGTTTTTCATAGTTCTCCAATTTATTCTTTATAACTATATTTTTATTTTAATACTGATTTTCATTTCACTTTGCATATGTGTTGTCTTTTCACTCATGTTATCCTTTGCTGTATTTATTTCTACATACATATTTGAGTTGCATTACTTTCTGCACTACCTGTTGCTTTGCCTTCAGCGTAACACATTTTGTTCTGTGTACTTCAGTTGATTCACACATAACAGATCCATCCAGTGTTGTAAGGAGTGCTTAAAGTAAAATAAAAAAAAAAGGCTCCCAATTACAGAGTTGTGAGGGGGAAAGCACAAGTGAGCCATAGTTGATTCTTTACCGTTCACTGGCACTGACTGTGATTTGGTTTGAAAATAGACCGCTCACATCTGCCAGGGAGTCTCTCACACCTGCTGTCGACTCAGCAGGGCGAGAGAAGAAGAGGCGGAGTTAATGTGGCAGTTAATTAGAATTGTTTTTCCTTTGCAGCCAGGGAGAAGGCGGGGGGTGGCAAGCGGTATGTGCCGTCTACGGCAACAGCGACGGGGGTCTCCTCCACAGCTCTGGGGGGTGATACCGGAGTCCGGGGTGCGTATCGGGGGAGACGCACTTCGCCTGTTTCAGAAGTTTGTCCAAGACCTAAATGTACAATAAAGACAGCGGTGATATTCCGGGCAACCGCTGCGTGCAACTTTTCTTGTTTCCCTCACTTTTTTCCTACATTTTTTTTTTTTTTTGTGCATGAATTAACTTCTGCTTCATCTCATTGTAACCAACTACTTCACACCCTGCTGATCCATGCATGTGTAGTGGCACCATATGCTTTTTAAAAGAAACATTTTAATTTACAGTTCCCTTGTTAGCTGCAACACACCACCATCAGTGTCTGTAACGTGCTATTTACCTCACTTGTACGTTGCTTCAGACAATAGCATCTGATAAATAAAGTAAGTTTATATTAATTGTAACTCCTTGGCTAAGTTTATAATAATTGTAACTCCTTGGCTAACATGCTATGTTGATACAATACTGTTATACTGGGCCACACCCTTCTCAGTCCATGCTTATAACAGGAAGCTTTCGGTCCATCATATCTGCAGTCTAATCGGTTGATGAAGAGCAGAAGACTACACAGAGAGTCATTTCGTGCAGCACTCCACCGAAAATGTCACAACTCACTAATGACTATAGAAACCTATGCCGCCCATCTTGCATGCCTGAAACAATGCATCTCTTTTTTCATACAACGGGAGGCGTGACAGTTAAGACATCCAGTTCACGTATCAAAAAGTAACTAATTAAAATGTCATTTAAAGTTAAGCCTGGGGTGTGACTGCATCCTGAGTCTTGCTGCATGAATTCATTAATGGTAAGACAGCAGCGTGGAAACGCCGGCCCGGAGACAGCCGCCTTTGAAGCTAGCGGTGGCCCCATGGGGAACTATGTGTAGCCTGTGAAGACTGCTACAGCCATATTAAGCTCTGAATATTAATGTGCGATAGCTGTTTGAAGATATCCAAAGTGCCCTATGCTGTCTAATGCAGCATAAGACCTCTGCTTTCACTATGTATGTGTTGACATTGTCATAGAGGGATGATAATAGTCATGCAGTCAGCTTTTTATGTATCCAACAGCTATACTGTGTGTAAGAAAAATGATTGTAATGTAACCATTCATCCAGCCATCCATCCCTTCATCTACAGTATTTTCTGATCACTTACCCTCCCCTGTGTATAAATTGGGGGGTGGCTGGACTATATTTCAGAAAAGTATTTGATGTTGATTGCCTACAGTTCTTTCAGATTGACTTACTTCCTGATTACATACAGTATAGGCACATTGTTGACAAACTAGGATTGTTCTATTCATTGGATAAATTTCTGAAACCTACAGTTACACTGATGTGAAAAAGAAAGTGTAGCCCCTTTGATTCTGTCAAACTTCTTTACCTCTTTCAGGCCTCCAGTCCTTACCAGCTGTGATGGCCTTACACTTGCCTGTTTAATAATTTGTTGTAAAGGGGAGTTTACGGTCAACTCGATGACTGCAAGGCCCAATTGGCATGCTGTCCATTACAATTCATTTTTGCCGCTTTTGTGTCTTTCTAAAGGATAATGTTCCAGATGTGCTTGGGCTTCTTCAGATCTAACCTTGCAAATCTTTGCTGTGCTGCCATGTTCCCATTTGTAGAGAATGGATGTTCTCCAAACTACCCTTCCATGAAAGCCATACTTGCTCAGCCTTTTTTTCCGATTGCAGAGGTATGAACTTTAGCATTTAATAGGTCAGTGGATCCCTCTATGTAGCTCTCAGGTTCTCTATCATTTCCCTGAACACTATATACTCTGAACTGGGGTATTCAACTGGAGTTTTCTGGAATACCCACTGCTGAGAAGACTGGCAATGGTCTGAAATACCCTCCATCTGTAAATAATCCTACTTGCTGTGGAAAAAGGATTTCAGATTGTTTGGACATGGCCTTATAACCCTTCCCAGATTGATTAGCAGCAACAGTTGCTTCTCTGAGATCATTGTTGATGTCTTTCCTCCTTGGGTTGGTGTTAATAACTCAAACCTGGATACTGCAGATCACCAACCTGCCAAAAGTCATGCTTTAATAGAAGAGGTGATGAATTTCTTCTAATTAACTGCTTAATTTTTAGCCGTAAGGATATACTCGCTTTTTCCCCACACGTCATCTGCCTTTTTACTCACTATTTCTTGAATAAACAAAGAAATAGTAAAATCTCTTAAGTAGGAATGCATTGATTGTCGGCTTATTTTTTTTCGTTTGTTTAAGTCTAATCTGCTGATTCTGATCCTGACCAATTCCAATTGTGTTAGTTTACTTTTAATGAGCAAACTAAACTTTTTTAACACTTCCTTACTCAACCTAGCTTTGCAATCAAAATGTTTGAAATAACCTTTTCAAATAAAAATGTGTCAAATTAAATTGGCCATTCCAAATGTTTTGGGGATACTTCTTCCACAGACAAATTTATGTTCACATGTCTTACTTGGTGCTAATTAAACCTCACACAGCAACGAATCTCCTGTGAACTCTGGATGGAAACTGAGTTGAGACTAAGGGTGGGCCATATGGCCAAAATATCGCAATATAGATCACAATTTCTTTTTTTTTATGTATGTAGTAATGATATATCAGCAAGTCTATCCTTACAAGAAACTTTCTTATAGCATTATAATTATAAACTTCATTATTAACGCATGTAAAATATTGTACATTATATAAAAGTGATAAATGTTCATTTGTACATATAATTTTTGGAACTTTAACATAAAGAAAAAAAATCTTATTTTTATATTAAAGTTCCAGAAATTATATGTACAAAAGTTCCAAAAATTGCATGCACAAATGAACATTTATCACTATACTGAACTACTGCACACTTCTGAACTCAGCTTACAACAAATACGAACAATTTATAAATAAATGAAATGATATAAGTAAAATTTTGAATTTTTGTGTTAATAAGAACAGTGATTCTGTTTGGTTACTTCAGAACTTGTGGAAGACACTATGACTGAGGAGAATGTGCTTGTATATATGTACATAGCTATGCATTCCACACATTTAAACGTGTGCTAATGTTTCAGGTGGTTAAAAACATTGGCTGTGTTGCCACCTGTTGCATTAACAGTATCTTTGTAAAGTTTGCAAATTATTGCAGATTTGTCCATGTCAGTTCTCGCATATACAAACCCTTTTCACAGAATTAAAGTAGAACCTTTTTTGAAACCTTCCTCAGCCATGCCACACACATTATATATTGGACAGCATAGCAGTCCCATCTATGGACTGTGTGTTGTTTACCGTGTGACACAAAAACAATATTTTTAGCAGTCCAATGGTATCTAATGTGTGTTTGTTACAAGTAAGCTAACTTGTTAAAAAAATTGTTACTTCAAGTTAATTCAAGATCTAGTAACTAAACTGAGATCAACTGATACAGATAACTGACAAAGTGAGATATTCAGGGTTCAATTTTATTTTTTAATCATTATTTTTTATCATTAACATTAACGATATTGAAATCAATATATACAGTAAACTAGTTAAATTTGCAGAAACACCAAGAGGGGTGGTGTAGCAGATATTGAACAAGCAGCACAGGCTACAACGTGATCTGGATTTAATTAGTGACTGGGCTGATACCCGGCAGACAAAATTTAATGTAGACGAATGTAAGGTAATCCATGTAGGGAGCAGAAATTTAAAGTACCACTGAAATAAAGGTAGCTGATTATGAGAAAGATCTTGGTGTGTATGTTTATGCTTCCATGTCCCACTCTCTCCGGTGTGGGGAAGCAATAAAAAAGGCCAATAGAATGTTGAGTTACATCTCTAGGTGTGTGGAGCTTAAGTCAAGGGAGGTGATCCTAAGATTTTACAATTCCTTGGTAAGATCCTTCCTAGAATATTGTGTGCAGGTTTGGTCACCTTACCTTAAAAATGACTTAGAAAGGGTTCAACATAAGGTTACAAGAATTATTCCTGATCTTAAAGGAATGTCTTATGAGGATAAGTTATCTGAATCGAATCTGTTCAACCCTGAGCAGAAGAGACTTACCTGTAGGGAGGACATGATCCAGATATATAAGATTCTAACAGGTCTGGATGCTATTCAACCAAATAGTTACTTCAATCTTAGTTCCAATACAAGAACTCAGGCCATAGGTTGAAATTAGCAGGAGAACATTTTAAACTGGATTTGAGAAAGCACTTCTTTACACAGCTTATAGTTAGAGTATGGAATAGTTTTCCTGTTAGTGTAGTGCAAGCTAAAACCTTGGGTTGCTTTAAATCAGAGCTAGATAAGATTTTAATAACTCTAAACTATTAATTGAGTTCTCCCCAAACAAGCTTGATGGGCTTGATTTCTTATTTTCTTACATACAGACATCGCTGAGATGATAGTGCAGCGCAGGGGACACCCGTGTACATAATGTAAATAGTTCTATGTTTTTGTCATGAATTGTGCTGTTAGCATACCTACGTAATGTACCGTCATGTGCGTAATGATTCTTACGATACCTCTGAAATGTCAATTGTAGATACAATTGCAACTGGGGGCCTGAATCACAAAGTTTAAACGAAGTTCTGTGTCTCGGTTGATTGGATAATTCTCATGTTCCACACCTGCCCTCTCGTTAGTTGGTTATCTGATTCTATTTAAGGGCCTGCCTTTGGCCTGCTCCTCTGTCTGCCATGTGAACGTTATGGTGTGTATGTTCCTCTGTTCTCCTGCCCAGTTCTGTTCTCTGTGGTTTTGCTGAGGTTTCTTAGTTGTCCTTTATTTCATGGTCTTAGTTAATTCAGTATTTTTCCCTGTTTGTTTCCAGACCCCTTGTGGTTCTTTTTGTTTTGTAGTTTTACCTTGTGCTTCCAGTTTCTTTAATAAATCCCCATTTGTCTTGGAACCGCAAGTGGATCGACACCCTCCTTTCCCCACCTGCAGCATGCCTTAAGTCCGTAACAACCGATAGTGATTAAAAGAGAGTATGATTGTGCATGTAAGAGGGTATGGTAGTGTTTGTGTAAGAGTATAGTGCTGTACCTGTGAGATTATGACGCTTTGTGTGAGACAAAGTATGAATTATCTCTCAAGGGGGCCTCTCAAACTCATAAGTGTGACCGGGTGGATGATGTCATCATCCAGCATCAGTAGAAAGCATTGTGTGTCATGTTACTAAACCAGAAACAGAACAAAATTCAAAGCTGACTAATAAATGTGCATCGCTATCAAATCATTGCAAAGTCAAGATATAAGTCGAATGACTGCAAAGCCAGGAGCATCTGGACACACACACAAACATATATACAAACTGCGCATACCGACATTCATAAATAAATGTTATATTTGTCCTGAAGGAAATTGCAAGGTGATGCTTTGTACAAAATCATAAAATTGAAAGAGGATGTACCTCCTTTTTCCCATCACCGTACATGAGAGGTTGAATAAATGATTTTATATCCTTTGTTTCTTGACTGTATGAGGAAAGGCACTCTGGGTACTTCTAGTCGAAAATGACAGGCGCTGTTATTCAGTTTGGTGTATTTTAATTAGCTGTGAAGCAGAATATATTACATCTTCTGGATTTACGTTTAGTCATGTAAGCGATGTGTTTACCGAATAAACTTAATTTCTAAAGCAGGATGTTTTAGTGGAGCAACTTAGGTCAAATACCATAATCAGATGTTTATAGACTTGAACCCTCTTTTTATAGCCCATGCATCCAATTTTTTAACCAGAAATTGTAGTGCTGCACACTATCATGTGATTATAACACTAACAGCACAGAAACCTCAGAGAGCATCAGGTGTGCAAGATAAAAGCATAGCAGCAAAAACTGAGCAGATGGAATTCTGTTTGTACCTCAGTTACGTTTACAGCATTAATGAATACCCTTTTTCTTGCATCATTATATTTCAGCATCGGATTGATAACCAATATACTTTCATTTAATATCAGCAGTGCTAGTGGTGAAACTTTCCAGTGCTTATTAGCAGAATAATGTTACATCATTTTTTATTCTGAGGAAAACAAAAGATTGATCTGCTGGCAAGATTTAATAATGAAAACTATTTATAAGTAAAAGGCTGTGTCCCGTTTCAATTGTGATCAATCCCCCCCAATAATTAATAAAATCACTTGTTTATCCTCTAATGTTTTAGGGTGACAGTGTATTTTTGAGAGAACTTATGTGCTAATTTAGCATAAAGGTCACAGTTCCTGTTATGCAGTGTAAAAGCAATGCACAAAAGTGGCCAGGAGTTAGGTCATGGGAACCAGGAACTAGGATCCTGAACTCTGGAGGGAAAGTGCCTTACGATAGCAATGAGCAGTTTTGTTTTATGTTGTCAGCATGTACAATAAGTTTTTTGAATACAGATTGTCGCTTGATGCAAAGCATTGCCTTCTCCTGTGGTTTCATTCGCTGACGTTATCAGCAATTAGTTGATATTGAACTGACTCTCATGACATAACTCTCGATTTAAAAAAATCCACAGTTGTTCCAACTCCTGCTAAGCCGCTCAACATCTGCTCAAGTGAAAGTAAAAACAAGAGCATTTCAGCTGAAATATAAAAAATATATAATACAAAATATAAATATTAAAAGGCAGCATTTCTCTAAAGAGGATTAGTAGTGTTAAGTAGTATTTTTTGGCATAAACCAACAAGGTATAAAACAGGCCCGTCACCATGTTCAGAATGAGCATTTATAAAAGAATGACGGATGCATGGATTGACAGGATACGCCTCATATGCACCTTACAGTATATGTAGGCTACCTTATACAGTATGTACATTCTATACTGTACTGTATTTTTTTAAAAAACGTTTGTAAATGACACCAAATTGCCTCTTCATTCACTCATCAATCCATCCTTCTTCCAAGCACTTACTGTACACAGTAAAGCGTTATAGGGACGTAAAGGGTTTACTAAATTTGTCCTTCTCTGTTTTGCAAGTAAATATTATCAATAATGACTTTTGATATTTCTGCCCTGCGATATTTTATGGGCTATGTTACAGAATGACTATTTTAAAGAGCATAAATATGCTGAAAACATCTGAGGTCTCTAGTGAAATTAATTAGGAAATATACTGTAGAAATTGTAGGAAACATAAAAATGACACTGATTCCTCTTATCTTAAAGTAAAGCACTGCAGTTTTTTTTATCCTATGTTTGTTTCTAGAATGCGACTACATTTTATCCAAATTTCAATGGTATACTTTCAAACGTATTATCAACATACATCATCTTAGCCCTGTTTTCAGGAAAGCTTGTTTTACGCTTCTAAAAGTGAAATGTATAACAACATTTATGATTTATAACTGTGGTACATTTTGTTTCATTATTTCCATTGTCAATTTCACAGGTATAGGAGCCAATCAGTGTGAAATCTACTATGATATTGACTATAATATTGTATTAGAAAAATATGATATCAATCCAAGCAGATAACTTGCAAACATAAAGGTACTTCTCCCTAATGAATCTTACAGACATCCCGAAGTCTATCCCAAGGACGAAGCAGGGGTCCATTTTGGATAGATGCTAGTCCATTACAGGACACATACAGTACACAAAATAACATACTATGAACAATTTAGTCTTGCCAATCCTTCCAACTGGATGCTATTGAACTGTGGGAGAAATCAGCATAGCACAAAAAGAACATGCAAACAAAATGTGGAGACAGAAGTTATCAGTGCAGCCCACTGGCCAGATACACCACCTCAGATCCATCTCATACCCATGGCTTTAGGAGCGGACGGAACATGTCGATCTATTTGCTAACAGCACTCATTGGCCAACAACGGACTTTTAGGTTGCGAGGCTAAATCCTCCTGAGGCTTTTCGAACATCTACAGCCTCAGTCAACAAAATCAGCCTACTAGTCTGCAGTCATCGTTCATGTTCAATTTCCATCTACACTCCTCTTTTTTGGCCACAATAAAATTGCTCTGATATTTCCCAGTGTGTTCCAGGGAGTATTGAAATACATTATACAGATAATACCACATTACACTGGAATTTTCTTCCACAACGTGATATAGTAAAAATCAAATAAAAATCCAGCAATGTTTTTATAAATTATACCATCGGTGTTACCTCCATACAGGTTTAAATAAAAGCTCTTTCCCAAGATGTTTTTGCATATATTAAACTGCAAGAATCACCACTCCGTCACTGTCCAGCTCCTGGGTGATATAAAGCTTACTAAACACTGCTGTCCTCCAGCCAGGTAAGATCTGTTCATTTTACAGGACAGCCCTGTGGGCAATCGATTTACACAACAGCACTGTCAGAGATGGATGGTTCTTTGGTGAGTGAGAACGTCTGGAGACTGAAAAGTATTAACTTGCTATTATGGTTTTTCCCAATCTCTCCCATCAATAGGATACAGGGGTTGACCCTTGTAGGTATGCCTGGCCCACTGGCAAATCTTCAGCCCCCCAAGGGAAGTGGCTTACGGCAAGGTTTCCACCCCCACGTTTTGCTACAGATAACGCTGTCAGGGTGTCAGTCAGGCTGAGAATAAGAGAGTGAATTTTCTGTGCTCACAGCTGATGAACAATATTTGATTCCTCTAAAAAAAGTAAATTTAAAAAAAAAAAAACAATTACATCATTTTCTGGGCTATCTGGCTAGTTTTTTTAAAAACGTGACAGAAAATTAAGAGAATTGATTGCAAAACTTGGCATCTGTGTGGGAGTCGACTGAAACAGAGCTTTGGCATTTAGTTATCAGCACCTGGGATAGTTCCAGAGAGTGACGTTTCCCCGGTAATGCATGCCATGCGCTCGTCAAACCTGCACAAGGCTTGGTTCTTCACGCATTTCGCCTGTACGTTGTCACCCCTTCTCCTGGCATCAGAATTCATATAAAACCATTCTTTCCACATCTCAAGCAGGATATTCTGCCATTTTCTACATAATTAGCATCTCTATTGCATCTTTCTCTTGCCTCTCTTGTTATGACTTGCACTTGTATATGTGAGAAGACAGGGTGTGGCTGTCTCTATAGCGAGAGTCATGTGACCAGGGATATAGTGCTGATTAATTCCACATCCTCCATGCACTGTCTGTAAATTGGCAGGTACCAAATTTTATTTATTTTTTTATTCCAGCCCTAGTGATGTGGAAGACGTCACAAGATGTAAAACTCCCACCACCATGCGCATTTCCCACCATCTTCAACCCATCTATTTGGTTTTCTTTTCAGTTTCTCCTGTTTGTATGAGTTTATTGTCCTGTCTCTATCTGGCATTATTTTTTTGTGAAAATAACACCATTTCCCCAATAAATCCCCTTCTCTTGCCAGGCCTGTTTCACACAGCTCACCATCCCGGTCTTTCGTTTTTGTCTTTACATTAACTGATCATTTTCAGACTTTGTTAATAAAGGGTATACAGTAATAGAAGCTGAATGAATCTTATTCACTTATTTCTGCATTATTATTTTATTATTATTATTATTATTATTATTATTATTATTATTATTATTATTATTATTATTATTAATATATTAATATTAGAATCTATCCAGCCAACTGCTTATACTATAACTGGGCAGCACAAGTCAAAGCTGACCTGGAAGCCAAGGCACACCTCACCTCCAGAGCCAGTCTAAAGCAGTGCTTCACAAATTTCTGCACCACGTACCACCTTAGAAAGTATAACACTCTCTGCACTTTCCACTATTACTACATTACGCTTGATCATCTACTGTAGAACAATAGAGATGTCTTACTTTTACTGCAAGAGTTGGCGTTTGATGTTTTCTGTCTCTGTGACTGTTTCCTGCACAGTGGGTTGTTGCAGAATGCTGCTCTCAGCAATCTAGTCATACTTTTCCTTATGTTTAGTGCATATGCATTATATGTCTTATTAGATTACTTGTGCTGTATAAACTTGTTTTCGTACCTCCTGTTGATGTTTTAACAGCCCAGTCTGAAGTACTTCCACATTTTGCAGTCCCCTGTATTTTACTTGTTATTGCCATCATCGTATGGTATCGGTTACTAGTACCGGGTGCATTGTCACGAGGATGAGTACAAGTACATGAGCACAGTATTGCTATTGATGCACCCCTAGTGCAGGGTCATAGTGGGACTGGAACCAATCCCAAGCATTGCATATCATATGGGGCCCAGAATCACTGAAACACACGCACCGTTAGAAAATTAGGGAAGCTGATAAACTCGCGCAGAAGAAAACCAGAATGGAGTAAACCTGCACAACACAAGGAAAGCATTTAAGCTCCACCCAGGCAGGGTGGAGGCAGGATTAAAACCACTGGTAGCATGAGGCAAAACACTTGGCCATTAACTCAATATTAATATACCTCTGTATATGTTTTAACAGATGATTTTATCCAAAGTGATGCATATTTTTGGAAAGCAAGCTCAGCCGGTCCCTGGAGCAACGGGGTACCTGAAGCTTTGCTATCACCAGTGTTGGGCACGTGCCTTTAAAAAAGTAACTAGTTATAGTTACTAGTTACTTCTCACAAATAGTAACTGAGTTAGTAACTGAGTTACATCATTATAAAAGTAACTAA
>JAODKE010000001.1:24620953-24638741 GCA_026779605.1 Mormyrus hasselquistii | reverse complement strand
CTGGACCCAGAAGGCTAAGTGGTTTGGAAAATGTATGGATGGATAGTTGTGTTCTGGGCATATAGCAAATCTCGATATAATAGACTGTTTTACCAGGTGCCTTGAAGTCCGTCATAATGGGATTTTACTGTATCAGTTAAATATAATGGATGCTTCACGACAATGACATTTTTGTCATGAATGCCATATTCAGGATTGTTAACCAATATACTAATATTAAGAAATCAAAGTAATCAAACGCAACACTGCATTTGATTGAAAGTGCTTCAGTTTAGACAATTTAGACTGTTGGACTAAAATCTGAATTCAAATGTCATTTTTAATAATGCAAAAAAGATATAAAATCAGTGTTCCTAATCAAAGTGTTCAAAGGATAATCCAGTATTAATGCAGATTAGAAATGCATGGAACATCAGAGTGCCCTTCTTAAAATTACTGTTAAAATTAATGCCAAAAATGTCCTGACTGTTGATTTACGACCACATACAGTGAGAAACATTTATTTTTCTGTTCTTGCAATGATAAATGTTTCAAATGCTCACTAGCAATGCAGGTCACACAAACTGACAAGTTAGCAGATTCTACAGAGCTGAAAACATTTCAAACACTAAATAGATGTGGCCCACAGATGGACTATGAATTGAAGGCCATTCAAAGCATGGTTGTACAGCTACCACTAACACTAGACTGCAGCTCGGTGTTCTATTCAGCGCCAGTCAGCCCATTAGGCGACGTAGTCGGCTGCCTTGGGCACCTTCTTCAGAAAAGGTGCCGACTTAGCAAGCCGACTCTACTGTCTCAGACAGGGGGAGCGCTGGCAGTACAGCTTATCTAGGGGGCCACACAGGCGTCAATCAGTATTGCCTAGAATTATCAAAAGTCATTCGTTGAGTTAGTCCCATCTGTGCAATGTCAGGTTTGTGTCTTTTATGGGAACATCTGGCTTCAGATTTTCCGCTCTATAGCTAATTGTTTATTGGAACTGGGTATGGAAATGTCTGCTGCTTCTTGTTTTTTTAGCCCTCTTCTTTTCTGAATCAATGAAGTTTCTTTCGCGGGAGAACAGCTCCACATTTTTAGGCACCAACGTAGCATGCAGGTTGCGTCAGTCAAAGCACGACAAGGTCGCCCACGGCACTGCAGCTGCTCTCCTGTTTCTCTCCACCACCCAGCTCGTCCCCCAGTCGCCCCTAACACTGGTTAAATTAACAAGCCCACTCCCTGTAGCCTGGAGCTGGTGGGCAGACCTGACTGCGACGGCTGCTGTCCGCAGTCAATCTTTTCCAAAGATTTTTTCTCTGCTAACATAGCCATAGCTACTATTGCGTTAATTGTTAACATAGGAATTGCTATTTGGCTGCAAATTCACTTCAGCAATTACACTGCCTTTCATTAACGGAATAGGACATGGTTTCACTTCTCTAATTATTTATATTATTCAATGTTATTCACACCTCTGTATTTCTGGACTGCAAATTATATAAAATTTTATATTCAATTAAAATGCTTCATGCCATCGGAGTAAATATAAAGCTATGGAAAAAGCATTTCACTACATACATGTACTTTGTATGCTTGTGTGTATGGCAAATAAAACTTGAACCTTGAAACAATATTCTGGGCTAAATGAGGATCAAGCATTACATAAAATTTCTTTTAAATAGTTCATATTTATTCATTAAATATATACCACTGGAGTTCCTAGTTATAGATCGATCAGCCATAACATTAAAGACAACCGCCTAATATTGTGTAGGCCCCCCTCATGCTGCCAAAATGGCTCTGACCTGTCGATGTAACAGAAAATGTGACTTGGGTGACCAAGACACCGTCTTCATTGCTCCATGGTCCCGGGGTCAGCATGGGCACTGCTCTGGGCGCCATACACAGCAAGCTGTGATGTACTGTGTGTTCTGACACCTTTCTATCACAGCTAGCATTAACCTTGTTTGTGCTACTGTAACTCTACTCTGGGATCAGAGCAGACAGGCCAGCCATCCCTCCCCACGAGCTTTGAGCTTTGGGCACCCATAACCGTGTCTTTGGTTCACCGACTGGCCTTCCTTGGATCCCTTTTGGGAATTACTGACCACAGCATACAAATATCCCAGAAGATCTGTTGTTTTGGAGATACTGTGACCCAGTCATCTAGCCCACACAATATGACCCTTGTGAAAGTCACACAGATCCTTACCCTTTCCCAATTTTCCTGCTTCCAGAACATCAACTTCAAGAACTGACAGTTCACTTGCCTAATAAATCTTGGTGCCATTTACAGGTGCCATTGTACCAAGATGATAAATGTTATTCTCCTTTCAGTGGTTTTAATGTTACGGCTGATGGGTTTATGTCTACTATGATGTTTGTGAGTGCAATCGTTGTTTGTCCTGTCTGATTCTTGTCACATGGCACAGCTGCATGGCACTGGAGTCATGACACTGTACCTAATACTGTAACTACTTATTGAACATCCTTGTTCATTCAATTGCCTGTTTTCACTTATGCGTTTCTTTAGATGGCATTTCTAACTATATTTTTTGTCTTATGTCCAGGTGTTATGTGTAAATGTCTTATGTTAGGGTTAATGGCATTAATGGGTTAATGGTTCTTTGCCTCCACGGAGAGCATTTCAAAATCTATAATGCAGTATAGACCACATTTACACCACAGTTACTACATATTTGGCTTAGACATTTGTACCTAAAGACATTATTTTCACATTTGCAAGGCAACATTATATTTATTAGTAGAATTTTCTTTCTTTGAAGATTAAACATTTTGCTTAGATATGACCCAAAAATATTCCAATGTTAAGACCATAAGCCAGTCATTAATTAATTGGTTCAGTTGATTTTAAACAGTATCTATTATGTTAGTTATCATTAACGATTATAATAGTGCATCAATTTGCTACTGTGGTTCCATGGTTATTGAAAATTGATTAACCCTGACCCTTCTGACCAATCAAAATGAAGAATTCCACAGTACCATGGCATAAATCTGTACATTTACAGTACGAATGCTTCTTTGCTCTACGAACAACAAGATTGAAATTCCATCTCAGTATATAACCATGAAGATACATTGACTTTGACTGCAATGTATCGATGTACTAAAGGCGAATAAAGAATGTTAAGCACAATAACAGATATATACAAAAACATGAATAGGAAGATGATCAAAGAGACAGAATAACGTTGCCGATGACCCATAAAAACAGGTGAAAGGTTTCTACCTGATGGCACTAGTAGCAGTGTCTGGGTCGTGCGCAGACACACTGCCGATGATGGTGCCCACCTTGGCGGCCTCGGAGACCACCATCTTATTGAGAGGCGAGGTGAAGATGGGCGGCTCATCCACGTCCGCCACGGTCACCCGCACCGTCGCTATGTCGCTGAACGGGCCCAAGCTCAAGAACTGTGGGTCGATGTTCCGGTTCGTGACCTCGATCTTTAGTGCATAGCTGGCCTTTGTCTCAAAGTCAAGAGGCTGGAGAAAACAGGGAAATACAGAGAAATTTCAAATAAATGAAAATAAAAGATACAAATAAAAGATTAAACTAATGATTTTATATATATCTTTATATATATATAACTTAGTCCCCTTGTGGGTAGAAAATATTTGTGCAGTCTGGCAAATCCTCAGTACCTTTCACACTGTCCTAAAGTCATGAAATCCCAGCTTTGTTTATGTAGTAACTGTGTGATGTGGCCCCCGCTCAGATATATCATTCATTCAGACGTCTTTATTGACTTCCAGCAGTGCCATATGATGGAAAACTATTGATTGGGAGAAAAATGCAAGTCAGATTCCAGACATGTCTATTTTTGAATGGTTTTTCTCACTTGTTCATTTGTTTGACTTGTCAGACTCATAAATGATGTCATTGTAAACAGTGATATAGCTGGTTTTGAATCCAGGTTGACAGCAACATGACACATGTACAATTTGTTATAAGAGCAGAAAATTTAGACATCTCTTTTTTTTGTCATCTCTGCATGTACAGGAGTACAATGGAAGCATAAAGACCCAATGCCCCCCCCCAACACACACACACACACACACACACACACACACCCTGCAATTACCTGTAACTCCCCTGTTTGTTGACAGGATAACCAGATAGGCTGAGTTATTGGCTTTGACAGCAAATCAAATGTGCTGGCTACAAGTTTCAAGAGCCAGTGATATTGATGAACTTGCGGTATTCAATAAGTGATGGTAGCTGGTGCTGGGGATTCGTGCTCGATTGTTATTTCTGCCTTAAAGTACTTATTATGCTTCTATCTTTAGCTTATGTATCTCTCTGTTGTTTGCCCCCACAAGCCCCCAACCCCTCCATTGTTTCAAACACATAAGTAAGCAACACTTGGACATTATAATTAATCATTCTAATTAACTCAGTGTAAAACAAACATATTAGCATAGTGGTAGTTACTGCTGAGGCATTTAAATTAAGAACAAATAAGTTGAGTACTGTACAAATTAAAATAGCAATGCAACTCCCATCTGAAATGTTAAATAATAAAAAAGACAAAACTAATTAACAAATTCCAACACATGCATCACATATATGTTTAAGCATCATACAAGAAAATTAATTATTATTCATAATTATCCCTATTTTAATGACATGACCTGCAGCATAGTTAGCAGGTGAACTCTGCAGTGTGTCTTTGCCTCCCTAAGTTTGTTCATAGCACATGCGAACGCACCTTTTGAAGAGTTATGACTCCCTCCTGTGTGTCTTGGTCAGTCGAGATCTTGAAGGTGCCTTGGCTGTCCCCATCCATAATTCTGAAGTCCATTTCTGCGTTGGAGTCCAGGTCGGCGTCGACGGCTTTTATCTTGGCTACTACGGACTCTATGGGCAGGGATTCCTGTACAGAGTACTGGGAGGACTCTGGAATAAAAAGAAAATTACTTATAAGTATTACTGTACACAAAATCTACTGAAACATGTATGCCTTACAATGGCTTTTAGATATTTGTCCACACTGCAAACTGAATAACAGTCCCTGCTGTTAGTCTAACACATGATACTGATTCTACATCATACCAATTTTGTTCCTGCTGCATGCAAAATTGATGCAGTTCTCCCTACACTTCATGCTGTGGAACTCAATATGGCCTGTAGAGCAATAAAAATACAACTATCAGGTATTGAAATTGCTAGAATTCCTAACTCCTAATCCTAACTCGTGTCCTATGCTTCCTGGGATAGACTCCTGGGTCCATAAGCACTCATGGAAGATGGACGATTCACAGAGATGAGAATCCCGATTTACTGTGCATAGTTTAGTTGATATTCAGAGTTCACCAGAGTTCATTGCCGAATCTACACAGCATTGTTCGGACTCTGAAAGAACCAACACAACACAATATTGTCGACAGTACAAGAGAATGAATATGGGGCATCTTATAAGACAGGAAAAGGTAAGGCTGCCAGATGAGATGAGTCGTGCATCTTACGAAGCAGAATCATATTATAAAACTGAAACCTCTACTTTCCTCAGACTGTCTATTATGTCATCATTCCTTTCTCCAATCCTTAATTAAAATCATGTTCATAATGATAGGCCAGCCCATTCACCTCCATTGCCCTGGTGCTGCCATCAGTCACACCTGTGCTAATCTCTCCAGCAGTATTTGCCGGAACAGAACAATAGAGATGGATCTTTAATTCACTGTAGAATAGGTGACCTTAAGTAAAGGTATATATAGTTTCTTCCTTCTTGGCCTCTTCATCTCCTGGGTTGGGGTGTGATACCAGTTTGTGTCCTGTGCTGCCCTAGACACAATCAGCACCGGACAGCGGGAAGAATTGCCCCTCTCTGACCCGCCCCTTCCTGTTCTGCCCCCTTAGCCACTCTCAGCACTGTAATGGGTGCATAAAACAAGAAAAACCTATTGAGATACAAATAATGATACCTAAAGCCGAAAATTGACAGCATAGATCAGAAAGCTGTTTTTAATACTTTCCTCACTCCATCCGTCTTCTAAGCAATTATCCTGGTCAGCCTCACAGGGTTTTAATATGTCTAATCAGTGTAAATTATTATACTGTACAATTGTTCAACGTTTTTCAAAATGTTTTTCACGGGTGCATTACAAAACAAATTCAGGAATTAGAAATGCATGATTATGAATTAAGAAAACAAGCCTTATACAATCATGGGGACCAAACAGACTGACAAAAAATCTGATAAATAAGCAGGAAAAAATGAAATTTAATTGTACTTTGTACATATAAACAATAACACCTTGAATATTTTTTCAAATAGATTTCATAGTTGTTTTTTAAGTAATTTCTTTACTGTGGGCAGGAGTTTATTATGAAATGAGTATAATCTAAATTGGTGATGTGAAGAGAGCTAGCATTTTTTTATCAGCTAATCATTTTTAAAGTGACTCTGGGTATCCTATACCATTAAATTATAATGTATACATAAAATAATGAAAGGAACAGGTGAAAATACTTGCTTTAGACTGAGGGTAGGGCAGGATTAATGCATAGGGTTTATCCTATGGCCCAGCAGACATCACAGCCCCCCCAGGAAGAGCGGAACAGTTAGCTAATTCAGCAACACTTGAGCGTCCATGCTGATATCAGCCTAGGGCTACCAGACAAATGAATCTGTCCCTAGTTATGGGGAAAAAAGCTCAGTACTGATCAAATACGTGTAGGTCATCATGAGCCGGACAGGGGAGTCATCTTACTTCGGGAGAAGCGAGGTGGGTTGTCGTTGACATCCGTTAGGGTGATGGTCACCGACGTGGTGCCGGATAGCCCCCCCATCTGGCCGACCATGTCCTTGGCCTGGATCACCAGCACGTACTGGTCCCGCGTCTCACGGTCCATGTTGGGGAGGGCTGTCCTGATTATGCCTGCGGTGGAAGAAAGGAAGAAAACATACAAGGGGAAGAATGAGCAAGATCAGCAGTTACATAACATGGAACTCAAACTGAGGAAAGTGAGCAGGACATGCATTAAATATCGTATTTAGATATTTCCAAGCCATTTGAGATCTTGCAATGAGGCTTTGAGGAATCTTCAGTATGCAGGATACACAGGTCCCCCTGGACATGCACGCTGTTAGTAAGCACTTGTAAATACAAACCGACAATCGGCAAAGATTTCTGTTGAGCAACTAGCAGTTTGCAAACCAAACACGCGCTAAAAACCTCCAAGGTCTACTGCCGCTATGCTGGAATCAGGAAAACTCTTGCGCAGGCTCTGATTCCCAATTAAGGAACGATATTTAGCTTTAAATAAGAACGTGCCCAGAAGGCTCTCGTCGTGCGAGTGTGGTGCACCGTCAATCACTCGTGTGTTGAAGACTTTAACCCATGTCCACAGACCTACAGCACTCTTCCTGATGAACAGTGACAATGGGACTGTAAACAACGTCCCTGATGGACAGAGGAGCTGTGCTCATTTTAAAGCTGACAACAGGCAGAAAGTGAGATTTACCGCTTAACGCCGCCTGTGCCCCTTCCCACCTCTCAATAAAATGCAGCAAGTAATGGATGCGATAGAACATTAGTGATATAAGACACAAATTGCACCAGGGAATATATACCCAGTTCATAACAGCAGGTTGACATTGTTTTCTTGATTGGACGTAAGAACTTAATTGCCATGGAGAGAATTAAAACCAAGAGCTGGTTATACATTTACCTACAGTATAGCAATGTTTATCAAATGTTCCCTATTTAACATCGTGGATATTAAATATACTGTAGATACGCAGACACCTCATTCTTGATCTGACTTAAGCAGCTCATTACAGCTGTAGCTGCCAGAAATGAAAGAAGAATGAAAAAATAGGCAAAACATGAGAGAAAGAAGAGAGAGAGTGTGTAAAAGGTAAGAGACAGATGCTGGGATTGAGTTGTATTGTCCTCTCGGGGAATAAAAGCAGAGCTGTTCAGAAGAATAAGTACTCAATGAAGTGTATCGTCAACACATCATGTTACTTGTTCTTAACTAAAGAGTTGAAGCTTTCAGCAGAGAGGACATTACGGACCTCCCAGATAGTTCAAAAATTTAAATAGCAGGACTGTTTACATATTGTAAATAGTAGCAATACACAAGAAGTATACATAGCTAGATCTACATTATTATTTTACATCATGACCTTCCACAGCTACAGTAACCTACAATGTTAAGCAGTTCTATTTTTCAATTCCATTATAAAGGGCTTACAATGACCTTCTTCAGAATTCAGACTCTCAGCCTTTATATGTATCCATTTATAAACCTATTGAGCTGTTTCTAGATCTTATTATCATTTCAGTTAGCACTGACATTATATGATCCATTGAACCTCACTTCTTGTTCTGGCAGTATGAAATCTGGACACTCAACAGAAAGGCTGAGTCTAAAAATCTATAAAGGCCAAGCCAGCTAATCTGACCAAGAAGCATGTAGCATTTCAAACAATTGTTCATACTGTATATTCGGTGTCAATACAGGAAAACCGTACTTAATTACCTTAAAGAATTTGCATTAATAATTAATAACATCAAGATGAGTATAACTTTTCATAAATGTATTATGTAACCACACCATCAGCCCCCAATGAAAAAAATCTCATTATATGAAACCATATACTTCTCAAAATGGAAGTAGCTTCCCAAATTGCAAGATTCCTCCATTTGGATGACAGACAGTCACTTCCAGCTTGTTGAACATGGAACTATCCCAGTCAAGCCACCATAGCACTAAATAACTCAATGGTGGCATCATCAACAACTGTCAAAAACCTTACCGTCATCCTTGACAAGAATGTCAACCTCTCACCCTCACCTACAGACATTCACCTTTCCCATGTTAGTGTGCACATTGCTTGATATACTGTATATGCCCTTATTCCACAACACTGTCAACCTATCTGCTGGCCCAAGCCGTGGTACAATCCATCTCACACCTTAACCGCTGTCATTCCATCTGGCTAAGCCTCTGGCTCCGCACATGAAACCACTTCATTTTTAAATGCTGCTCAGCAATTTATGTCTTTACCTTCTTAAATGGTCAGATGTGGCTCTTCTCCTGGGCTCCTTCTATCGCTCTTTGCCACCTAAATGAATGTATTGCACACATTGACCTGTAAGTCCGTTTTAATCTTGACCTATGGGTCACCGATAGAGTCCTTCAGACTATGGAATTTTTCCTTACTGGAGGTTGAGGAAAATATAACTACATACCATGATCCACAATATACACACTACTTTTTCCCTACTACTTTATTTATAGCAGTTCATAAAATGCTTTCATTATCTTAATGTGCTCTGGTTGTTTTGTTACTTTGCTAATCATTAAAAACTAAATCATTTATCTGTTCATCCATCATCTAAAACCAGTTTTCCTGCGACTGGAACCTTTCCCAGTAAGCACAGGGCCCGAGACAGGGGACTCTCTAGATGAAATATCTGTCTGTTACAGGGTAAAAACACACTCACACACATAATCGGATGCTATAGGCCAGGGGTGCCCAACTCAGAGGGATTCCCCTCATTTAACACACCTGATTCAACTCCTTGTGCTAATTACCACACAGCTCTTGATCTGAATCATTTGTGGTGTAACAGGGAAGGAACTAAGCTACACAGGACTGGAGTTGGGCACCCTTGCTTTAGGCAATTGAGAACTTTCTATCTACATGATTTTAGACTGTGGGAGGAAACTGGTATAACTAGAGGTACCTCTTTTTATTCCATTTCTTAGAGGATGAACTGAAATTAAAGTCTAAAAAACAGTGCTAATTGTTATGGCTCCTGAACAGGTAGTGAATGATGTTTATATGACTGTTGGTAGCTAGATGATTTTCATCCATCCATCTTGCAGCCAGGTTTCCAAGTCAGGGACTGACACACACACACACACACACACACACACTATGTGCAATATACAGACAGTGTTAAGCTAATTAAATGTCTTTGGACTGTGGGAGGAAACCCACGCAACATGCAGAGAACATGCTAACTTGACACATAGTGGAAGGCTGGCAGGATTTAACGCCAACCTTGGAGGCGGGAGACAGCAGTGCTATGCATTGAGTCACTGTGTCACTCACGTTAATTACAACACAGGTTGAACTCAAAACAAAGAGCTCTGGTAGTGGTCCACAGAACTGAGGCATGGCTGCTAGCTTAGACTGCAATGCCATACGCGATAGAATTTATCCAAGTAGTTCCAGATGCCTCCACAGTGTGTAGAGCACTCTGGCACACATTGTTTTTGCTGCTGCTTTCCTCTCAAAACCTTGATGTTACACCTCTCCTGGGTTCCATTAACCAGACCCCATTTGGAACCTGCATTAAACTCAAGGCCCCCATACTTACATGGAGCACAGTCAATAGAAACACAGCACCTTACCAAAGCTAGCACCAGGCTTTTGCAATGTCTGAATAACTATGAATTACATTCCTGTCTCTGTTTGAAAGCATGTGCTTCCAGAGTCTTCTACTCTTCAAAGAAAGATATTACCAATACCAGCACTGAAACTGTACCAGCACTTTAGACTGCAATACCAAAATATGGCTACCGTTTGTGCTGTGACGTGTAACGCTGAATAATTGTCTTCTATTATATTGCTTGGTTTCATTTCAGACTTGTTTACCACCACTCAAATCAAGCATTTGCACGGAGTCCCAATGGTTAGCCCCCTGCTGGCCATGAATAATCACTGCACTAAGGGAGGCCCAATGGCACCATTTCTTTAGTGTGACATCTGATGTTACCATTTGACCAAACTGAAGTGTGAATATAGCATGGATTATAGAATGCAATCCTAGTCCTGTATCCTAATTAAAATTTATATTGAAGGTGAGCTTGAAGGAAATCATTAATGCTGAGCTTCTGATCCCCTATATTATAATACTATGGCCCAGCTAATGAAGTTATAGGACTAAATCCAACCAAGACAAAATTTCCCTGAGTTGTACTCTATTGTTTCTGAGACTTCTGCAGAGTTAGCTTTCCATACGTTATTATTTGTACATTTCACATTTTTCAAGTTCAGTTATTTATATAGGCATTTTTTTCAAGTGACCTGTGTAGGTGGAAATAAATCCGAATCATTAAACACTGTCAGTTTGAAAATATTACATGTGACAAAATCGAATGCATGGGCTTTTCCTTTTGCTCTGAAATAACTCATTTAATTTTTTGTGAGTCACCTGACCTTTCTGCATGCTGTTTTCGCGTGTTTGGTAAATGTCTACGTTGGTGTGATTTCAGTCGAGTGATATGTATTCATGTGTAGTATGTAAAGGATGCAAAATAACAAAGCAGGTGAAATACAGGCATTAGCAAAAAAAAAATAATAAATTATGAATCTCACAAAACATGATGTACTGTATGAAACCACAGTTGTTACAGTATGGGAAAGTTATTAGAAAATTTAATAGTAGATGTTATGCATTACTGAATATAACAAATGATACCATTTACAGGAATATCTCTTTGAAATGTACTCCTAAATCCGTTTTATTCTTTGCTTTCTTCTTTTACTCAGCTCTACTCACCCTTCTGTCAGCCAGAGAGATGTCTAACACAACTGCACAAGCAACAGAAGGTGTGTTTAACTCATAATGAAAGCAGTCATGCAAAAAAAAAAAAAACTGTCAGATGCAAATAATTAATGCTACTTATTGTCTGACAAGGATCTCTCCACCAGTCAACATGCACTCATGAATATTTCAGAAAATTATAAGGCTTTATCTGAGGACGGGAGCCAAGACAGTGTAATAGATACGGCAGGAGAGATGAAAACACAAGACAGTACTTTCAATCGCTATCAGCACAAAAACTACATAAGGAAACACTGGGTATTGGAGATGTTACATTGATTGATTGCAAAATAAAACTAAATAATATACAAATATAGGACAGGGATGATTCTGGGATTTTTTAAGGTGGGGTGCATAAGAGGGGCCATAATTCATAGAGAAAGGCCAATATTTACTTATCATTCGCCAATATTGTGTTTTGAATTGGTGAGTGACAGGGGAGAGGGCACTCAGTTAATCAGCTTTCAGCTGGCAGCAATGCCCCAGTGGCCCCGCCCACTGTATACACTCCTGAATGTCGAAAAGGTGAAAGATGTCAGGGAGTTTTTTTCACCTGATTCTCAGGACATCCACTCCCCCCGTTTAACATCCTTATTAAATAAGAGTTAATTGAGCTCTATGTGGACACAGTGCAGAAACATTTCAACATAAACATGTGGTTTTTAATTAGTCGGCACGACTCTAAAAACATTCCCTGTAAACTATGTAAGTGGCAAGTCTGGGAAGGGGGAAAAGGGAGCTGATTGGGTATTAGAAGCTCATCTCTCCTAATCAAACAGAGCTGCCCAAACACACAATTTCTGAAAGTAGCTGAAATCCATAATGGAATAACTACCAGATGTGGCAAATTACCCATTTCTGAATAAAATAGGTATGTATCTGGGTAACACAGATTCATGCAAAGCGTTGTTTTGCTTGTAGAGCAAGGATGGAGGACATGCTCACAGTAATGAAGCATGTTTTGCTAATGTAAATGTCGACAATCGATAAGAGACAGTAAATGCACAGAGATATATAAAGCTATTTCATACTCTAAATGGAAGGTTAAAATCTGACAGGCCTCCTGTTATTTGTGTGAATGTGTGTGTGTGTGTGTTCTTGTGACTGTATACGATGCTACCATACACATTATAATTAACATAACTTTCATCAGTTTCATCATTTTATGCCAGCAGCTAATACATACAGCACACTTTCTTAGTCGTGTTAACAGTCTGTATCCTTTTAATTATGAAAACACCCCTAATTTATTACACTTACATTTTACCTTATTTAGCAGGCGTTTTTACCCAAAGTGATGAACGAGTGAAGCAAATAGCACATGACATACATTATTAATTTGTTCAACATAACGATCGAACAGCTATCCTACTAATAGCTTGTCTACACACACACACACACATACATATATATTTTTTATCATTTTATAGGAAGACTACCAAATCTCTACTGGAGCACACTGAATCTCATTGTACTGTGTAGAATGACAATAAAGGACATTCAATTCAATTCAAATTCAGTCCAATATATTAGATGTCAATATTTATAAACAGTGTTTAAAAATCCAGCGTAAACTTCTTTTTCTCTGCATTCCCATGCAGAAATGTACATGCATTACAATGTACGTCAGGGCTCCCCTTTCATAACAAGGTTTTATTCTTATTCCAGATTACAGCCTCTTAACAGAAAACATCCAGTTAATCTTCCCCTCCCACCAATAGCATCATACCCTGCGCCTCAGTATAAATCAATATGAATATTATCTCATGCATGAAATGGTGGGCTTTGCATGTATGGATATGAGGGTGACAATGTTCCATTGTCCATAGTCCACAGAAAACAGCAGACAGCTGGGTAAATTAGGCTGTGTATTTACCTGTCTTGGGTTCCACTGAAAAATATGGCTGCCCTTGAAGGATGCTGTAGACTACCCTGGCACTGTTTCCATACGTAGGGTCGTCTGCATCCGTCGCCGCTACCTGCAACACGGACGTCCCTGCGTACAAACCAAAAAAAAACATCTGTCACAAGATTAAGTATAAACCTAGGGGTTAGTTATGTTGTTCCCAATGCCACTTTGATTGCTAAAGTAATACTTAGCAATTACATTGTAAATAAAGACAGAGGTAAGGAGCATGCACTGAATACGGCTGAGAACCTGAGTGCAGCCATGTGGTGGGTGATACCTCAGCACCACACTAGTCCAAATGGACCAGTGTGAGTTTCTTTTCAGCTGCCTGGAGTGCCAATCCTGCTACCTACCCCCAAATTTTCCCTGTAAGTTGGAGGACCTCCTTATAGGGCATAATAAAGATAAAGTATAAATATACAATATTTTTATAATTATTTAATACAGACAGAAAATATTCCTATGATTGAATTATAGGAGAGTGATATTTTGCAATTCTAAGATCCAGTAATGTCCGGTTCTCTCTTACACTGTGTTGCTTATAATATCAAGTCCTTCAGATATTTGGGGCTTTGTGTGGGAGGATTACAAAAATCAGTTTGGTTTCATTTTAGAGTAAGCGCTGCTACTATCTCAGAGGATAAATCCATTATGAAACCACTATTGTTGTGCGGCCATTGAGAAGCGTTAAGGCTGCAAGGAGGAGAGAAGTAAATCTTTATCTGATTATTTTGTGGAATATTGTAAACAATGCTTTCTCATGCCAATCACACGTGTTTGTAATAAAAATCATGATGTTTTATGATGTATGAACTGCACATCAGTCGAAAAAAACAACAGTTTTCTGTTTTCCCCTGAACATCCAGGTAATTAAGTGTCCAGTTGGCTTTCTGATTAATAACTTTGCTCTTTAACCTCACAATTACATTTTAATGATGCAATTGAATTAGTGTCTAAAAGCAAGGAACTGCTGCTCTGCAAAAAAAGATGACCTCTCCAATCTAACTAACTAACTGACAGAGCTTGGGACTGCTAGTTCCATAAAATCTCTTGCAAGGTTTACTTTTGCTTTGCTGAAAGATGTATTATATTCAGTTAATGAAAACAAGATATGTTTCTCATGCATTCTGAGCACATTTCTGACTGTGATCCAGAAGGTGGAAAAATGAATAATAAAATACATAAATAAAAAATACCAGGTTTACGAGACAATAAAAAAATAATAATTGCTAACTGTGTGCCTATTACAGTGTTTCTCTATCCTTGGTCAACGATCTGTGCATGTACTTGTTCACTTCCTGGAGTAACTTCAAAGAAAGGGTCTCGTTCTCTAGCTGTTCCCTGCTTGTACCAGATGAGTTCCCCCAAAGTCAAGAACACCAAAGATGATTCTACATTTTTTTTTTTAAATTATTTAAATGCGGGACATTAGAGGGCCCATAAGTCATGCAGAGGGGCCAACCTCTCATTAGCCGACAATGGACCAAGCAATGATATACTTGGAATCGATGATTGACAAGGGAGGGGCCACTCAGATTTCAGCTGGGGCCAGTGCCCCTGTATATGCCCCTAAGGACACACAACAATAGTTTCACTTTCGTGTAAATACAGCATACGGTCATGCAAAATAATTAAATATTTAAATATTAAATAAACCCCATTAAATATTAAGAAACATCTACGTAAGATTCTTCTTTCAATTATATCTAAATATAAAGATGATTATTGCATCACCTATGCAAAAACAAATTCACTCATTTAACAAAAGAAAAGAAGATGTCGATTTCTTCTGCAAAGGTTAGGACATCCTGTGCCCTAATAGGTAATATTTCCCCCTCTGGCTGAAATAACCCCAATGTAACATTGCTTACAACCATCTATCAATCTCTGACATTGACTGGCAGAAAGTTTTTCCCACTCCTCAATACAGAATTCGTTCAGAGGTCTGATGTTTGAGAGGGGTTACATGCATGCACAGTATGTTTAAAATAACCCAAATAGTATCTAAATACGATTGAGATCTGGTCGTTGACTTGGCCATTCTATAACTCTCCATTTCATTCTTTTGAGCCGTGCCTTAATGGATTTACTGGAATGGTTTTGCGTCATTGTCATGTTGCATGGTCCACCTCTGCTTCAGCTTCAATATTTAGACAGATGGTCTCACATTGTCCTCAAGTACCCTCTGATACAATGAAAAATTCATAGTGGATTATATGATGGTGAGTTGGAAGAAAATCAGCCCCAAACCATAACATTTCCACCCCCTTGCTTCTTTTGGTCAAACGCTGACTTTGTTATATGCCAAACATTGTTGTGCCCAAGTAATTCAATTTTAGATTCTTCTGTCCAAAGCACATTGTTTCAAAAATTCTGATCTCTGTCTAGGTGTTCTCTGACAAACTTCACTCTTGCCCTAATGTTTTTTTTTTTGACAGCAAGGGTTTCCTCCTTGCACACCTCCCATGAATTTCAGGCTTTTGCAGTCTTTTTCTGATGGTAGATGCAGGCACTTTGACATCAATTGTGGCATGAGCTTCCTGAAGGTGCTGTGATGACATTCTAGAATTGTTGGAGACTTCTTTATCTTGCAGTATGCTCTTGGGCTCAGCTTGCTAGAATGCCCCAACCTGGCCATTTTGACAGTTGTTTTAAATATACTCCACTTGTACATCATTTTCCGGACAGTGGAATGGCTGATTTAAAAGTCTTTTGAGATAATTTTATACTCCTTCCCAGACTCATATGCATCTACAGTTTTCTTTATGAAGGCCTCAGAGAGCTCTTTGGATCTCACCATAGTAATACCACTTCCTTCAGCAATCAAAAGCAAACCAAACGAAATGTCTTAGGTTTAAATAAGACAGGCTCCTCCAAAATGCTCTGTAACGATGTCCAAATCATTTGCATCTAGTGCGGTGCACGTGAATCTAATTCTAGGCATTTTAAGTAGCAATGAATGTAGGTATCCTGACTTTTTCCTCACAAGAATCATTAAAAAGACATTTCTTCAGTTTTACTTGTTTACTCATATTATAATAATCTCTCAATATTGTTAAAACGAAGATCAAATATCCATATGTTTACAGGTTTTCATGGGGTGTCCTAATTTTTTCACATGACTGTATATTGTCTCTCTATAATGTAATACATACATCATATATAATGGCCATCCGTTTGAAGACTGGGAGTATTGGAGGCCGCACTGGCTATGGCAGGGGTGAGCAATCTTATCCGCAAAGGGCCAGTGTGTATGAGGGTTTTCACTGCAACTCCCTAATTAAAATACTAATTAGAGGACTGATTGGCTGAAGATCCCTCACACCTGGGTTTGAACAGCTGACCTACAGGTTATTCCAAAAACCTACATACACACCAACCCTTTGCGGATAAGATTGCCCACCCCTGGACTATGGCATAAGCCTGGATTTGGGGGATTTGGGGGCTTGCAGATGCCTCAGTTAACAAAAACCAGTTGGCTCTAAGTGATTTCCTAGGTAACAATAAAAAGGGTCAGTTCGGTTGTTGCGGAGGACATACAAGGAGGTTTGCTGTGTCTGGCCTTGAGAGACAATTGTTTATTTAGTAACAATTAATTTCTTCTTCATTTATTTTTTTTGTACTTTCTAACATTATTTCATGAACTTTAACATTTCATTCTGCAGATTATTATTACCCATATTCCCACCTGTCTCATTTGGTGCAGAATTAATTTCACAAGTTACCTGCTACAGCTGTGGTTATTCTCCATGGCCACACCCACTGCTAGATGGTTACAATCTGTATTCACCCAAACCCACAGCTAATCTATAAATCTATTTAAACTTTGTTTGATTAATGTTCCTTGTTTAGTACTGGGATTTGGGTATATCAATGCATTCATGCTGGGCTGTGCTTTTGCTAAGGCGTTAATGGATTTCCTTGTTCGCTGCTTCATCTTAGCATGTTGGTTCCAAATCTTGTGTGGTTCCATAACCTTGCTTTTCACCTGCGTCAGTCCGGCTGCGCTGGATACCACGCAGTCAATAACCTCAGTCCCCCCCCCTGTGAGTACTCCAAGCCTGGGAAGGGGTGACAGCCCGTACCTGGTACTGTCTGGCGGGGGTGTTACAAGTCTTTCTTGATACCATCATGTTGATCCTGGCAGGATTGGGGCTTATATCAGGGAGGAGTACACAGAGAATCACACCCCAAGCCATCAGCATGCTTTCACATGATGGAACCTAAATGGAGATTCAAACCCAGGTCACAAAGGTGTGAGGCAACGGCACTAACCACTGCAGTACCCCCTAGACAGTATAT
>JAODKE010000001.1:24597362-24610099 GCA_026779605.1 Mormyrus hasselquistii | reverse complement strand
TCCCTGCAGAGCACCATCATATCGTAATTTCCACCCTAATTCCCAGTTTACACCCTAGTTCCCAGTCTACACAAATTTATCTTCACTGGTAGTTCTGTTTATGGAGCACTGACATCCTTTATTGTTTTCTGGGTGGAGATTGGTGGAGGGAAAAATATTCGCTGTGATCAACTGATGTTCTGCGACCTCCAGAAGCGGCATCACGCGTTTAGAATCCCAGATGCTGCTTCAGCTTCCAGACGGGGTCGGAATTATAACGTCACATGAATATTAGCAAAACATTGAGCAAGTAAAATGGCTTTTCATTTTCCGCTGTGAACTTATCAGTTTATCCAGACCTGCAATTCGGGTGTGACATCTTAGTGCAATTTTGTTGCTTGTAAATTGCATCATATTAGAATCACGATGCTTATCAGTCTTTATTTCACCCTGTCTGTGACAGCCTTTTAATTATTCCATTAAAGCTGATAAAAATAGTAAATCACTGTAATCAGTAAACAAAAACTGCAATATCAATGTTGCTTATATTAAATGTTTCAAGTGGTTTATAGACTAAATGTAATGTTCCTACATTATTAATACCCATTCAACCATCCATCTGCCAAACAATTACTCAGTACAGCCCCCCACCTGAAGCAGAAAAGGGAACAAGACAAGGAACACAAGGTAATAATAATAATAATAATAGTAATAATAATAATAATAATAATAATAATAATAATAATAATAATATTGTGAAAACAGAATAATTTATTTATTGACTCATGGTTTGCCAGTACTAGTGTGGTGAGTGATTACTTCTCATGAACATAAGAGAAGCAGAATGCCTTCTCCATATTGTTTACCAACTGTGCAAAGTGTTATCAATGCACATTCAGTTCCTAACCACACAAACACCTCCGAAACTCACCTGAAACAGTAAAGTTTGCCTGTCAGTATCACCTTTTCACTTATCAGACAGAGAGCAACCTACCAAGTGGGGACATCTCTGGAACCATAGCAGTGTAAGGCCCGTCCAGGAACTTCGGCTCGTTGTCATTGATGTCCTGAACTTTAACGATGAATTCAGACTCGGGCTCCAGAGGACTGTTCGTGTCCCGGTCCAGGACCTTGGCTCGTAGGGTGTAATAGGCCTGCTCCTCCCGGTCAAGCCTCTTGGTAGCGTGAATGTCTCCGGTACTCTCGTCGATGACGAAAATGGAGGAAGCTCCTTCTCCAGACAGCACATACTTCACATTGCCCTCCCCGTTATCTTTGTCTGAGTGAAGCTGTAGTAAAAAAGAAGTGGGTGTTTACTTTTGACATGAAGTGAACTATGCCAAACGCTTACGTTCATCATTCACAACTCTGGATTTCTCATCAGCTCCTGTTGTAGTGATGACAAACCATGGTTGTGTGAGTTTTCCTCCTGAGTCCCACACTTAAACGGCAAAAGCTTTGTGCCAATGTAAACAAGGTGAATATAACTCCAGCTGAATAGCTGTCACAAATGACTTTCTGTCAACTTCATCTCGGAGAACTCTATATATCATCAAATTCGTATCAGCTTGTCTGCACTTAAGTACCGTACTTAATTTGTACATTACAAAGAGACATGAATAAATTAATGTCTTACAATAAATCACATTAACATGAAGGCAAGTATGTATTGTTGTCATCTTCAGTGCCTGCTCTTTGGCAGTTCTGATTAAAATTCTCGCTAACGCTTTGTTGACTAAGTCATTGTTCTTTATCAAATTTCTTTTTTCTAGCATAGACGCTTTGTTCAGTAATGCTCTCTGGGGGCTCCATAGCTACATGAAGCAGACGGCTAGAAATGTCTGGTATAAAAGACTTAAGCCTTACATATTCTGGTCTCAGGAGGGGAGGTTTTCCTCTATCCTACCAACTGTGTATACAGCATACAGTCAAGTGAAAGCGCAAAGTCTATACCCGCCAGAATCCTATAAAGCTGTGCTTCTCAACGGGTCTAGCCTCAGGACCCACATTCCTCCTTGGTCATTAAGTCATGACCCAAAAAAAAGTTGTTGATCGTGAAGTTATAGGTGGGGATTGGGGGTTACAGTTGAAAGGCACTGCTATAAAGGCTGCCCGCTAGCTGTATAACAGCCCAGCCTCCTCTGCACTACCTTCAGCAGTATCTTACTCTGTAAGTACATCTAAACTAACTTTCTTTCACTGCCTGCAACTAATTCTTTCAAAGTTTTCAAGTTCGATTTGTCAAATACCCAATCATGCACCGAACTCCTGTTAAGTGAAATGCTTTCCCGCTTGGTTCCTGAATTGTGCCAGACAGGAAATAGGTAATACAAAGAAAAATGAATAGTATCAAAAGATTCGAATAAATAAGATGTGCAATGAAACGTGGGATTGTATGAAGTGTGTGAACTGGAGAGCAAGCTATGGGGTTTATTAACGAATACATAATACTGGGTTCAAAATAACCATATGTATATATTGTATATTATATGTATCCTACATCTCGGTATGGAATATCATTTGGGGCTACCTTAAAAATATACCTCATTGCAAGATTCTTCATATCCAAAGATTTGATTGCATTTTGATCAGTGAAGTGAAATGACAAACGATGCAAACATCCTCCCAGCAGCATTTCGAAATAAGGACCTCTGATCTCTCTGAGAGTAATCAGCACATTTGAGACTCTACCTAAACTTAATATTATTGCCCATACCTGGGACGTGCGTGTGAGGGAGGCAAATTAATTCCGATCTGACTGAGGCGATGAAGGTGTCCGTCCCTTGCATATAAAGTAAGTTAGAACAATGCAATTTATATCTTGAGCCCACTAGAAACGTCAGATTTGTAGCCTATGGTAGGAAATCTGTGGAGTGACTGGAAAAAAGTATAATTACAGAGATACAATTACTCCATCCAAAGCCCAGCACCCTTTTTAACTCTATTATTTCATCCCGACGTTAAAAAAAAAAAAAAAAAAAACATATTTCTTTCACAAGAAATGACTCACAGGTACAATATTTATCATGTAAAGCTGTGCTTCATTAAGAAAGTGTAAGGAAAAGTCTGTTTTTTTATCCCTATTCTGAAATTCTTGTGAAAATTCACATAGTATAATATTCTTGTGAAATGCTATAAAAGTCTACAGGATGGAAAATTTGACTAGAATATTATATTAAAGAAACATTTACCAATAATCTTTATTAACATGCTACATTTCGTGACATTTGCCAAACAGCATAGCTAGATTGTGCATTGAATGTGATATTAATACCACCTGGATTTTGATTATTCACGCTGTATATGAATATCTGTATATAATAAGTACCAAATAAATAGTAAAAAACATGTAACTACAGATAAGTCGGTATATTATTTGTGACACGTGTAACTGGATTGTGACAATGGCATGTAGATTAGTCAACATTCTACATTTCTGGAATTTCAGGATTTTTTTTTCTTTTCCCACTACAGTGCATATGGCTTCGCTTACCTTGCCGTCGGACATGACTAAAAAAAAATGCGGTTCATGTCTCAACAGGTTTTTTAGTAGTTAAGGACTAAGACTAATTAAAAGGTTGCTGGTCAAAGATTCAAGATGGTTTCTTCCACCGTTCTCATGGGTGTGACTGGAACTACACTGGAATGAAAAACATCCTTGCAGGGGATGGTTCTCTCACAAAGTCAATCCTAAATAACAAGGCCACAAATGTAATGCACAACCTAGACTATTTATTTCTTATACCTAAATATATGACTTGAAAAAGATGGAGGAAAGCTTCTGCAATCTTGTAAACATTTACTGTAAGATGGATATCTGTACCATCACAGATCCCCTGCCTTCTTGGTTGAAAGCATCCTTAGACATTCTCCAATCAAAACACCCATCTGTATTTTGGAAAAAGGCGTGAAAACTTACTTTATTGTCTTTACTCACTGCTCATGGTTCAAGGTTTTGTGCTTTTGCATTGACCTTAGATATATGTAATTTCCAGATTGCAGTCCCAACTTGCTGAGGATCATAATGCACAGTCTTTGTTTAGTCTGGGTCACAGAGGTGCTGTATGGATTCTGTGGTCATTTTTGATTCCATACTTTTGTAGTCTTTAGCAACTATGCTGTTAAGTGTTCATCTACAGTATTTCTGTCAGTGAGCTTCGATTTGAAACTACGGTTTCGCTCTGCTGATACACTATAGGGACACACCTCTTAATAACTGAATCCACTAGTTTCATTCAGAATCAGAATCAGAATTACTTTATTAATCCCCTTGGGGAATGTTTGTAAAAGGCAGCACACGACCTAGCACATGCGCGCTCTAGACCCATTCCGACAAGTGTTTAAAATTAAGCATCTATCCATACAGTCAGGTTCACAAATATTTGCAAAAGAATGCGTCATTCTGAAAATCTCAGTGAATTTAAGCGTGGTACTGTAAAGGGATGCCACCTTTGCAATAAGTCAGTTTGTGATATTTCTTCCCTGCTAGGCATTCTATGGTCAACTGTAAACTGTATTATTGCAAAGTTAAATTATTTAGGAACAATAGAAGCTCAGCCACTAAATGACAGACTACGTAAAGTAGCAGTGCGGGGTTGCCGAGTGCTGAAGCACAGTGTGTAAAAATTGTCAATGCTCTGCTGATTGAATAACTGCAGAATTCCAAACTTCCTCTGACATTTCCTTTCATGCTTAACCCCAGCATGAAAAATGTACACCAAGAGCTTCAAGGAATGGGCTTCCACGTGCAAGCAGCTGCCTACAAGCCTCACATCACTATGCACAATGCCAAATGCCGAATGGAGTGGTGTAAAGCACACTGCCACTGGACTCTGGAGCAGTGGAAACGTGTTCTATGGAGTGAACAATCACACTTCTCTGCCTCACAGTCTGACGCATGAGTCTGGGTTTGGTGGAGGCCAGGAGAATGTTACCTGCTGCACAGGGCTGCACGATTAATTGTAAAACATGATCTTGACCTCTATGCGATCTCATTTCTAAACTACAATTGTTCTTCTGCATTGTATTACATCATCTGGACCAAAATAAGTGCTCCTACTTTTCCCCAGAGAGTCTCAAGCATTCCATAATTCTCTATTCTTCCTCACCGCAACAGGTACCTTACTTTCGGTACTTCAAGAACATACCAAAATACTGCACTTCAAAGTGTTCATTTTCCACTAGCATAAAAACCAGTACTGGCACTGAATGACATCACAGCAAGAGGTGGGGTATTTTGTACTGAATTCAAAAAATGGCTGTATATTTTATGGCTGACCGATGTGCGATATTAATACCAATATCACATGTTGTACATGTGTAATTCTTACTTCACCAGTTAAGTTAAGATCAGGCCTTTTCTTACTTTCAATTCTGTATATGGCCATTATACTGTAGCACAGGGAGTTTAACTTTCATTGAAGCATTTTTACTCTGTCATAGGAAAACCAATTATCAAGTTTTGCTATATGAATTATTATTCCTTTTCAAGATTATGTAGTACATGTATGAAAATCAGTTTGAAGTTTACCGCTGCTGCTTTTGCACGAGCACTGCACGTGTTCTCCAAAACGATCATAATCACTTTCACCTATGCTGTTTAAGTCACTCCAAGACGAGCTTTTTTGTTTTATAAATACCCCAATATTTATTACCACAAAATTGCATTGCAATACTTAGAAATACTGTGCTGTCACAGTATATTGTACAAAATACTTGAATTCTTTTCATGTTATCTTGAGCACAGGTTCTTCTGACCAGACTGCAGTTAAAGCTTGGGTCACTTCATTTGTCCACAAACCCATTATTATTATTATTATTATTATTATTATTATTATTATTATTATTATTATTGTTGTTGTTATTATTATTATTATTTTACCTTGTTTATCATTGTTTTCAACACAGCAGTTGTATTGCATTTCAGAGGTAGGCTATTTGCATAAGTGATCAACAAAGAAAGCATTTCAAGTCCCACCAGAAGTACCAAAAAAGTACCCCTCTGCCCCTTTTGGTACTGGAACTTAATGCTTCAGCATACCAAGACATTTTGGACAATTCTATGCTTCCAAAATTGTGGGATTTTTTTTTTCCCATTTTGCTGTACAATTATCAATTGTATGTTTGGCACAATCATGTTTTGTTGTGTTTGCAGTTTAGTGAGTGCAATAAATGTCTGAATTTAAGAAAAAATATCGTGACAAGAACTGTGAATAGCAATTCACATTTTTTTTTTCAGAATCGCACAGCCCTACTGACTGACTACATTGTGCCAACTGTGAAGGTTGGTGGAGGAGGGATGATTGTATGGGGGTGTTTTTCAGGAGTTGGTCTAGGCCACTAAGTTCCAGTGAAGGGAACTCTTAATGCTTCAGCATACCAAGACATTTTGGACAATTCTATGCTTCCAAAATTGTGGGAAAACTTTAGGGAAGGTCCTTTTCTATTCCAGCCTGACTATGCCCCAGTGCACAAAGCAAGGTCCATAAAGACATGATTGAGTGGGTTTGGTGAGGAAGAACTTGACTGGCCCACACAGAGCCCTGACCTCAACCTCATTGAACACCTTTGAGATGAACTAGAGATTGTGAGCCAGACCTTCACATCCAATATCAGTGTCTGACCTTCTGGCTGAATGGGCAAATATTCCCATAGACACACTCCGAAATCTTGCAGAAAGCCTTCCCAGAAAAGTGACAGCTGTTATAGTTGCAATGGGGGGACCAGCAGCATATTGATGCCTATGGATTTAGAATGGGATGCCATAAAAGTTCCTGCAGGTGTAATGGCCAGGTGTCCGTATACTTTTGTCCATATAGTGTATGTTTATGATATGCTGTTGTGAGAAGGATACATCAGGCATAAATAGTACAATAGTTTGACCACCTCAATACATGTTAAAATGTATGCATAGTTTACTTTTTTGTATATTGTGCACATTTTTCATACGTTATTTAATTCATTTTGCGCTGCATCGGCTTTGGAAATAACCAGTCTAATCTCATGCCTTTAATTTTTGAATCTGTTCCCATAGCTGCTTTGAATTAGGAGTTAATGAAACCCTGTTAGTTCATGTTGCTTTGAAATCTCAGATATTAAAAATCTGTTGGTCTGGCCTCCTTTATAGCTAATGTAAACTGCTAATTGGTATTACTGGGTGAATAATATGATTCACCCTTGCAATTGTGTTTATAATTGTGATTTAGCTACTTCAAATTCAGTTTTTTTTTCCACGTTGTATTTCCAGTACTTCTTCCTTCTGCTGCATATGTGTATTCAAAATCCATATTACTTCCCAAACAAGTCCATAAATTTGTGAAACCCTCTTTGTGCATTCAGTGTTAATTAAGAGGATATGGATGTGACAGATGATGGTGTGAAGTCTAAATGAGCCGGTGCAATTCACAGGAAAACCCAGTAAGACCTCACTCTGCCTCTCACTTTGCAGCTCACTCAGTGAACCTCAGTACATCCTTTATTGTGGGAATCCATATCTCGAGATCCGCAAGGCGTGCGACCGTAGGGGAGATCAAAGTCAAAGTGTGCTGACTTCTGTGGGACCAAAAGGCACACGGAGGTCCAGTCTCTGTAATGAGAAGCACATTTGCCGGCTGTAAGCTATTGGAGATTCATGTTGTATTGTTAATGAGCGTACTGTGCCTCTCTGTAACCTAATGGAAAATCGTTTCACAAATAAGTTATAACTTATTCTCATGGAGGAAAAAAAAAAGGTTTCTCCTGTGAGGATTTTTTTTTTAAAAAAAGATCACAAAACATAAACGGGAGGATGCCGGTTTCTAAGCCATCATTAGGGGTGAGTATTTCCTGTTCTGACCCCTTCATAACTCACCAGCATTCATCTGTTATCTGGCACAGTGGGCCCATCATTCAGAGAAGAATATATAAAGTTCAGTATTTCAAGGATCTGCAAGACACGATATTACACATGTGGCTTTACACTCTAACAATAAGGAGTTAGCATAGACAGAGCAAATCATCTGACATCCACTTTCTCTAACAACAGTTTGTTAAGCATAGCTTGCATCCAGAGGATATTCTACGATTGATTCCGGTGGAGGGCATAAGAGGAACCATAATTCATATGGAGGGGCCAACCTTATAAATAGCCAATGATATGTTTTGAATCAGTGAGTGACAGGAGAAAGGGGCCAATCAGCTTTCAGCTGGAGCCAATGCCCCTGTGGCCCCGCCCCTGTACACACCACTTCTTGCTTCTATAAAAATTTGAAATTGTTGAATTTAAGATACAGACAGGAAGACAGGCACCTCTGGCATTGTCAGGATAGAGTTACCAACCGATTTATACTCCTCAGCTCAAGAAGTTAAGTCAACCGATAAAAACAGCCATCATTTCCACAAGGACTGCATTTCATATTGGGGAAAGGAGCCAGAGATAGTGGATATTATTAAGCTGCATGAAATCGGTTAATAGATTTATGACCAGGAACCTGGGGAACGTGACCCAGCCTCTCTGATGATTAAGGGACCCCATCTTTCATTTACTGACACACTTTCTATTTGAGCATAAGTTTTAGGAAGAAATATTCACTATCACATCATATATTATAAGAAAACTTGCTATCAAAGTATAAACCACTATTAAAAATCCCCATAGATTTTGTTATTTTTAGATTTTAGGTCTTGAGTATGCAGAATGCTGCGTGTTTTCCTTGGCATATTTCTTAACCATTCAGAAAATGTGTTTTTGGGCAAAAGTCCATCCGATACAGATGTCATTTCAACTGGTAATGCCCCTTTATCACGGATTTGGTCCCCTTTAGCACAGAATGCTGCTGGTCTGATTGTCCCTTTTGCATTATTTTTACTGCACTTTAAGTTTATCAGTAAGCTGCACTTTCATATATCTTTATACACCATATGCTTGTATGGTTTCTTACATCTAACAATGCTAACAGAGCATATTTATTGATAATATTCTCAGTGAATACTAACATATTTATCTTATGTTTATAATTTCTGCTGTATTTATTTTGTACTATTTTGATTGTTGTGTTTTGAATGATTGTTATTTACCTCATTATGGAGGCTTCTAGTAAGCTTCATTTTACTTGTGTAAACCACTTGCACATTGACATATAAAAATCCTTGATCCTTCATATCATGGACTCCATAGCTCACACACACAGAGTATGAACAATTAGCTCAAACTGTAGGTTTATATCTGGAATGGTGCAAAATAAGTCACGCTACCCACGCTCCCAGTACTGTTGGTCGTCTCATCGCTAAACCCTGTGCCTTATTCCCAAAGGTCTGAACCATCTTCAGCAGGTAAGAACAGATAGACTGACATCCCACATATGCATATCATTACTCATTTTCATTTCATCACCGCGCTCGGAGGCGACAGGCGCTATCAATGGGGAAATTCCTCAGCAGTCTGCGTCTGAGAGTAATTACCGGAGAGAGGTTTTGAAATGTCATTAGGTTTTTTGAAGAACGTGGTCTGCCTTTTATTGAGGAAAAGATGAATTGTTGGGGTCAGTACAGAACAAGAGTTACCTGGACATCCAGAAGGTAATTTCCCTATTTGACCTTTTCTTGGTCAGTTATTGGGATAAATACGGGCAGAAAATCGCTTCCTATGTGTTACTTATTTATTGGCTGCTATATTGCTCTGCGGTGTGTTATATTGCAGTGCTGTTTGTCTCATCCACCCCCTCCCCCAATAAGCTATCCCTTAACCTGCAACTGTGGCATGAGCATTTCACTGTGTCCCTCCAAACATATGTGACAATAAAAAAATAACTAAAGAAAGAAATGAATGAAACAAAACTTGAAAAACCTTTCTGGATATTTAATGAAGAAGGCAATTAAATAATAATGTCTGATTTTATTCTAAAATGCGAACTGTTGCTGTAGATTGCAACACAAGATGTTTTACATGTTTTAATAATGGCATTCATATTGAGGCTTATAAATAAATATCAGAGTTTGGTTAATCACTCGATATCTGGATATGGAGCCAGGAAAATCATGTGGGTGCCTGTCTCACACGATGTACCCTGGGAACGAGCTGGGACTTCATTTGCCATGTTGTTGTATGATAGTCATCACAAAACCAGCTACACATCTGGTTGTTACTCTGGTCTTCAACATTTGCAACACCTACTCAATTACCAGTTTCCATGTGCTGTCGATTTATTAAAAACAGAACGGTGTTGAATTTAATTGTCAAAAAATACATGTTTTTTTTTTTTAATTTTATTTTTTGCAGTCACCCTACATTCTTTTGTTTAGCATCCACAAACTGTTAGAGAAAATAAATCATGGTTAAAAACAAGACACGTCAATTATGTTAAGCACATTGAATCACACTGTTGTTCCATATGTCCTTCAAGTACTTTTATTTGTTTAGCTGACACTAAGTACAATTGAGAAAACAGGATCAGACAGTCTATGGGGCAATTGGGGGTTAAGAGTCTTCTTCAAGGCCCTAATAGTGACATCACTCAGTGAACCCTGAGATTCAGAGGTGGACATTTCAAGTCCAGAAAGTAAAAACCCTAACCAGGATTTTGGTTCAACCAGCCAGGTGAGTACTCTGTGAGTGTGAATCTGTACAGGTATACTCAACTGGTTGGTTGAAACAAAATCCTGGTTAGGGTTTTTACTTTCTGGACCTGAAATGTCCACCTCTGCTGAGATTCACACCTGAAATCCCTCCAATCACAGGCACAGAATCCCAACCTGCCATGCCACTTTGCCCATGGTAACTGTGCTTCCAGGAAGAGTAAAACAAAAATGGCTTAATTAAAACAGAGAAAATGAGAGCACCCTCAGTGTTACTGCTCTATTTTCTTTTCTTTTTTGAATTGATTTATTTGTTCTGTGGGGCACCATGTTGGCTCTGCAGCCTCATACATCCCAGATTCTGGGTTCAGTTGCTAGCCAGACTCCGCATGTCTGGAGAGTTTTGCAGGTTTTCTACGGGTACCCCTAGGTCTCTTCCTAAAGCATGTGAGAGGGTGTGCCCCATGATGGACTGGCATCCCATGCCAGGCATCCCCTGATCTGAGCTTCCAGGATGCAGGATAGACTCCAGGCTCATCTTGGCCTAGCACTGTATAAGTGGTTCATTTCCAAATGCTCAGGTTTCCATGCAATATTAAATGATTCAATTAAAACCATCATGTAGAGCAGGACACTTAACCTCCACTTCTAAATGGCTGCAGCTCATGGACACTCCTGCTCCCACAAGTGTCCATATCCCATACAAATCAGTTTCCATTACTACAAAAATAACAATGCTAGGCATAAATTAATTTAATATGCATGCTTATTCACACAAGGCCAGTGCTGTGCCTTCCATCAATTATCTAAGTTGGTTTTAATGTCTGTGTTTGGAGCAAAACAGTAATATGGTATGCAAAGTATTTTTGATTTCTTGATGAAGACTCCCACAATGTGACCTGTGGAAACAGGAGCTGATTATCCCTGGTCTAGTTTCCCAATTTCACTGTGTGTCAAGAGGATAACACTGAGATTTATTGTCTGTTATGCAGAAAAAATAAAGGGAAACTAATAACTTTATAGATCACAATGCTGAAAAAATAAAACATCACTTCCACTTCCATCAATTCACTTTGTTATATATTTATATATATATAATCTTTAATTAAAGAATGTGAGCACTTGGATTGTCAAATAAGTAATGTGTGGATAATTGATTTATTCAATCCGTAAATCCTTTAATAAAATAGCAAACTGCTCTTTGGCCTTCACACTCAGGAAACAAATAAACAAATAAACAAATGAATCCATTAACCCTCTCCAGGATTCTAAACTGTTAAGTGGATTAAAAGATGGATGGATGAATGAAACAATAGTTTAGAAAGATCCGTGTTAATTAATTCCTTCTTTATCTGAAAGAAGTAATGAGTACTTCATTAAAATACTTGTACATCATGTTTGCATACATATATGTTGCTATAGATACTGTTTTGCATAAATAAAACAACTCTTCTCATTTTTTTTTAAATCTACTTTTACACTCTAGTACAGATGTACAGAGAAATGAGAGAATTATGATTTATTCTTTAGATACAGTTTTATTGTTGCTGAAAAGGCACTTGGCTAATGAGAATCTAATGAGCAAATCATGTACCTGTGCTTATACAACATATCATTGCACTTAAAGGGCCAGCGTTACAAGTCAGCTTGTGTGTTTGTGCTTGAATGAATAGGCACAGCTGTTACTGAGCTTGTAATCCAATAGCCCTCTAAAAATCCTGGGCACACTACACATGTCACGCCCACCTCATGGAGGTGGCAACCACAGCTAAAGCTATAGTTTCTAATCGGTAAAACTCCCTACTTAAGCCTCGCACTGGCGGTAATGCAATGTGAGGTATTGTTAGCATGCCGTTACTGAGCGCTTTAACTCTTTGTTCTTCCCACAGTTACGATCCGTCTGTCTTGCCCTTCCAGAACTTCCCGCGTCTCCTGCCAGCCCTCCTGCACGTCCACCATATGTATTCCCTTTCTTCGTTCGTCCAGGTCTCCTGACTGACCCCCGGCTCCTCTATTAACGACCACGACTTTTGTGTTTTGTACAGATGGCTTTTGGTTAAGACTTTGGTTAACGCCTTCTGACTCTTCTCTGTTTTGCGTTTAATAAACCTGGTTGCCTAGAATTCCCTTTCCTGCTCTTATTTGACAGTACAGTACAGTACATATTCATTTATTTATGTGTACAGTGAATTTGTAATATAAATATC
>JAODKE010000001.1:24558197-24570273 GCA_026779605.1 Mormyrus hasselquistii | reverse complement strand
AGAGAGTGAAAGAAAATGCATTTTACAATGTAGAAAAATACATTGATAAATGCAGGGGCGAGAATTCTGCGAAGCCCGAAGCGATTGCCTCGCTTTCATCCAGCTCCGCTCTATGAGAATAGATTCCACCGCCCTCTGAAAGGGGAGGGTATCGCTCTCCGGTTTCCTGTCTTGAAGTCGAGGGTCTATGTGGACAAAGGGGGAGAACGTCCTGCCTAAATCGCTTAATCCCATTCTACAAAAGCTAGCTTTGCCACAAAGATCACAAACACTCCAGTAGCTAATAATCTGCCATTCCCCTTTTTTCCCGCATTCTCTTTCGGATGTTGTCAGCCTGTTTTTTTTTTTTTTTTTTTTTTTTGTTTTCCCCTGGACATTGAAAGCTGGGAAAGACAAGAGGGAGGGAGAGAGGGGTCAAAAGAGATTTGCATATTGCGGACATCAAAATGCCAGGAAGAGATAACACGGTGCCCCTCCCCCACGCCAGCACCCCTGGGTCATCAGCTTCGAGCTGCAAAGATGTCGCTGTACTGTCCAGTACAAGCAGATAAACTAAAAAGCTCCATTTTGATTTTCGTCACTGCCCTATAAACACATCCGGTCTAGTGAAAAAGAGGACAATATTTTTTATGTATCTGGCTGGACGCTGTCTAGAGTTGTGTTACAGATAACAACAGTAACAAGGCACACAGATTTTTTTTGTCAGGAATATAATTCATCCCTTGCTTCCCTTTCTCTCTCTCACCCTGGGATTTAGTCCCCCGTTGAGGGATAGTAACATGGTCTCCAGCTTGTTTCATCTTTCCTAATGACCGTCTCCCTGTCCTGCTTCTCTGTACCTGCCAGGACAAGCCTGGAGTTATTGATGGTTGTGTAGTTTTGACAATAAACTAGGGGGAATTAACCATGGCATCATGTCCTCCACAAAGTAAATGTACCATATATCCAAAATGTGTAAAACTAAAACGTAATAAAGATTTTTTTATGGCAGGGGGTATAAGAGGTGACATAATTCATGCAGATAAGCTAACTTTAACATTAGTCGATGATACGTTTTGAATCAGAGAGAGTGACAAGGAAGGGGGCCAATTAGCTTTCACCCCTGTAAACACCCCTGAAATGTCCCACAGAGCAGCACTAGTGTTACATTTCTAAAGGCATCGTGTTTAGGAGGCACCGTGACTCACTAGTACTGTGAATCAGTCAGGAAGCATATCTTTATAACACATTTGTGAGATTAATATTTATAATGAAAAATCACAAGCAAAACTTGCACTTCAGTAGCACTGTTTGTCAAAAGATAAACTGTATTTGACTTCATTTGTTCTCTGAAACATACAATGAAATGGCCATCATCATTCAAAACACAAAGCTTGATAAGCAAACCCTCTTACGCTCCTGTTGTCTTGCCTCATATATTTTAATGAATCATTCAAATCCTTTTCAGCGCAAGTATAATATTACTTTTATGTATAGTAACTCATGACAATAGCAGATGCCTATAAAGTCTTGATAGCATAAATAAAATAAAATTCATTACAGATAATCTACATTCAAACAGACAGCGCTGTACAGCTGTGAAGATAGCAGCAGTTTCCCCGCATACTCACTTGTTCTATTCTCCAGTGTAGTTTATGATACCAAAGCACTGAGGAGTATGTGAGCATATTCTGAATTTCACTTGTTAGACAATTTGGAATTACAAGTATAATCTATTGATGTTTTCCTTTAAGAAATGACTGAAAGAACAATTATCCGGAATTGCGTGTTTTCCGGTATTTGACAAACATGTATATCAGGCATGTTTGATAAGCAAGTGTCACAGAGAGACATGTCTAAAATTATACGTCTAATACTAGAGTTGTTTTCGTAGTGTGCATAATTTGGAACGGTCCATGGAACTGAGTTGCTAGACATTTCAGAGCTTGCCAGACACCATCTGAAATTTTTATCAGAGCAGATCCTCAAGTCTGAGAAGCCATGTAATATATCCCTTCACCTTAAGCCAGCAGACATTGATATACTGACATAAAAGAAGAATGGCAATGGAATTTTCCATTTTTCATTTTTTTTCCCCATTTTAGAAATTGTGCTATAATAGAACAAGTGTAAATGTGTGCATCTAAGATCTTTGAGTGAGATAATGCAATGGCCTATTTAAAGCACCTCAAAAACAGACACAGATTTCCAAACCAAAGCCTCACATTAAAGATCTTTTGAGTGGAAGCCAGCAGGTGCTTTAACAATTATAAAATGTGAACTTTTACAGCACCGGCTACTAACAATGTCAATTACCCTCTTTCAGTACCAACACAACATAAATATCAAATCAATGCAACTATTGTGTCAAATGTATAGCATTTATCTGTATATTAGTCGCATAAAAAATCTGATCTTTCGGTCTATTTTACATATAGCCTATTATTTATTTTTTTCAAAACATAGGTAATGGGGGTACAGGGCAAATCAAGTGCAAATTGCATAATTTCATAAATAATGTAAAACTTACAATGATTAAAACTTGCCTTGACGCTTTACAGTATCATGTGAAGATGTATGACAATGCTTTGGGACAGGATAACTTACCAGGGGCAGAAGAGTTATTTCTGGGCCTCTCCCCTGACTCTTGCCCCCCTGTCAAGGTCCAGGCCCAAAAATACTGGACAATTCGCATTTAAATTATATTTTATTTATGCAGGGCATGGCATGTTTACAATTCGTTCTTATATCTGGACAGCAAATAGACCTTCCTTCTGTCTTCCACAAAAAAAAAAAACACGATGCAACATTATAAGTGCTGGCAAGTTTCACCAGCCCAGGCAATATTAGACAGAAGTATCGATCAGTAAGTACGACATCTGATTGATTGGTCCCGCCTCTTCAAGCTTGCTTGGACCCATCTCTTCTAGAATCTGATTGGATATCCCTCAGAACCAATCATTTTTTCTCAAAACATTTTTGTGTAAGTAGAACTCCCATGAGCTAGGGAAAAGTACTTTCTCCGGAGTTATGACAAAGATACATTATATATATTCTCTTCCTTTTCATTAGACCTGGTGCGTTTATAAGGCAGTGATGAAAATCAAAATGGAGCTTTTAATTGGTTCAAGACCTACCTTCGAGAAACAACATTCGGCAGAGTTTCTAGGCGGAGAACGCAACAGAACTTCCTGACTCCTGAAAAAGGTTCTGGTTCCTAAAAATGGTTCCTGATGTGGAAAAGCACCTTGTGTAATAATCCTGCATTGCCCGTCTCCTTACTTCTTTATCTAATCCATTGCCTTTTAAACCTTAATCCTTAAGCAACATTGTTCTATACTTCAGAACGAAATACATACCGTGAACGAGCACGCTGTCTATGCCCTGCTCAGGGCTTTAGTTTTATGAGTTACTCCTTAGCCTCAATTAAATGTCGTAGACCTCTTAAACCACAGTACGTCCTTTGAACTGCAGAGAGAGGCAGGTGTATTTGAAGTGATCTTTCTTGAATACCACTGCACACCTTCGCTACACCTGTAATCGCTAGGTGTCTTTAAATCCTCCAGTTTTCATTCTTCTCACCGGCTACAGCTCTTCAATGCAAATTACGTTCGGATTTTGCTGCACACGCATTGATGGAAATGCTTCGGTAAAAGTTGAAGCACCGAAAATGTCTATCGAGTTTTTTACATATCTTTGATTCTTGTGAGCGAAGTAGCAGTAATGAGATATTATGGAATAGTTTAACTTTAATGACATGAATATAAATTATACAATGACAAAATTGTAAATAGCTTCCCTTGTATTTAGGATTATGCCGTTGATTAAATAAATAAGAACGGAACAGGTTAGTGGATAATACTGTTGCTGGTGTATATATAAGGTTCATATCAGTCACAACAAGCATGTAACACTACCAATGCACCAAATCGCTGACCCCCAAAAACGGTAATTTTCCTTGGCACCGCTTCTGCTCAGTCTTGGCCGAATACCCGGACTCCCGTCCTGTGTGCCTTGACCAAATGGCCCAGGGCAGGACGATGAAGTCTCATTAGCCTGCAGCGTCATCCGACAAGGAACACACGCGTGCCAGCCCCCCGCCCCCACCCGCTGACGGAGGGGCCAGCGAGAGTCCCGGAACACGGGGAGCTCACGCTGACCCTGGCATCTGGCAACCCGATGCCTTGCGGGGAAGACTTCAAGCATATGGTGTCGTTATTATCTGTGCCTTCTGTACTCTCACATGGGGGAAGGTGGGCTTTGCTCTAGAGGGGCAGAGGGATCCAAGCTCTGGTGTTGCTGCTTACATGGAAACTTACAAAGCGCCTCATGGAACTGGTTTAGAAATCTAGGAGCGCTGGTAGCTGTTAATGACTCCGCATGGACAGCACTCGCAGGCATATTTTTATATAATATTGCCTGAACAATATATACAAATTCTACTAATTTCCACCAGTTCACAAACGTCCGTGTATTTATTTGTACAGACTCCCTCTACAACAAAATTATTTTCACATATTTGCATTTTATGACATTAATTAGCTTTGGTAGGCTATGTACTTTAAATTAGGAACAGGAACACAACGACAATGGCAAATTATTAATTCATATAATCTCATTAGCTTTCTCGTTACCTCATCGATCCTCATATGTTAAAAACTGTATAAAACATGTGCATCTAACCGTTTAAAACAGGCTGCCTTTGGTTTATCAATGTCCTGCTAAAGAATACTCAATATGTTCAAATAAATTTCACTCTAAATGTGAGAAGGCGATGTAAAGTACAAAGGACTTATTATGCACTGAAGACATTGGCTTGTTTTTAACTTCAAAAAATATATAAATATGTACATATACATGTGCTGTATATATACCTAAGCTCATAACACATAATTTACGCCACCTGGTGTTCATAGCGTGCGTTGCACGCGGCTCTGATTGTATCAACGTAAAGCGCAATGTTCACTAAACGTCAGTTTCACTTCTAAAATACAGTTTTACATGAACCGCACATAAGCAGTTATCAGTCTCTCATTATCTCTCTCTCTCTCCCTTCCTCTCTGTGTCATTGTATGATGACCCAACAATACCTTAACATATGCAGAACCGAAGGGAAAAAATAATATTTTGCAATTTCTCAAAGTTTAGGGCAATAGGAAAACAGTCCAGACAACTACGCAAATAATGAAGATACGTTATTAATATATGCAGTTATACAATTTCGGTACTTCTCCCGTAATCATTATAGTACACAACCACATGCATCAATAATAACTGAAAAACAGTTACCATCAGTATAAAATGATATGACTTTTTTTTAGATGATTTGTAATTTTAACAACTTAGTTGAGATGCATTGATGTGTTTCATGTAAGGTAGGCAATAAGGATCCTGACGACAGTGCAAACTTTTTAAACCGCAGTCTAGACTTTTTCCGATTAACTAGGAAATGGAGCGCACAACTACGAATAAACACTGCCTGCAACTGATAATAATAACGATGCGGACGTTATAACACGCAGCGGCAGAAGTCGTAATTTACAATGCCGATACATTTTCGCGACGGATTTATTTCAAAGCTGTTTCTGTTTGTAACACTCACCTCCTCCCCATACACCGCATCGACAGTTATTTTATCGCCAGCAAAAATAATCAATACAATGTATTAAAATTAAAATATAGATCAAGCGTTCCGTAGTTGAGATGTTATAAAAATAGCATACGAACCATGGCAAAAAGAACGGATACAAAAAATGAAAGGAAGAAGAGAATTTACATATTAGTACAGTATCATCCAACTGCCTGCAATGACAAAACCTGGGTCAGTATCTCACCCAGCAGACGCCGCAGAAAACCCGGTATCCTCAGAATACTAATTAAAGAATCGGGCACTTATCACTTGTCATGCATTATGCATTAGTGTCAAGAAACAACATTACTCAAGCTCAAGAAACAGTCCGGCACTCGTCTTAAAGCGTGAAACTTAAATCGCTTCCCTCAAACTCAAAAAGTAACAGATTCCATGAATTACCTTCGAATTCATTGTAATTTTTATCCTGTCCCCTTTCTCAATCTCCTTATTCACGATGCCCTCTAATTCATGGGACTCAAGTATAGCAACTTTTGAAAATCATTTCAATTTATTTTATTCTTGCGCTACATTTACTGTCTATGCAAGGGGTGTCGTTTTAGTTTTAACTCAAAGTCTTACCTGTTTCCCGAGCAGTTGTTATATAGCACTGTGTGGGGCTGCTTGATCTTTCTGCTGAGTGGTCTTCGTACTCTCAAAATAGGAATTAAATGTAAAACAGATCCTCTGCTCCGCGTATATCCCAGTGAAAATGATGCCAATAAATGCTTCAAAGTTAGAAATATAGCAAAGTCCAGTGATAACCTTGTACAAACTGGCAGTTTCCTTTGTGATTGCTGTGATTTCTCTCTCTCCCTCTTTCTCTCCCCCTTTCTCTTTTGCTCTGTCCTTTCACACACGCGTGATTACTGCCTTTGCTTTTAGCTGCAGCGCAGTCTTGACTCAAGCAACTCAGCGCTCTCCAGCGAAGATGTCAGACCCGCGACCGAAACGCACACCCTGCATCCGTCCCTTTAAATGCTTTTAAAGCAGGAATGATAATTATACCTGTATTGACTTAAAGGGAGGCAGACAGCATAAGATTAGTTTCTTCTAAAAGAGCGCATTGATGGGTAACTGAGTTCTGTTCCTATTGTCCCACATCGCCTCGAAACACCAATTAAACGCACAATAAAAACGAGATCCTGAATAGGAGAAAGACTGTGCATCGCCGTAGCGTTATACTGACTTTGTATCTGTGCACCCCATTGTTACTCCCTACTTTGTAAGCAGTGAGGCTTGTTCTCCATCTAACGCCATTTACAAATTACTGCAGTTTAAAACGTAAATAATTAGTGCAGCTAACACATGTAACGAGATAAAAAAAAAAACGCATGATGCCTTAACTACTTTTCCACTTGTCGTGGGTCATCGGTATAAGTACGTTCATTTTGTTTTACCACTCCGGAGTCATTTTCATAGTAGACTACGTGTGTTTATAGCCTACTATCCATTTCAAAGGATTCCCGTTGAAACACATTGCTACTCGCTTAAAAATGTGGTATTTCGAAACCTTGACTCGTGTGTCCAAACACCGGCTATAAAGTCAGTTAAGTTTTTCTTTTTTTTCCCTTTTGTGTTGTCTTTTATCACTATGAGAAATCCGAAAATGACCACCTAGAGGAGGCGAGCTGCTGCTCTTTTTTCTGCTGCTTCCAATCCACTATTCACACATCTCTCCGGGATGAAGACTGTAGGTGGTTTGTCTGTTATGATGTGATACTTGCGCGTTCATTTTACGTCGCACATATTAGGCTTATCCAAGACAAAGAGCGTTATGTGTTTATTGCACAGCAAAGAGCGGATTTTAAATTTGAATGGCCAGTGAATTTCTAAATAAATTTGAATACTGGTAATATTAATAAACAAGTTCAAGGTGAGTTTTTGCACTTCATGCCATGTCTGCACCACAAAAAGCGCGATCACGCATAACACATTAATAAAAGTGAGTCAGCAAACTTGTTTGTTCTACATTTTTCGCTTGAATAAATGTTCGTAAGCAATGTATATAGGAATAAATTCGATCTACGGTATTTAAAACTTAAGCATCATATTTAAGTTATGCCAAGAGAAACTCCTCAAACGAACTGAAGACTTCAGAAACGGACCGCTGGACTATTAAACAGCTGATGACTGAGTACAATATTCAGTTATTTATTGTGGCAGCGTTTGCCGCCTCGATGTTATTTGATTAGCTAATTTTATTGCCACTGGATTTGTTTGATTCTCATTTAATTTCTCGTTTATTAAAATAATATATGAAACTTGATGACCATGTGATTTTTTGCAATACCTGCCATCTAACTCTGATTAATGTTTGTTGAACTTAGCAAGCAGCCTTAACAGACCCATGCAGTGTTTCTGAGAATGACCTGCCCTGTTTTATATTTTATTAACAGAGTTAAAAAGAAAAAAAAAACAGCTTAGCCTGCATATATGCAATATAAATCGTTTTGGAAAATATGGGAACTTTATGAGGAAAACTGGCTCCCTCCTTACTTTGAGTGGCCGGTAAATATGTCCATGATCAATGCTGTCGGTTTAAATCCCAGGGCTGGCACAGTGATGTCACTGTTGGGTCCATGAACATGGCCCTTAACCCCAAAAGCTCCAGAGATCAGCTGACCCTGCTTCCTCAATTATATGTTGCTTTGGATAAAAGTGTCTGGTTAATGTAACATATTTTGCACACTAGACAGAAGGGACTAATGTTGAAAAAGTGCCATAAGTTGGATCTCCATAATGCTGGAGAAATGGTGATGAAGGATAAAGTAAAATGTGAAAAGAAAAGAATAATTTTATATAGCGTCTACATTTGTATACATTACTGCTTAAAATGTGCTTGGCTAACTTTTTACAGACTTCACGTTATAGCTGTAAACCCATAAGGCTCCTAGACCCCAGCCTTGGTCCCATGTCCCCCCCCCCCCAATGGTGTCTGAGTGGGTTTCCTCCTACAGTCCAAAACCAGAATAATATGAGAACTGGTGGAAGTAAAATGACCTAAATTGTCTGTGTGGGCCCTCATGCCCAGTGTCTTCACAGAGAGAGGTTCCAGGCTCAAGATGGAGGCAAGGATAGAAGGAATTATTCATTGTCATATTAAGCAATATTCTTATTTTCCCCCATCATATCTGAAAAGGATCTTACTCTAGTTAGGTAGATGCTGTCATTTTCTTTTGGAAGATTAATGCACGGGCGCGAAAACGGGAATATTTTGTTTAAATTTTCATGGTTGACACCTGACACATCTGGTCCACATTTCAGTTTGATCGTTGCCTGCAATGGGTGTGGCTGTTCCTCATGGCCACCCCCAGATGATTTCAACGCATCGTCACCCACTCCTCTGTGTCTTTCAGTTCTGTCTGCTTAGCATCTTGTTTCTCTGTCTTGAGGTTTGGCTCTCTCTGCTCAGTCTTGGCAGTCTGTTTCTTGCTTTGGCTTTCTGGTTTTTTGCTCCCGTGTCGGTCTGTTCTCATCATTCTCTGATTTGGCTCTGTGGTTTGGAGTTGAGTATTAACAGTTTTGACTTTTGGTTCATGCTCTGCTTTCTGGTTTAGCTCTTTTATCATGGATTTTGGTTGTTCCAACCCTAAACTATCATTAGTGACCCCCATAGTAACTCAATGAGTCTTTCTTAGTGATCTACTTACAGTAGCAGTCAAAAATCTGGACACACATGCTGTACATTATTTGTTTTTCAACAAGATAATGACTCTAAGCACACCTGAAGGTTACGTAGCAAGGATTATTTTGTGAACAAGGAAAGAAATTGTACTGAAACAGATGACTTGGCCCCCACTATCCCACGACCCCTATAGAAACCCTATAGAGCTGGTTTTGATTGAAGAGTAACAGCAAGGTAGCCAACTTGTGCTCAGACCTTGTGGAAGCTCTTTCTGGACTGTGGGATAAGGTAGCTACTGTACATCTGGAAGCTGGTTGAAGGGATGCCAAGAGACTGAAACGCTGTCATCGAAGCAAAAGGGGACTATGTTGAAGACTCTAAAATTTGAGAAAGTTTTATGGTGTTGAACACTTCTCTTGCTCCTTGCAATATTTGATATGTATTACTTCATTGCCTCAAGGCCTTTTACTATACGGTGAACAGCACAGCTGAAATCGAGACAAATGCATTAAAAGTAGGTGTGTATAGACTTTTGACTGGTACTGCATCTTGACAGACCAATCAGTGGCCTAATGCCAGCCAGTACTTAAATGCGCACCTGCTACAGAGATCGCTACAAGAATGAATTCAGGCTTAGCCATGATATTAAGGCATATCCCATATGAGGCAGACTATTTAAGTATTGCCCGCATAGGTACTTGAGATTTGTGATTGACCTTTATCTGCAGAACTGTTCTTCTACTGTGTGTACCAGGGCTGGGGGTGAATAGTCCTCATTCCCTATGTCAGATAAAACCACTTTTTGGTTCAAGGAGTTTTTTTATGTTTTGTATGTGCATGTACCACTTTAAGCCAAGGAAATGCATTGAGACACTCTCAATCCAACCAAATGTTTGCGAATGTACAGTGACAAGGCAAGTGTATTCAAGAGAGGAAAATACATATTTACTCTTCCATTTTGCCAGTCTAATGACATTCATCATGTTTTAAAATCATGCAGCAGTGTCTCTGCTTTAAGTGCTAGTGCTCTAAAGCATTGTGAACACATTTGCAGCTTGCAAAGGATATACATATTTTACACCTAATCCCGGTTAATCTTGTATACATCTAGGATTATGGTCATATTAACAAAAGATACATTTCTGTGTCAGCCAAGTTAAACCAAACCCAGATATATCTGTGGTCCAAATCACAATTTTATCAAGCATATTCCATGTACACTGAGTATTGTGCACCGTACTAATTTAAACATTTTTCATCCATAAAGATGACACAGAAATGTGCTATGGTATATCATTAACGCTACGTGGTTACACTTTTTTTGAATGGTGTTAAGGCAGTTTTTTTCCTTCGTTTTCCAGACACTGACAGTCATACGTTATTTGTGTAATGTCAAACTAAATGGTCACAGGAAGCCGTGTGCTGTGTCACAGAGGGGTGGAGCCAAGGAGTACTGACCTGTGCTGAAAGCTGATTGGCTGTCAGTTTGCCCCCTCCCCAGGAGGAAGAGTTATGCAAACTCAGCATCGAGGGATGTTTCAAAGCAAATTGCCATACCCTATTGACTCAAAGTGCAGGCTTTCTTTCAGACATGAAAAAAAAAAAACAGGACAGCGAGGGGGTGAGAGGAGGTGTGGTGGTGAGAGTTATTTAATTGGAATCTGACATCAGAGTTTTGCTGCTCTGCCCCTGTTCATCAATCACACAGAGACATAAAATACCAGAGGTGATGGCTCCGTTCCTCTTTCTCATTGACAGAGCCTGCGCCACGATCCGCACTGACTTTTCATACACCTGCAGTCCTTGCTCCCCCTCCTTTGGGGCCACGTTGCATAAAATTGCATTTAGATTAGATTACATTGAACGTAAATACCGCGCAAAGTTGACAATTGAGTTTTATGCTTTACTGGTCTCATGCAGCTTTATCTATAAGTATTACTTTTTCCCACTTTCGATTACCAAGAACCTATAATCGAACCAGTATTCTCTTGTAGAGCTTGAACTGCTTTAGGCTAGCAAAAGAGCCATCACGATTCAGCGTTCATCTTCACTGGTATGCTCACATTTGCCCATCTCTCTGTATTCTGACCCACTTATCTAATCAGTGGCTGTGGGGGAGAATGTCAGTAGTGTCCACCTAAAGCCCGATCCAATACCACAATAATGTTGTATCAAATAAATGGTTCAAAAAGTACATTTATTCCTAGTCAACCTCTACCTCAATCCAAAATAGGATTTGAATGATTTACAAAAGAGTTCTCTTGACATGCATGTAGGACATCCTGTTCCCAAAGGATTAGAAAATAGATGGTTTTGAATCAGGTATATCTCTTGTGGGTTGGGAAACAGAACCAAGTGACATGGGAAGAGAATCTTTATTTGGGGAAACAGAAATAAAAATAAGCCCTGAAAAAAAACGGAAACTTTTTCAAAAATATATTTCCTATAAATTGTCCCGTAAAGCCGTCCTGTTTTTGTACTTTTCGCGTCTTTATACTCACTGCCCAGCTCAAGCTTTTGTCTGTGTCCCATTTCAGGTTAGACATCATGTCCCCAATCAGGGCTTCCAGGCAGCTGGAAGGTGACCAATATTTCTATATTGTTGTGACAACCCTCAGGCTTTATTTCCCATTAGAGAAAAGAGGAAAATAATATGGGGCTAGAAATATATATTTTTCTTCCTCTTTTTTTGAACACATGCACATACAAGCTTCGGTGATCAGGGTCAGGGGAAGGGGGACGGGGGGATGGTGGTTTGTTATGCTTCATTGCCATGTAGGATGCCCCATATTTGGGTGGTAAGAACTGCCCCCATCCCCCCCCCCCCCCCCCCCCCCCCC
>JAODKE010000001.1:24504603-24518775 GCA_026779605.1 Mormyrus hasselquistii | reverse complement strand
ATCATCTTGAATGCAGGGATTTTGTCACTAAAATATAGCCTTAGGGTATCTTTTGTTGGCACATGATGTTTTGAAAATCTCAATTTAGCTCTCCTGCGTCCGACTCGACACGAACCCATATCCAACACAGTAGAATATTTTTCACCCGTTTTATCAAAATTTGCGGGTCACCCGTCGCGAACCTGAACCCGTGCAGGGCTCTGCCTGACAGGACCTTTATGGGAGAGATGGTCATACTAATATTGATGGAGTTATGACACTAGTCTAGTTCTGTCTTGTTTTCTGCTTACTTATGCAGTTTACAAAACCAACCTGTATTTTTAATAAAAGATAAAACCAGCGAAGTTACTTGAAACGTTTTCATATTTTTTTTTTTATAATTGCACAATAAATATTCTACGTTCACGACTACTTTGAAATGTGTTAACAGTTTATTATACAACTTAATTCCTGCTTCAATGCCTTTGCTATGAACATGTTACCCTTTCAAAAAGAGTTATTTTGAAATTTACAGATCAAATCATATACCGCAATATATACCGTCTACCGTCTATGGTTCAGATTATACCGCAATATGAATTTTTTGTCATATCGCCCAGCCCTAATGAAAACAGTGCATTTCAAAATTGAATGGTTGGAATTTGCCAGAAATAAAGTATACAACCTCAAGGACAGGGTGTTTCCACAGTTTCTCGTGTGTTCTAAATTAGCTATTGTACTGGACTGGTGTCATGCTGATCCTCCACACAGACTTGCCAACAGTGCCCCTCACCTGAATGCTAGTAGAATGTTCTGGTCTCTGATTACATGCACTTGTTAGACCAGTAAAAGCCTATGGATCCTGTCCTGCCTGTGAAGTCTAATTTCTCGTTTTTGAGTTGTCTTCTGAGCATTAGTTTTGCTTTTGGATTTCCTTGCTTTTTTGATCTCTTGTTTTTACTCTCATTCCTTGTCTTTGGATTGTCCTGTACTCTGTTTAGACCCAATCAGACTAGGCTTGACTTTCGACCCAAAATTTTGATAACAATTTGGGTTTCAGAATTAAACCTTGCACCTGGATCCTAATCTATGAGTTTCTGATCTCCGTGACAACTGGTTGACTTCCACTCAAAGCAAAAGGGCCCTGTACTAAAGTGTGCTCTTTTATAAGCAGAAGGGACTCAGCTTTAAAGATGAATGTTATCATGGGTTGTGCAGGAAAGAGAAGAGGAGATGATGGTGTGCATACAGGCACCCTTTCCTGAATTAATTGAATTTGGGTCACATGATGATCTTATCCTCAACTTCCAGAAAGGTCAGAGAAATAGGGTAAAGGGTGTCTGCTCATTGTGTGTAGGAATGCCAAAATAAATTCACTGAGTTTGAAAACGGTTTTTGGTAAAAGATACAATTCCATTTATTATTCTGTTATACAAGGGGTATCTTGCATACATAAAAAATTATTCTTTTCCTTAAATAATCATTAACTGATGCAAATGACGAAGACTGGAAAACAGAAATTTGATTGCGTTCATAGATTTTTACAGAAAGAGATGGGTTATGTTATAGAAATTCTGGAACGTGCAGTGAAATAAAGGATACTGGTGGTGAGGACTGCATGGACCATGACATGAAATGGAGTATGACATGACATGTGTCATGACCTGCGCGTTCAGTCCTCGTGTGTGCCACGCCCCCTCATCATCCACGTGTGCTTCACCCGATTGTGCCCAGCTGTTCCCTGTTAATTCAGCTTGTTTCGTGTATATCAGTCCATGTCCTCCTCAGTCTATTGTCGGTCATTGTTGTACTCTGCATCGCTGTTTCCCATTGTTTTCCCGAATAAACCTTCGTTTACCCGTCACTCTGCCTGCCAGCCTCCTCCTTCGCTGCGGCTTGCCTGCTTGCCCACCGGAGAACATGACAACATGAAATATGACAACAGGTCATGTCTGATACACTGATTTAGGTAAACTGACCAGGGTTCTGGTACAAATTCTTCACCCACATCAATACACAACTTGTCCTGTGTATGTGTTGGAATTTCCTCCTCTTGCATATAGTCTGCGCTAACCAGTGGTGTTATACAGGTGGATTTGTGGCTTCTTGGTGGAAGTCCAACTGAGCAGTCCATCTTGAAGGATAAATCGAGCTGCTGTCTTCACCTTTTAAGTGACTTAGGATGGATCAGCAGAATAGAAGCTGTTTATCCTATATCTGAATTTCTGTACAATACAAACTTTCAATGATCCATATCATGTAATGCGCCATCTGAAGCAAGGAGCTCGAGAAGCGATCCATCTGCCAACCACTCGTTTATGGAGATTGTGTTCCTCCCTCTGTGAATGAAAGGGGTTAAATGTATACTGTAGAAAACTGCAGATCTTTTTTAGAGATATCACACATTTATATTCAACCTTTAAAAGTAGATAGTGCAAAGTTTATGAAAAGAGCCAGAAGCTACGACTTTAGAAGCTGTGGAAATCATGCCTTTGTTAAAAAATGTCTTGAGCCCTAAGGGAAAACATTAAAGAAGAGCCACTGTTTGGTACATTAGTGTTAGAGACTGCAACGTCTAATGTAGAAGCCTTATAATGCACAGGTTATTGCATTACAGGATAATGCATAAAACAACAGGGTACAATTATGGAGCCTTTCATTGTATGTTTCTGGTTTTCTGGTACTTCGTGTTCATAATAACAGCACGGAAACTCATAGTCAGGGTAATGGTACTGGGCTCTCACTGGGCGATCCTTCAGTTACTATACAAACAGATCACTAGCTTCATACTTACACCCACTTCAATTAATGAGTCTCAGTTGACCCAAATGGGGCTAAATGCCTTGCTAGGGTTTAAAAATGATCTGATGGATGGATTTTGGTGAAGTGTGGGATTTTCAGAGTTGACTGCTTCCTGAAAGCAAGTAATGGGGGAGCTTATCTTGAGTTGTGTTTGTTTTAGTTTGAGCTGTAGCTATAGAGATTGAGAACTGGCCTCAATTATCTTCCCTGTCTGAAGCTTTTCTCACAACTTCATTGCAGATAGAGAAATGTGATTTTCAATTAGTGATATTAAATGAGGACAGACCTTTTACTTTGTTGCAAAGTCAGCTTTTTAAAAAGAACATTGATGCTTCTTGATCTGTCCGTAGTTGCAAATACATTTTTTTTCACAGTTGACATTCTAAGTTGACTTCCTATTCATACAATCAAATTTAAATGTAAATATACTGAATCCATTCTTTTGATTATTTTTGTGAGTTTATGCACAATGATACTGGCAAAAAGTCCCTGCATAAAGTAAATTCATTGCAAATATGTAATTCATGAGTGACCTACTGATTGTCATGAAGTATATAATTTTCACATCCTGCCTGTCGTGTCTGCCTGGCCCTTTTATCTCTTCCCTAACATGGCCTTAATGGGTCATGCCTGTTGCCTGTTGCCCCTCAGTAGTCTTTGTATTTAAGTACCTGTTTGTCTCATCAGCCCCATTGCAGTCATTGACATCAGTCCCCTTGTCGGCCTGTGTCCTTCCCTGTTTTTGCCTTCTTGTTTTGGCCCTGTGCACTCTTGTTTGTTTCCCTACTAAATTAATTTAATTAATTCAAAATTTCCAGGCATCTATGTATAATGATTAGCAAAGAGAGTGTTGGAAAGAATACTTTATATCTGTGATCCTTATATAAATCTTGACCTGTACATACACTACATGAAATTTTTAAGAAAATATGCTTTAACGGGTGGAAAATGTCTAACTAGGATGGGAAACATAAAATGCTAATGCATTTTTGATTGATTTGGGAAAAGGTCCAATTGTGGTCTAAAGAGACAATGTTATGATGACAAAATGATTTTGTGGAAGTCTTGCTGGTGACGCTTGCAAGAAACGACGAGAATTATTAATGTTCTTTAGAAAATAGAGGCACCTCCAGAACAATTAATTACAAAATATCAGTAACAAATAACTCTAAAACCAGTTACCTTTAGCAGTAATACTAATTGATATGCTGCCAAATATTGTTTCCAGGTGTTAAACTGAGCAAGCCCAGGTGGCAGTTAAACCATTTAGATTCCAGGAACCCACTTGTGTAGATAGTTATTCTCAGATGACTGTGGAGCAGGGGTCATCAACACGGATGCCCCCAAGGACCACATGAGTCGCCTGTGGATCTGTTTAAAAAATTGAACGACTCACCAGTGAACAGCATCTAAAATCTAATTTTATCCTGTTGCTATTCTTCTTTAGTCACATTTGCATTTATACAGATTTGAAAATGACAATATCTAAAAAGATTTAGCATTTACTGTAAAACGTTTATTATACATGAAGTTTAGATAAATTTAGGATGGCGTTTCAAACTGGTAGCCCTTCGTATGGCTCAGTACCCGTGAAGAAGCTCTCAGTTTCAAAAAGGTTTGTGACCCCTCCTGTAGAGTTTCATTTTTATATAACTAATAATTGGTTGTTGGGAATGCTGTCCTTGTTTATATAAAATATGATCAGAAGGAAAATTGAACAGTAAATGTAAAGGATGACAGGAATATTTAGAACACAGTTTCTCATCCATTGGGTCAGATGGATTCTCATGAATTTCAAGTTCTGTGTTTTACATAGTGTTTATTAACAGTACTGTCATGCCCCTCCCGTCCGCTCCTCCCATGTGCCACGCCCCCTCAACTCCCTCGTGTGGATGCCTTATGTTACCAGCCCTTTCTCATTGTTGTTTAGTCCAGTGTATTTAAGTCCACGTTAAAGTATGTTTCCCCAGGCCAGTCATTGACATCCATCCTTTTATGGTGTATCATGTTCCTTGCTGCTCTGTAGTTAAATCCCTCGTTCACCCGATTTCTCCTGGCTTCTGTGCTTTTTCCCCACTCTGTGCCCGAGCGTTTGCAGAACAAGTACTATGAAGAATATTAGCCAATGGGATATAATTAGCAATACCCACACAAGATGCAATTTCTTTGCTTTTTTCCTGCAAAGACAATAACAAGTCGACCCAGAGGTTACCATAAAGTCTGCTACATGAGTCTGTTTCTTCCTCTTGCATCAGAAAATATACATAGAATCTAATTCGTGCTGATCTTTTATCTGCCTAGGACAGATTGTCAATGAATATAGTTTACTCAGAGTTTCATAACTTATCTCTCTCTCTCTGTTTTGACAAAGTTTCACTCGCAATGACTGGAATCATATAAAATGTTTAACTGCACAAAAGTAGAATTTATGAAAAACATATAAACTAAAAGCAGCACTTACTGTACCAGGCTGGTACACAGACAGTTTATTCTTCTGCTGTTTATTTTATCAGCTATCTGTTTTAAGCTGGTGTCTCTGCAGTTAAGTTTGCACTGGTTTCTTAGAAAAAGCATGGGGTACCTTTTCAATGGGACTCCAAAAATCACAAGCCAGTAGTACAATCATATACCATGTCAACGCTATGCCATTGGATTGTGGGTGTGAACTGGAATAGTAGAAACCCTAGTGAAGAAAGTGGAAACATGAAAAAGTATATAAAATCAAAAATACTCAGAAAATACTGCACCTTGTTCAGAACTTTAGTTTAGACATTAAAGCGTGATTAATTCATTACTCTTGCTGCAACCTAGGAATATGGTGTACAGAAATTTTCCTCTAATTTTGCATAAAACTATTCATTAGTTTAGGGGAGACTGACAATTTCAAGATAAAACATCAAGGAAAGTGGCAAGGCTTTCAGGAGGAGGTTAACTGAGCACACAAAACCAGTTAAAGGTTTATTTTATTAAATGAAGGTGATTAAAGGCATTTTTGGATAGATAATGAAGATTAACCTAACTCCCACAAGAGAACAGAAAAAGGGTGATATTCAGCATTTTGACTGTAAGAGGAAATTTACAGGAAAGAGCTGTGAACAGAAAAAGAGGACAACTAAATGTTGGAAGAGGAGCTGCACAAAGAATTGGCAGCAAAAGAAGAAGCCAGCAAACTGGTAAGGCTGATTCTACATCGGATGCCTGGAAGGTGGGTCTTTGTCATTTACGAAGCAGAATGTGGACTCTCTAAGGGATCTACGAGATCTTTGATGCCATGTAAATTCAACAGAGCCCTTATGATTTGCCTTGATAATTGAGAATACAATTTTCAGAAAAGCATCTGACAGATTATCCCTTGGAATGACATAACGCCACAATCTGTCAGGGTAAGCTACCAAAAGCTATGAACTAACATGGCATACATCTGACAGTAATTAAAAGTAGCTTCAGTGTTCGTTGGGAAAGCATGCAATGTTTGTAACCAGCTGTGGGGTCTATGTGAAGGTCATAAATCATTTTTCACTTGTATATAATGATCAGCCAGACTAAAAACAGCTTAGATATTCATTAAAGGCATCGTGTATACATTTTATAGATCATTATTGGATTTCATTTAATGTTATTAACATCTAATGTTCATTTTTTAACAGTAACAGTGCTTGAGGGGACAGAAATAATGTAGCATTATCCTATTACTTATGTATTAACAACAAAACTAAGTGTCAATTACAAACTGATCTTATTTTTGATCATTAATAAAGCATCAAAAATCTTTTAAGTCAAGCAAGTACTATATTTCTTGCTATATCTGTTAATTATGTAAACTTTTGTGAACTACTGAAGGAACCACTGAAGGAAGTACTATAGGAACAAATAATTAATAACATGTGTAAAAAACTGATCCCATGTTTGTTCTTTGATGTTAATGAATTATGCTGCATCATCTATCCAAAGCAGCTACTATATTTGTTACTGTATCTGGTAATTCTGTAAATCTTAGTGATTGTTCATCATTCGTGAATCATGACATATTTCATCAAGTAGCAACTACATATTTTTTATTCATAATCTGTACTTCGGTAGTAACCGAGTTACTACCAAGAATTTGTGTCCCCTCAAGAAAAGAGTTACCAGTTTTTTTCTGTGCTTTTTTTCTGAACTTTAACATAGCTCTGCAGACTTGCATGCACTTAACACTAACTTAAACAATTTTTACAAATACCCAGCATGCAAACCACATAAAATGTACATGTAGGAGCCATTTGTAGAATGGAATGGATTGTGTCATTCTGACTGCGATGGGTCAGCACCCTGCCTTACATTATTCCCCGCTTCATGCCCATAGCTTCAACAATAGGCTCTGCCTCCGCAGCTCTGTGTAGGGCAAGGGTGTATGGAAAATGGATGAATGGTGCAATTTTTAGCCTTAATGGATGCGTTACCTCTGTAGGCTTGAAGGTCTACAGTAACTAAGTAATTGCATCTCCAAGAAACTGGATTTGTACTCACAAGCTGATTTTGTATGAATTAATTTGAGTCCATTTTAAGAACCAGTAGGCTGAGTTGGAGGCTTACTTAGGTGTACTGACAAGGACAGATTGCAAAGGTAACCAAACAGTCAGAAATTCTGGTTAACAGTAGGAATGTGTGTTATCTTTTTTTTAAATAAATGAACCTAACTGTCTTTTTTACACATATTATTTCATTAAGACTGATGAAAAACAATTAAAATGTCAGAAAATGTCCTGACACCTCTTCTTAAACAGTATATTAAATACTATACAGCGCCTACCAAAATATGGTACTTGTCAAGATAAGGAATACTGGACACTGAACTCAATTTTCAAGAGACCAGGTGTCATGACCTGCTCGTACGATCTCCATGATGATGCAACTCCGTGAGCTGAGCGGCAACGCATTAGCTTATTGCAGGAGGTGGTGTACTGGCTAAGCCAGCCCATGATCCGGGAGGAACCCATGGCACTGGAGCTAGCCAGCCGGAGCGGAACTCTACTTCAAGAGATATCTCTGTCCGGGGACGTGCACCTTATAGGCGAGGTGGACGAAAATCTCCGATGACTGGTGCACCGAGGGGAGATCCCAGCTAGGTTATGCAGAGGTTCCGGAAGCACCGTCCATCCTCTCAGAGACAGCACAACCTCCTCCAACAGTTACCATCCAGAGGAGAAAGTAAAAGAGAAAACAAAAAGAGAGAAGCCCAGAAGAAATGCTGGTGATCTTTTTGGGGGCTGTTTCTTGTGCTGCAGCTTCTCTCTCCACCATGTTTCGGGAGGAACCCCTTCCGAACATGAACTTAGCAGGGTTCACTCCTGACATCACTGCCACATCATTCATGCAGGTACCCCAAGCCCGCATCGCCTCCACTACACTGCCGCTGATAGCAGCACGCCCCTTTTTGGAAACTTTCTTAACCTACAAAGGGGCCAGGTCATTAAGCGATGCCATTCCCTGGATCCCTAGGGTCCTAAAAGGGGCAATACCAGCTTCTAAGGCGGCGAGCAGTGGATGTTCAGACCCCTGCAGTTCACACGCTGGCACCTATGTTCCTGTCCCACCAGCACCTGCCGTTCCAGTCTCGCCGGCCCCTGATGTTCCTGTGCTTGAGGTACCCACTCAGGTTCCTGACCAGACCTCAGAAGATCCCGCACTGCCTGTTCTGACTGTTCAATGGCTTCTACATTGGTTCCTCTGGCTCTGGTCCCGGCGACTGACACACTGCCCACGGAGGCTCCAGTCTCGGTGATGCTCCACCCTCATATAGCACCTCTCACAGTCCCTGCACCTGATGTTCTGGCTTCACCCGATGCTCCGCCCTCCTTTGTTCCTGACCTGCCCATACTTGAAGGCCCGGCTCTGTCTCTGCCTCCTGCTCGGCCCGAGGTTCTGGCTCCACCCATGTCTCCTGCTCTGCCTGAGGTTATAGACTGCCTGACTGTCACTCCTCTTCCCTTGATGGAAGGAGAGGAGGAGCTTGAATGGGACCCCTTGGGGATTTCCCTGATTACCCCTGACCCAGGTTCAACACTATCAGTCCCTGGCCCCAAGGAGGTCCGTGATGGCTAGACCCCCACTGAGGGGGCTGCCCCAACCATCGCCCCGGCAGGGTCGATCCCAGCCGAGTCCTCACCTGTCAGTCTTCCACAAGGGGAAAGGACACCTGCGCAGGGGTTGAGTCCCGTCCACCCTGCCCCCTGGCTCACCCTCTGTCTCCCTGGCTGTGGCTCCAGGGGCGCCTGCAGGTCCTCCGGCTCCTGCTCAGCGGTCATCTGTGGGTTCTCCCGCATCAACTCGTCAGTCGCCTACGGGTCCCCCCACTACGGCTCGTCATAGATGGCCCCTTCGCCTGCTATGGCCGCGCCGTCACCTGCTGTAGCTTCACCTCCCTCCTCGCTCCCCCTGGTGCCCCCTCCAACTTCCTCCTCCGTCTGTCCCTCTGGCTTTCTCCTTGCTCTATCTGAGATCCCCTCCTGCTCCGGCCTCACGGTCGCCTGCTGCCTCTGCAGCTGCCACCTTCTGCCCGCTGGGGTTCCCTTGGGCTCCCCTGTCCCCCGTCCTTTCCTTTCCGGCCTACTGTGTCTGCTCCTCGTCCCCTTGTGGCTCCTTTGTTCACTCCTGGCCCTTTCGTTCTTCCCTGTTGGTGTTCCCCCTTTATCTCCTTTACTAGTTTGTCTGTCTGCGTTTCCTGTTCTGTGTCAGATTCTGTCACGATTGTTGCCCTTGTGCCTGTTTTGTGTGTCCGTCCTTTTCCCACTCTCTCGTTAATGCTTTTTGCTTTTGTCTTCCAGGTCCCGTGTCTCCAGTATGAGTATTATGTATATGTTTTGCTTGCCGAGCATCATGTGATCACAATTTAGCCGATGGTTTTTCTCTCCATAGATATCTATGCTCTCTCTCTCGCTGCGGGATTGTAGGTAATCGTCTCCCATGCTCGGTCTCAGTCTGTGTGCCTCACTCGTATAGTCAAAATTTAGTAGAAAAGCACCACCCAAATAAGGGTGTAGCAATGCAAGCAATGGCTCTGTTTAACGACAATGCAATGTCCACATTTCCACAAAATCAAAAAGATCCCAGTTAACCGACAGATAGCAGAGATTCCGTTAGTTATAGTGAAAGTCGTCCTACAAAATAGCCTCTTCTTCTTCTCTCTCATCAGCCTCACACCATCTACTATTCTTTTCAAAGGAAAAGTGCAGATTATTTTTTTTATGTATTTTTACTTTATATTCTGTATTAATAATTTTAATATTAATATTTTTGGGTTGTGGAACGAATCCTTTGAGTTTCCATTACTTCTAATTGGAAAATTCGCTTTGATATAAGAGTGTTTTGGATTACGAGCACGTTTCCGAAACGAATTATGATCGCAATCCGAGGTTTTACTGTATGGCATGGCATGACTAGGTGTTGAATGAAAAATACCTGATCAGTCCGCAAGTTCTCGTTGAAAAGCACCCGAGAGTGGACAGAATTTGTAAAGGAACAGGTATAGCACAATTCCTCATCGTCTGACTTTGCAAAGCTGGTCCAAGTTCAGCGCACAGTGCCAAAAATATTGCTCTTGGAAATCTGAATCAACTTAGAAGCCAGTCATCATCATGGGCCAAGAAATCACTAAAATCCATGAATACACGCTCTCTTCTAATACTTCCATAAGCTATGTCTTCCAATAATGCAAGGGCTGCCATGGTAGTTGCAGCAGTTCAGTCAGTTAATGTCCCTGTATTGAGTAAAGTCAGCGTCATGATTGTGAGTTTAAAAAGGGAAACCACAGTAGCACTGACTTGCCACTGGGTGCCGTCCGCTTACAAAACCGAGCAGAAACGCGCGTACCCCAGGTCTGGAGCTGCCGTGAGAAAGTGTGTAGCAGTATGTCAAGTTTAGTTTTTATATATCTCGACGTGAGAGTGGAAACAGAGGTACGCAACATTTTTGTACCTATGCACCATTTATACATGAGGCCCCAGGAGTTTATTCAGAAGCTGAAAACAGACAAAGCCAAAAAGTTAGGCAAAGAGCAGGGTCACAGACAGTCCAATGGTTTCGGCAGCCTGGAGAGTCAATCCCACCAGACAAGGGAGCGGGAGACACAGGGGGCAGAGATGTGCAGGAACCAGTGAGTGAGGGCAAAGCAGGGCAGGTTAGGCAGGCAGGGCAGACAGGATGGGAAGAAGAGATGGCATACAAGAAAAGAGAAATGCTGAGTATGGCTCATAAGAATGGCGACAATACTTTTCGAAGTTCGCAAAGTCACGTTTGCCTTCGTTGCTGATCGTGGGGAAGCATGTTGAGTTGGGAAGATGCCTCCAATATATGTGGCTTGCCATCAGTCACCGTCAGTTCTGTTGGTTTGCGTCCTGAAGCTATTGCTTGTCACAATGAATGCCAACTGCTCGCTGTTATATGATCACTAAGCTCATCTTTCCATTAGATTAACAACAGAGAAGCTAGCAAAATACCACTGGGGTGCTCCGTAAGCTTCACTGACCTTATTATCAGGAATACCTGCTCATCTCTTATACAGCAGTCCAGGAAGAACTGTCAGTGCCACTGTTCTGTCGAGTTCTGTATTCCGCGCTCGCTCGCCTTGGCTGGGGCTTAGGGGGCGGCTGCAGGTCCCATGGCTCTCACTCAGCTGTCACCTATGGGTCCCCCTCCGAGGTCTCGTCGGCCGCCTCCGGTTCCGCCTCCACCGTCATCTGTGGGTTCCCCCACCTCGCCTCGTCAGTCGCCTGCAGCTCCCTCTGTTCCGACTTGTCGATCGGCTACTCCTTGTCCGGCAGTGGCTGCGCCTTTGCCTGCTGCGGCTGCTCCCCTCCGACTCCATCCTCACTTTTCCTGGTGCCCCCTCCGACTCCCTTCTCACCTGTTCTGCCTGTCCCTCCACCTACCTCCTCGCCCCCTGCAAGGTCCCCTATGGCTCCAGCCTCACAGTCGCCTCTGGCCCCTCCGGCTGCCACTCATCGCCCACTGCAGGTCCCTTAGCGTTCCCTTTGCCCCCGTCCGTTCTTGTCTGGCTTCCTTTGTTTAATCCTCGTTCCTTTGTCCCTCCTGTCTCGACTCCTCGTCCCTCTGTGGTCCCTCCGTTCACTCCTGGCCCATTCATTATGCCTGTTCCCCCTGTGTCTCCCTTCCAGGTCTGCCTTCCCTGTCATGTGTCTGGTGTTGTCTTAGCTGATGCCCCTGTGCTTATTCTGTTTTTATGTTCTGTTCCCGGTCCCTCTGTAATGTTTTTGGTCTTGTTTTGTCTTCCAGGTCCCGACTACCGGGTCTCTTCTCCTCTGTCACCTCCCCTATGGCGCACCCGGAGTGCGCATCTTTGGGGGGGGGGGGGGGGTTCTGGCACTGTTTCCCTAGGTCTTTCATTGACGTGATTCGGTGTGTGCTCCCCTGCTGTCTTGTCTGCCCAAAATAAACCCTGTGTTGACTGTTTTTACGGCTCTCTTGCCTGCACTTGTCCACACCTGGTCATCACAATATCTCTCAAACAGAACCTTTTCAGTTAGCATTGGAGACTGAATTTCCTCTTCAGCTCATCTTGACTGTGGAGTCCCCCAGGGCTCTATGCCGGGGCCTATACTTTTTTCCCTGTACACTTTTCCCTTTAGGCTCAATTCTAAGAAAATGGTGTCTCCTTTCAGTGTTGTGCAGATGACACTCAAATTTACTTCCCACTACACTGAACTAATAATAATCAATTAAGACCTTTGCTGGACTGCCTGGAGGACATAAAAGCCTGGATGGCCTTGAATTTTTTTAATTCCAATGAAAGTGAGACTGATGTCAATGTTTTTCGTGGCAACAATGAACCACTTAAATCTGGAACCTTTTTTTTCTACTCAGAATCTGGGTGTGATAATGGACAAAGATTTTAAAATGGATAAACAAATTAGGTCTTTAGTTAAATCAAGCTTCTTTCAGCTAAGATTTTTATCCAAAGTTAAGCCTTTTCAGTCATTCGAAAATTTAGAAAAAGTAATACATGCATTAATTTAATCAAGACTTAACTATTGTAATGCACTTTATGCAGGTATTAACCAGACCTCCCTTTCCCATCTGAAGCTTGTACAGAATGCCACAGCATGTCTTTTAACTGGAGCTAAAAAGCTTACCCACATTACTCCAATACTTGCCTCTCTCCACTGGCTTCCTATACAGTTCAAAATTAATTTCAAGGTTCTCCTGTTCACTTTCAAAGCCTTAAACGGACTGGCCACTTCATACATCACCAAACTCATAACTCCTTACGCACCACCGAGATCACTTAGGTCAGCTGATCTCTCTTTATTGAGTGCCCAGAAGTCTAGGCTGAAGCAGAGAGGTGATTGTGCCTTCTCTGTCCTAACCCCTAAACTGTGGAACGCCTTACCTCTAATTGTGAGAATGACCCCTTCACTATCTGTCTTAAAACACATTTTTATTCACTGGCTTTTAGCTCACTGCAGTCATTCCAGGTTTTACTTTCTTTTAGTGTCATTATTTACAGGTTTTTTTTATTGGTTTATTTTAGTTTAATGTTGATTCTCTGTTATTTGCTTTTTGTTTAGTACTTTGGGATGAACTCCTGTTGTTTAAAAAGTGCTTTATCAATGCATTTGATTTGATTTAGACAGTTGTGGATTAGTTTCAGCTGGTGTGATCCGCCCAGGTGAGCGTGGCAAAATGTCCCCCTCAAAGGCACCTCTAGGAGTCTGTGTCACGATCCGCTCTGTTCGATCCTCCCATGTGCCACGCCCACCTCATTACCTTGTGTTCCTGCCCGATTGTGTTCACCTGTGTCCTGTTAATCCCCGTTTAGCAGTGTATATGAGTCCACGTCTCCCCTAGTCTGACGTCAGTCATTGTTGTTGTTGCACGCCCGCGGCCCCTCCTGAGATGCCCCCTGCAGGCCGCACACCCGCGGCCCCTCCTGAGATGCCCCCTGCATGCCGCACGTCCGCTAAGGCCCAGCCCGTCCTGTCCTGCTCGCCGGTCCAGCCCGTGCTGCCCTGCACGCCTGACCAGCCGGACCAGCCCGTGCTGCCCTGCACGCCCGTCCAGCCCATGCTATGCTGCACGCCTGACCAGCCCGCGCTGCCCTGCGTGCCTGACCAGCCCGTCCAGCCCACGCAGCCCTGCGTGCCTGACCAGCCCGTCCAGCCCGCGCAGCCCTGCCCTCCGGACCAGCCCGTCCAGCCCTGCCCTCCGGACCAGCCCGTCCTGTCCTGCTCGCCGGGCCAGCCCGTGCTGCCCTGCACGCCTGACCAGCCGGACCAGCCCGTGCTGCCCTGCCCGCCCGTCCAGCCCATGCTATGCTGCCCGCCTGACCAGCCCGCGCTGCCCTGCGTGCCTGACCAGCCCGTCCAGCCCACGCAGCCCTGCGTGCCTGACCAGCCC
>JAODKE010000001.1:24436475-24466275 GCA_026779605.1 Mormyrus hasselquistii | reverse complement strand
CGACTGCTTCAGTTGTTCCTCCTTTGACTCCAGGCCTCCTCTCAAGGGCTCCAGAGGAACAGTATCTTATGTACATTGACTCAGTGCACTGTAGAATGGTAAAACTGTTTTCTAGAATTTCAGGAGTATGACAAAAACACCATTCTTTTTGAAGCACGTGCTATTAAGAAAGTGCTACCTACTTGAGGTTTATGACCATAAGGGCCATAAAGGTTTATGACCATTTGTAGACATGAGAGACATTTTGATGCTCCCACGAGGACTGTTTGGCAGTTGCTACAACAGTGACAATGACCTGATCAAAATTGGTACTTCGCATTTTCCAACAGAGTTCCTCAACCAGGAACATGTGAAAGTGATGGGGTGTGGCTGAAACTGCAGACATACACACTACATACTGAATTCCTTTAGAGAGTGAAGGTGGTGCAGTGGGTAGCACTGTTGCTTCACACCTCTGGGACTAGGGTCTAGTCTCTGCCATGGTTGTATGTATGTGGAGTTTGCACGTTCTTCCCATGTTGGTGTGGGGTTACCTCTGGGTACTCCAGTTTCCCCGCACAGTCCAAAAAATATGCCAAGTTGAATTGGAGTTTGCAAACTGTGCATATGTGAGTGAACGCTATGTGCGTGTGCCCCATGATGAGTTGGCACCTAGGAGGTTCCCTGTTTCATGTCTGTAGGCTCTGGATCCCTGTGTCCATGATTAAAGGAAGCGGTTACAGAAAATGGATGGATTGATGGATGGGCCTACTCTTTTACCATGTATGCAAGAGAACAGTATGCATGCACTCAGACATTCTATGGTTGCCATCTTGCATATTACATAACCTAGATCTTTACCAATGGTATAGCTTGACTCCTTTGAACATTAAAAACTGTTAAGAACAATTCAGGTTCAGACTCTGGTGCTGCAGATTATTGGCATTTGCCCCCTCTCCAGGATGGTGAAGGCCTATATCGAAAAGCTTTTAGATAAAGGTGTTGCACAAGTGAGCCTATAGACAGAATAGGTCCCCTAAATTACCTGCATTGTGGAGGTACTGAAATGATCTTCAGTTTTCTTATTTGGGGGCCCTCCCAAGTACAGCTAAGGTACGGCTGGCCCCGAGGTGAGCTGTAGCCCCTAGTCCTCTCCTGTTGTAGTGGTCCAAAAGGCAGATGGCATTATATGTTTGTGTATCAATTATCACCATTTATACACTCAGACAAAGAAAGATTTATTCCTTCTTCTACTAATAGAAATCCCATAATGCCTTGCTTGGAGACACTTATCTTTCCACCCTTGATTTAGCCAGTTGTTATAACCTGGTCCTGAACATGAAAACCTATCAATAGAAAAATATGTGTTTGAGTCAACTTATGCAAATGGTTATTTTCTCTTTTCTATGGCACTCCTGCTATGTTGAAAAAAATTTAAATGACGCTCATCGTGTCAGGATCTGTCCCTATCAGCCCTGTCGTTTTCCTGTTTGGCCAGCAAATGTCGCTGGTCATCAAAAACTTGTGTGTAATCACCTGTCTCTTGTTACCTGTCTATATATGTGCCTGCCCACCCCAGTCTCCCCAGCTTGGTTATTACTGACGATGTGAGTCCTCGTGGTGGTTAGCATGGGTGTTGCTCTGCTCCCCTTCCACAGCTAGTGTGTCTTGAACCTCACCCCCATGGTCCGTTGGCCCTAGACTCTCCATGTTCTTCCTCCCAGCCTCAGTTTTTCATCCCCATGATCCTTTTCTTTGGTTGTGTGTTAACGTTCAAATAAAACCCTTCAGTTTACAATTAGGTTGCAGCTGTGTTGTCCCTCCTACATATCATGACACATTGTCTCTTAAGGCAGATCCAGTGACCAGGCGTCTATCAGTTGCACACTTCAGAATGTTGGATGTTATCTGGGTACCATTCTCATCCACACTGATGATTAGGAAATGCTGCAGACTTCGCAGACTATATTCTGCCTACTACATAGCAAGCAAATGTGTGTGTGTACAGTATGTAGATGGACAATACAAACCAGTAGCTTTCTCTTAAATTAGGCATCTAAAAGTGCTTAATTTGTTTAGGTGGCTTAATCTTATATCTGGATTACTATGCCTATGACATTCTCATTTTACAGATCTTGTTTATTTGTTCATTTCTGTTTTTCTTGTTAATTAAAAACGGTTTTGCAGTCATTATTACATATTTGTTGTCTTTCTGTGACATATTTCCATTAAAATGCTAATGATAGTGTTAGTCCCTAAGCATCAATTAATTAATGACATTGAGTACACAAATTCCATCCAAGAGCAGAACACGTAAAAACAAGAGGAAATGAAAATGGTTGATTTTTTCCTCAATGTAAAGAGCTGAATAGCCCATTGAAACAACACATATGATCTTCAATGTGCCGAAAAGTCTATTCTGCTTTGAGACCAATAGTATTTTAGTTTAGATCGGTGTTTCTTGACCAGTCATTCGGGAACCCCAGACAGTCCACGTTATTGCTTCCTTCCAGCTCCCAGCACACCTGAACCAAACAATCAAGAACAAACCAAACAATCAAGAATGAAACAAACAATCAAGAGCAAAACAAAACAATCGAGATCACCACATACCTGGCACAGGTGTGCTGGCTGTACAGTGTAGATGGAGAGCACAGATGCCTCTTTTATCTGGAAAAAAATATATTTTTGTAAAGTGCCTTGGGCATTCTTAGTCACTCACGAAAAAGGAAAGGAAAAAGTCAGAGCACTACATGCCAACAATTCACCACAGCACTAAGCAAACGAAAAGTCATAGTTTTATTCAGAAGGCGGCGGCGACCAAACTCTCCACTATTAGCTCTGCTACTTACAATAATGCCTGGGCTTTTATGACTAACAGAGACACTATAGAATGTGAGCGGGCAGCTAAAAACACACAATTTCATTGTTGAATATGTCTGACCCAGAAACTTCAGTCATTACCATTCATGGTCTATTTACTGTGCATTTTCAGGATTTTTATTTGCAATTCTGTGGTAATACTCTTAAATATTCCTTGTAATGTTGATGGGTGTTTCTTCATATGCTTGTTTCTGGAATGCCTAAAAATAAATGTTTAACTGAAATTGTATACCTGTCACAAAACATAAGCGATTTATTGTCCTTCATCAGGCTGCCATTTTGCATAACTGCAATCATCACAAACACATAACATTGTGTATATCCTTCAAAGCTACTTTTTTGAGATTTCGCATAATAGTTAAAATAATGGTTTAATTAAAAGACAATCACTATCTAACTCTTTATATCCTTTAATGTTCTTCTTCAGCCAGATACATCAGTTGGTTCCTAGAAATATTTAGTTGACATACTTTTCATGTCAACTATGACCAGTGAAATTATGAAAAACACCCCCTTCACACAGGCTGTTGTATAAAACGCATTTGTAGACATGAGAGACATTTAAAGTCAATTAAAAAACTTATTTCAATTTTCTTCAGTCGCCTGTTGCATTCAATCCTGGCTTTCAGAATATTCAGCAAAGATTTTTTTCCTGCCCATTACAGACTTACTATTTTATCTGTAACACTTTGTAGAGGTACAACCAGTGGAGATCAATATTTTCAGAGCAACCTGCTTCAAAATTATTGCTGAATTCAAATATGTTGGGACTGGCATCTCATTCAGGGTATTATAACACAGGAATGGCTCCAAATGGTAACTATCCAATAGTGTCCAATCCAAATTGAGTTTATTTCCAAAAGCCCAAACACAAATCCAGTTCTCCAAGCTGTTAGCCAAGTAAGGGTCAAGCAGGTGCAAACAGAGTATTAAAGGAAGCAGATCCAGAAACGTAGGTTGATTACACAGAAGATTAGTTATGCGATATAATCATATGCCAGCACCAAGGGTGCTGTTACAGATTTTAGACCCCATGAAAGCATATTATATAGGGTCCCCAACCCAGACCAAGCCAATAATGTTCCAATATTTTCAGGGCCCCTGTTATTCTGTTACCCCCATCCACCTTTTACGGCACCCATGGCCAGCAAGGGTCCAGTGGTGACATAATTCTGACGACCCAGGAATTTGAACTGGAAACACATGCACAGCATTCTAACCTGGTTGATCGACTGATTGATTGATTGATTGATTGATTGATTGATTGATTGATTCGAAGAGTGGTTGGATGGATGAATGGATATTGTGAGGTCTTTGTACACTAACAAGGCAAATTTGAGAAAATTACATATTAAGCTGTGATGTATTTCACGTTTTTTCTTTTACTGCCGATATAGTAACACATGGTAATGTTCCTTAAAACTCTTTTATAACAAATTATCTATTGAAAATAGTCTAGAAATTTCACAAAGTATTGTAGGTAATTATTTAGAACTTTTTATGGCAATATTTCACCGTCCATCTATCTTCCAGATAAATACTGAATATAGAATCACGATGACTCAACATAAATTTAAGATTTAAAATTAATCAATGTTCAAGAACAACAACAAGCAAAAAGCTTTAATTCTAACTGTAGAAATTACTTGCTAATTTTGGGTCAATATTAATTTCACAAAATTAAAATGCCTTTAATTTAAGAAGACATTATGTCATGTCCTTTCCTGTGTTAGGTACATTATCAAAATGTCACCATGATTCCACTGCACTGAGCACAAAAAGAAAGGAATTCTGTGGCAGTTTTCCCTTGTTTGAATCAGTGACCATGAAGGTTTTTCTCAAATCAATCTTCTTGACAGAGCTTTCCATTCTTCTGCTTTTTTTTTTGGAAAACGTACGCATTTATTTCAGACCAACACCCCATATATTTAATGTATGATAGAGGGAACAGGTCCAGCCAAATATCACCAGGAACATTTAATATCTTGACAGCATGGCAACCCACTTTCTTGATCCATGTCAGATCAGCATCTCTGTTGATGGACATTAATGACCTTACTGAAGAAGGAAAAGTTAACTTAATTTCTCAACCTTACTAAGGTTAAGACTTTCCTATCGGAACAAAGGATCTAATCACCGTTTAAATTGAAAAATAACACTTCAAGCTTCTAGTCCAAATGACTATTTTAGGAAAGCTGCTGCTGATCATAATAACAACACAGTTGCAGAAAAGGTTATTACCCAAGAAACCACCAAACAAAAATATATCAATCAAGTACTATGGTTCCTTAGAGCTGATGGATAATTCGGAGAGTTACAATCTTGTTAGCTTGGAAACAGAAATTTTATGCTATTACTATTTACAAAAGCACAAAGTGAAATTACGGTTTGTACATGCTACCTGACTCCCCACCTTCTCTAATTGTTTTTTTTTCTGTTTTCATCATAAGCAGAATTCCAGTGGAAAGCCAGTGCAGACCATAACCACTAAAACTGGGAAATTGGGGAAATAAAGAAGTCTGTCTTGTGTGACATGAAATCAATAAGATCTCAGTCAGTCTGCCTGTCTGTCTACCCGTCAGTCTGTCTGCTTTCTGATATGGATGTTAGCCTGAAACCTATGCTGGGAAATACAGCAGGCCTGCACATGACACTGCATAGTGCAATCCACAGCCAGTAATGGCTGTCCTCTGCCATATAACTTCCATAGTTTCTGGTGTGATACTCCTTTTGTACTGTCTGTGCTCTTTTACTGTGTTGCTCATGTTCATGTGTGCCGTCGTAAGCTGCAACAATAGTAGTGTTTGTGACAAAGGTAAAGTAAAGTACTGAAATCCCAAAACTGTTTGAAAAAAAAAAAACAGGTATACAGAGTTGTTACACCATATTGAGAAAAACCTTAACAGCACCATCACTTTGTCAACGGTAAAAATGATGCTGAAATGGTGGTGCAGTGGTTAGCGCTGTGGCCTCACGGTGAGGAGGTCCTGGGTTTGGTCCCAGGTCCTTTCTGTGTGGAGTTCGCTTGCTCTCCCTGTGTTCGCTTGGGTTGTTGCCAGGGGCTCTGATTTTCCTCCCATAGTCCAAAAGTGTGCAGGCTAAGCTGGTTGGCCAGCCTAATTTAGCCCTGTGAGTATGGCTGTGTGTGTGTGCGCCCTGTGGTGTGTTGCCAGCTGCTCTGGATTGGTTTCTGCCTGTGCCCATTGTTCCCGGGTTAGGCTCCGGTCCCCTCTGTGACCCCAGTTGGGATTAAGCGGTTACGGTAATGGATGGATGGATGGCTGGTGTTTCTATGTGTTTGGTTTGTGTTGATAACCGTACTGATCTTTGTTAGTTGCTGAACATCGGCTTAGATTTTGTTAGGGTGCCAACAATACTGTATATTATGATCCCAATTCTGTTTATGGTTATGGTGACATATGTAGCCGATCATGAATACAAACAATTCTATAGATATTTTCGCCACATGATTAAGAAAGCTAAGCTTATTAAATAAAATTATTTGGTATGACATAAAAACATATTCTAAAGGTAATTTCAAATTAGGCAAACCAGTCATTATGTATGAAAGGGGCAACATTGAATGGGCACCATCAGTGATCATAGGACACAGCAGTCTGTTATCATTACCGACATTAAGGGAAGAAAGCAAAAAGAAAGAATTCCTTAGACAGTCACTGCAGCGAAATGAAAGCCACATATCCAGCAATAAAATATATCGATCGACAATTTAAAACACATTTGTTTATGTGCAATCGAACCAGACTTCCTGTGAATGACAGCAAACACAGTACTGTAACGTTAACGCTACAGGACAGCTAATATAATGATAAGCATTATATAATAATGATAAATGATAAGCCTGAGGTTTATACTTGTACTTACCTGTGAATATACCAAAATATTTCAGTCACACTTTCCTAGTTTTTGTACTCAGCCAGATATAAAGAAAATAAACCTTCAGACACGTTCTTTTGTTTTAGTGTTACCCACAACATTTGAAAAACCAGACAATTAACGACATCCTCCTAAATGATAGTGGGTGGCTTACAACCATTTTGCTTTCTATATCTAAGGGTCACATCCAGTAATATCCATTTTCTCTTTATATCATTGGCTTTAATTTAATTTACTTTACTTTTGCTTGTACTAAACATGATTAGTGTGACAATAAAGCCCATTTGACTTGACTTAACTTGGTAGCATTTATATGCTCAGAGTAGTTTGTTCCCATTACTGACAGTGCACCAAGATGGCGGCACAAGGCGATTGCGCAATATATTGCAACCCTCCTATAGGATATAAGGCAGGTCTACAACTTGAATGGGATGCCAGTCCCTGATGGAACCTAGAACTGATAACTAGCTGGATAATATCAGAAAGATATATAGAAAGATATCAAGGCAACCACGAATGCACAGGCTCAAGTACAATTTTTTTCAAATACTCTGAGGTGCTGTCTGTTTCTTTTGTTCAAACTTGCTCAAACTTTTGTTTTACTGTCAAACTTTTTTGAGTTGCCCTTTTTTGGTAAGGTCTGAAAAGGGTTCACCATGACATCATAGGCTCTGTGTGCCCTCAAGATTTCATCCATCAGGCAACAACCCAAAGGGGAGCATTGTGTACTGCCAGTGCCCAGTAGGGGTACTCAGTAGGGTTTTTCCCCGAACCTGTGAGTGGCACCTTCTAGTAATCCTTGGTGAGGTCCAAGTTAGAGATGGACCAAGTCTATCTCATTTCTGAGCCAATAAGCCCAAGGTATCAGGCTGCCATCAAAAAGAGACACCTTATTTGACTTAGGGCAGTAGTTGCAGAAGCACAAGGTGCTGTCCAGTTTAGGGACCAGCATGATTAGAGTACAGCATTATAAAGTTGTCCTTTATCCTTTATTGAACCTCCAATGTATAGAATCTAGCCTCAAGATGGCTGATGAAGTATGATGACTCCTATTCCCCCAGCTTTCAGGTGCTAGGTATCAGGGAATCCTCTAACCACAGCTAAAAGCCTAAGGACAATCTATCATATTTGAATATAGTTTACACATGACATGTTTCAAATGGTTCAAACAATGTATGCAATAGGGTAAAGGGCAAATTAAATGGGAGAACTGAAGCCTGTTTGAGAGGGTGTCTGTGCTAGTAGGAAAAAGGGAGGTGGAGGGGTCTTGTCAACTTTTACCATCAGAGTGCACTTTGTTATATAATCTCATGTTGATAACCACATTTTTTAGGTAAATGAGCGATTCATTGGGCTTGGTGATATTAAAGACTGAATTAACGTTATTATGCATCAGTAAAAATTCTGACGTATGTGTTGGGATGTTCAGTATACTTTAAGACACGATTTATGTATGTCAGCATCTGTCCCATAACTGCAAAATAAAAACATATTAATCAAAAACCTCAGCATTTCTACAGAGCTACAGGTTTGTACTTTCATTTCACTCATCCTTAAGCTGATTGAGCACCCGGCCTGAGCAATTGAAACTAGCCCATTTCGATGTTGTGAGTGTAAAATCCACTGGGAGGGACCCCCAATACCCCCCGCCACACAAAATTTATCAAGGACCATCTCTGCTACCAAACATAATTTATCTTAGGGGACCTCAACCCTCACTCCTGTTTGAGAACCCAGATCCCAACACAGCTGTTCAAGGTATCCAGTGTTGTTAATTCTTTGATTGTTTGGCTCAGGTGTCCTGGGGGAGCAAAACTGTGAGCTGTCTGGGGGTCCCCATAGACAGGCTAAGTAGATGTGGATGAAGGATGGATGATACCTTTTAAAATGTCACTCCAAACTATGGTTGAATTCAGTAGCATAACAAAATGTTCCTTTTTATTGATGGTTGTATATTGGTCTTAATTAATAATAAGCAGAAAGATCTCTACAGGCTGTTAAATCTGCGATAGTTTAAACAGCCAGCTGGTCTGAGGCAAAGACGTTTTATTCCTTGCTTGATATGTGTATGTATAGAACTGTGATTGATTATTGCAGTTAGTTTAGCTGTTTGTTTAACATCTGTTGTGTTGTTATTGTTGGAAATATTTCTTTCATTTATTTGAAGTGTTGTGAGTCTCATTTACGTTTGTTTTCATTTAATGTCACCAAACTTCTAAGTGACTGCCCCCCCCCCCAAGTGATTGCTGGTTATGTTTTATGCTCGCCTCTGAATTTTAACTAGTGGAATACTCATAATACAGCTGAAAACTTGGCGGTGATGTGAATACGAAAATGTTTATTCGGTTACAACAGCCTTGGGGATGTATAAGCAGGAAAATAAAAGTTATAGCACCCATCATTCAAAGTGGAAAAGGGTAGGTGAACCCTCCGGTCCAAACAGCCTTACAATTTTTCACGCTATTTTATTTTAATTGGCAATCGTAAATTAACTGAATGAGCAACTGTTACTTGCAGCTGTCTGGGCGCATCTTTTAATTGGGTTTCCTTGATGGGTTACTGTGATAAGAGCAGACAATACACTATCCTGTTACTGACAACTCATTTGATGCCAACTAATTAAGACTAAGGGATAACTACCGGTCTATTTACAGTCTCTCTGCTTTCATCTGTTTTTTTTTTTTATCTTTTTCAAATGTTATGCGCACACACATATACACATAATAATTAGGAATATAAAGTCAAATAACGATTATTTTATTCTGGAGGCAATGCACTTATATTCTCTTAATATTGAGATGTACTGGTTCTTTTTTCATTTATGAAACTAAATTCTACAAGTAACACTCCACAGCATAAATAAGTAAAAAAAAAAAACTTTAGCACTTTATGCAAATAAATGATTTAACATTGACTCAACACATTGGACGTTGGGTCAGTAGAACTGGAAATTACACGTTTTGGAGACGTAGGTGTCGTGTATAGGGGCATAATAAATTTTATAATGCATTCATATATTGCTTTCCTTCGGCACAACTGTATGATGTCATAAGAGCCTGCTAGAGTAAACAGTCAAGGTCACAGGGGAGAGCCTATCCCAGGCATCATGAGGCTGGAGCACACCCTGGATGGGATGCCGGTTTTCTTTTATCTTTTAATTTCTTTGTTTGTGTGTTTATGCATTTTTTGATTGCTCGTTTGTTTTTGATCTGGCAGGGAGGCTGTGCCACATTGTTTCCTCTCGCAGTGATCGTGACCAGACGTTCGGTTATTGATTATGAATGGAATAAATAAATGAATAAATAAATAAATAAATAAATAAGTAAAACTTGAAAAGGCAGAGAGGACCATATGAAGGTCACAAAAATTCAATTTGTGCAAGGAATGAAAACAAACATAGGAGCAGACTTCTCAATTCAAAGTTAACAAAATCCAAAATGGCTCACATCAACAAAGCAGTGGGTCTAACATCCGTGCGCAATAATAATTGTCATATTACATTTTGACTATTAATGTTATTTGTTTTTTGACTATTAATGTTATTTGTGTTTGTTTATTTATTTATTTATTTATTTTTGATGCACCTTGGCTTTTCTGAAGGGGTTTAGTTGCTACCTGAGCTGGTTGCTCAGATGATTGACTTGAAATGAAATGAATTGAGTTTTAATTTAAATCTGAATAGCATTCTGCTGCAGTATTATGCTGTGACACGATATAATCAATATCTCCTGCAGACAGTTACATGCTGAATAAAGCATTTTATTAACTGTTTGTGTCACACGCAAAGTTGCGGTCAGTTAGCACTTGGAAAATTGTGCATATGTTTTTCATGCCCATTTAAAGTGTCACTGGGTTGGATTGAGAAAGGAGTAATACGATTTTCTGACAGTATGATTGTCACAACTGGAGGAAAATTCATTTTGCCATGTGTCAGGATTGAATTCAATTATCTGTGATGCAAAATCTGTCATTTGCTTTTAAAATTGTATAGATCATCTTTGCTAGAAACTACGGATTCCTGATTTAAACACAGCTGTTACATAGTTTGCTTACTATGACTATACTATTGCCTCATTTTGTACAATTTACTGTCATGCTCCGTTCGTCCTGCCCTCTCGTTGACCACGCCCCCTCGTTAACCTCGTGTGGATTCCCCGTGTTCATAAGCTGTTTCCGATTGCTGTTGTTAGTTCAGTGTATTTCACTGAACTAACAACGTTCAAGTACATTTCCCTAGTACTGTTATTATCGTTCCATGTGTTTTGGAGTATTACCCTATAAATAAGCCCCTTTCTGTTCGTATCCACAGCTGATCCATAACATTTACTGCATTCTGGTTCTTCTATATTTACTGAATAAAATGCATGTTGTCAGTTTATTAAGAGTATTTGCCAACCATGACTCTTGGTAAAATCTAAAAGCTATCTAAAAGATTCTAGTCTGGAAGAGCATCCTTTGAATCAGTGTTGAAAAGGACAAGGGCGGTTAATGCTGAACTTTCTGAGAAATCTTTTTCTGACAAGTTGAAGAACACCGCAAGACTTTTAGTAATCCACATAAAATTGTGACTGGGCAAAGAAAACTATTCATCCATTACCAAAAAATAATTAACATGGTTCTCAAGTCTCAGGCATAGAATATAGGAGGAGTACCAGCTGCAGGACCTGGCCAAGTTTACACATTTACACACAAACAACAGATGGATTAGATGAGCACATTGCTCCTGGTCCACTTGACCTTCCTTTCTTTCTAAGCCATACAAAATAGGTTAGACCATTCCACAGCTTTGGATTGGTGGCCTACAACTGAGGTTATAAACAGTGTAGGAATATGAACATGGCTGTCAAAGGAGACAGCTGTCCATTAAGGGGGTAATGTCTGAATGCCTCCCCTCTGTCAGGAGCAGGTAACCCTGAGATAACTATCAGAGAACAGGCAGAAACTATGCCTAGACAGAAACTAACAATGTCTAGATGGCTACCTCGGTGCTGTTGGGTGGCAACATCTTCTGCACAGTCACCTCAATGCTAACATCTTGCAAGCCAAAGAGGAGCAGGCTGGTGGCTTGGAAGACTTATGGCTTGCAGCGGAGCAGTTTACGAGTTTGAATGAACAACCTACAGAGGAGCAAGCCTGGATGCCTGACAAGCAGTTTCCCAGGGTTCAGAGTGGTTAAAATCCTTATAAGCGATACTCTCACCATTGTCTTCTCAGAATGTCCTCCAAGAGGGTAAATGGAGAACATCTTCTTCAAATGGAGAGGGCATTCCCGTTTCTTTTATTATCATTTTAATCTTCACCACATTGGTCCCAGGAATACCAGCTGTGGAAGGAGAAAACCATTTCCATTCAACACCTCAGTAGGGTAGGCACCCCCAGACAGCGATATAAGCTATAACGTCGTTTTACCTAGGTACCACAGGTCTGTGGCAGTTGTACACTTCAACTCTCAGTGCTGAGGTTGCAGGGGGTGATCCTATTCACAGATCTGAAGATGTAAGATGTCCATCCTCTTCTTCTTTTGTCTCTTCTACCCCAAGAAGCTTGGACCACCACCATCCAAAAGCGTGTACTGTACAGATGCTCCCAGGTTACGATGGTATAATATAAGTGTTCTGAGCATGTTAAAGGTAGGCGAGGGTAGACTATGATGTTTGTTTGGTTAGGTGTGCTGCATTAAAATGCATTTTCTCCTTACAGTAGGTTTGTCAGAGCATAACTTCATTGTAACCTGTGGAGCGTGTGTCGAAGTTCATCTGACAGGTTTGGGTCTAGAGACGCTTCCACAAAAAAGAGCTTGTGGTTACAAGCCATCTCTGCAAAGCTGTGGCTTTTCTTTTCAGCCAGAAAAATGGGGTGTGCACCTGCTGAGACTGGATATCCTTGGGTAGGAGTCCAGTTAGCCACCGAATGCCTCCAGGGAAAGGCTGGAAACATGCCCGCTGATACCAATACCCCGCCAGCTTTCCTCCTCCACTTTTGGCACCTCTCTGGGGAGGAGCTTTGGAGATCTTTTCTTAGCTTTGCCAGCCCCCTTTATAAGTCAGTCAGCTGGTCATGGGCATCCTTCTCATGGCTCTGGATCACAGCCCAATTTTTCATGAATTATCCCCCAGGAGGTAAAATCCTCTAAAGCAACAAAATCACTAACTTGAGCTCCTATTTCTGCTGTCACCCCATATGGTGCTGTATGACTTGAATCAGCTAAAGTTCACAGCATTTGTCTGAGGATGCTGGAAGTTAGGCAGTAAACCTTTTGAATAATGGGAAGGGGCGGCTCATAGATGCCTAGATGGTATGAACTGTCAGCAGCGGGGACCACCCACATATGCCAGCTTTTGGTTTGGCTCCACCTCTCATCCTCCAAGGGCTCCCTTCATCTGTACCTTGGACAGATGGTCTAGTTACCAATAGCACCAGTGAATTGGCGCAGGTTTACTCAATGACAATGACCTTCCATTCACACCCACTTTGGCTCTTTCATTTACTCAGAATTCTATAAATTCCCCTCTAAAATAAAAGTAAGAAGGGAAAAAAAAATCATTTCTCTATACCAAAAGAGCAAAACCCAAACTTAGGAATACATTCTATAGTAGGAGTCATATAGCAACATTCACTGCCAAATAGGGCATTTACTGCCGTAGAAGTTTGTTACAACAGTGGAACAAAATCACTGGAAAGGAGGGGTGAAAAAGAAAACTTCACTACTGTTTAAAGAAAATAAACTCTGACTAAATAATGTGACCACATTCTTGTGCATCAATAGCACCGTAAACACCTCAGACTGAACCAGATGAAGCTAGGAGACTCATCAGGGTCAGTTGGGCTAGAAATAAATAGTTACGAAGACACATTTGCTCAGTTTATCCCTGTTTCTTGTTACTGCACATCCTCCCGCTGACTCCCAACACCTCTCCAGAGATGTGTCTCAGTTGGTTGATAGATGTAAAGTAAATTTAGCCAGCTATTTGCTTTAAGCTGCTAGGAGAACATCTGGAGAACTGAACATGCAGTGATGTTGATTTGTTATGTGAAGCTCCTTATGAAAGAATTCTGTCAGATGCTTGCCACAGTATTTTTAATCTGTGACAAAATGATTTCTCTAACAGAGGTGGGGGTTTGCATTCTTAATTGGCAAAGAAACATGATATGGGTTTGAGAAATGAGGCTACATTTATCTCCAGATTTATCGGCCTGAAACACCGCATAAAACACAAATAGTACAATATATACAAATCAATAAAAGCCATCTTAATAGATTGCCTGGTAAAGCACAGAATATTGCTGCTGTTGCTACCGGTTTTCTGCCTAGCAGCGACATCAATGAGACTTCAGTGAATGCGTGAATTTCACATTAAATATCTTGTAAGCGAGTTCAGAATGATTTTGATTTTGTTGTGCTAGGAATGAAAACCTTAGACTTTTGATGTTTACTGACCTGCTTATACTGATATTACACAACATATCTATAAATTTCAGTCATTTCATAGCTTAGACATAATCACTTTTCTAGCCAAAAGGTTTGAAAGTTTCTCTGTCTCATTTTCACAAACACAAGTTTGGCAAGCCTCAGTCTATCATCACTTATGGCACCCACAGGAAAAATGATCAATCACGTGACTAAAACCAAGCACAATTGCTACAGTATGAAAAATATGGCAGTGTCACAGCACCGTGCTGTCCAAAAACATCAATTATTTCTTAGAAAGACCTTATTATTCTGCACACTGTGGGGTATTAGCTTCCTGTAAATTCTGCTACGAAGTACTACAGCAGAGGTGTTCTTGATACTAAAAAAAAAAAACAAACCACCAGGAACTAGAGCAAAGCTTGGGGAAAAAAGCAGTAACTTCATGCTGCTGAAGAATAGGAGTGTGTCCCAAAGTTTATTGGCCTTCATGCAGACGTTTTTGTTTTTTTTTTTGTTTTTTTTTTTTGTAGAAGCAGCAAGGGCATTTGGAACTCACAGACTCTGAAACCCATCTGAAGGAAAATAACTAATGTGTGTTAACACAAAGCATGTTCACTTCTCTTCAAGCTACGTGAGCCGTTGTTTTTCATTTCATATTTAAAAATGACCATCGATTCATCTATTTTTTTAAACAAGTTTTTCCAGTGCTGAGCCTTGGTGAACTTTACAAGAACAAGACGGAGAACAGCCTGGATAACTTAGGGGGAGAACCACAAAATTCCTGTCTTACAGCTGCAATAAGTGGTTGGTATTTGGGAATTAATTGCACAAAAAACACCACCTATCCATTCATCTATCCATCTTCCAGCTGCTTATTTTTAGTATAGTGCCATGGGGGCCTGGAGCCTATTCCTTACAGAATGGGGGATGCAAAATTCACACATATCAAGTAGAGGGCAAGATTTGAAACCCCAAACATGGAGGTTCGTGATAAGAATGCTCCTGTGTAAATACAGCTATGTTTTCAGCAGAGCAATCATTCATCCATCTTTCTTTCAACAGCTTATCTTGGACAGAGTTGCAGGGGAATCTGGAGTCTATCCCAGACTGCATATGCATTATGGGAAAAATAGAGATGCAAATTTCCAAAACTCACTAAGTCCAGAGGATACATTTTCAAAAAAAAAAAAAAAAATCTCTTGACTTAGCGAGTTTTGGAAATTTAACAAAAATTAAATTTGATTTGATTTGGATTACATGTGAACTGAGAGAAATTGTGGTCCCATTGCTGTGACATACGATGAGGAAGCCTGACTTTACGTCACTGATGGTCACATTTCAGAAACAATGAATGGAGTTTTGTAAACTTGCCCTGCAATTAGACTAATCAGACCAATTTACTATTCCAATAGTACCATAGTACTCCCCCCCCCCCCAAAAAAAAATAAACAAGCAACATGGGGAAAACATCCATGTGACGGATCATGTTTAGTGTCCAGCCTTTTCTTTATAGATCAGGTCACATTTGATACAGAGTGAAAAAGGTGACACTGGTATGTCATGCCTTATACTGATAGCAAAATACACCGCAGAAAGTCAATGCCAATGCCTGTGACTTGATGTACCACCCTGGGGTGTGGATGCAGATTACTTTGAGAGCATCCCAGGGAATGATTTCCATTTCAGGTCTTACGGAGAATGAACCCCCTCGTAGACTCAAGTGTCAATGCATACAGTGAACCACCTGTCCAACATCACATGGGTTTGAGAAAAACAGGCACACAGCTGCAATGTACTTCACCTAGAATCAAAATCACAGGAAGCAAAATAAGTCATAATAGCCATCCAAATTATACTAATCTAATTACAGCACATTGGTTGTGCACTGTCATATTTGATTTTGAAAATCTGTTTCAACAGGTATGAAATGTTTTCTTGTATAGTCAAATTATGAGCTATATACACACATTTACATACATAGTATGGTCGATAAACCTACAGTATAATGACTAGACAGACTAGTTTCATAGCTAAATGAGTATTGATGTATGGAGAATGTGCTCCATTCTTTCCCCATCCATTCATTTTCAGTAATTCCTAATCAAAATAGGCCTCTGCCAAACTGGACATCTGTGGAAGCAACTAGCATATAATAAAAGCTTTAAATATAACTGTAATACAATGCAGGCATTCATAGTCATAAATACCCCCTCCTCCCAAAAAAAATGCTAACTTTAGTCAGGAGATGGAGATGAGATGTCATCCCATTGACTTTGCCTATCTTTTCTTCAACAATCCACTTTCCATTTGCTCAGCTGACTACTTCAATAGCATTAACAAAATAGTCAGTTAAACAAGGGCTGGCTGGGATTCATTGCACTTTGAGAAAACAGATTTTTCTCTGCAGGTCCTCAGTTTTTTTTTTTTGTTTAAGTAATACGAGAGGCAAGGAGAGGTTCTGGTGTTGGATGGATGGATTCATTTATAAATTCATTTATAAAGCTAATTACTTTGGTTCACATATGGAATCAAAACAGTCAATAAAGCTGCGATTGCTGCAGCACCATAACAAAAGTCTTCAGAATAAAAAAAAAATCACAAAGCCTTAAATGTTGACAGAGATCCATATGTTTGTTGCTCTCCTTGCAAAAAGTGTTTTGTAGTATAAGATTGGAACTTGACCTCATGTCACATCAAAATGTTTTATTTGTTTGAATATTTATTCAAACAGTGGTTTACAAAATTCTTTAGGAAGAAAAACACATGCTGTTTCATCAATGAAGAGATCAAATCAGAAAACTCAAGCTTTGTTGACTATTTTGAGTACAAGTCTCAATAATTTATGTATTTCCATACATATACATATGCTATAGTCACAATGATATACATTTGCATTTCTCATGCTACATTCTTCTATATTTTGTTGCTTTTGCCTGTTTTTCTATTTTCTTTTAATTTTATGGTTTTGTGTCTGAGATCTGAATCTGGTACCTCAGTTTAAATTTAACTTTGTTCACTTACATTTAGCCCCTTACATTTACAGATTTAATCTTGAATCTGACAAGTTATATTGCTAACCCAAAAATCCTGCTTCGCGATACAGGCCCATGTTGAACCTGTTGGCAAACTGAGGCACCCTGATTGATAATTGGCCATTGCTAACACCTGTGCAAATGCTTAGTTATAAAGCCCTTGCAAAATGCTTTGAAACTCTAGCCTGCCTGCAGCTACAGCTCTGCTTTTGGTTTACTGAGAGGGTTCTGATATGTGCCAGAGCATTTGTGTCTAAATATTTGCTTTGATTTCTTGTTTTAGGGTTTCAATGCTGTTTTCTTTCAATTTCCTTAGTTAATTATGTGGCTGATGTTATATGAGATAGTATAGTAGGAAAACTTTTCTTGTTTTAATTATCAAGTGACAACACCATGTGCTTATGGTTGGGTCGGGGGGGGGTTGAGTGGGACATTATGCACCCTCCCCGACTTTCCTTGTGTGCCTCTAGAAGTGTCATAAAAAGTCATAAAAACTATTTTTAATTTGAACTCTTGTTGCCCAGTTTGCTCATATAAAAGTTCATGGTATAAAAAAAAACATAAAGCTGTAGTAGTGCTTTTACATCAGTAGTTCTCAATCCTGTTCCTGGTGCTTCCCACTGCAAAATGTTTTCTTCCCACCCACAATGCTTACAACCTGCCACATTAATAATTAGCCTATAAAGGACCATATAAGCCGGGTTAAGGTAGGGTTGGAATGAACAGGGGTGCCAGGAACAGGATTGATCTGATACAGATAAAAAGGAATGTTGATGTCTATTCAAAATCAGATTTCCCCTCAAGTCAAGCAGACAATGTGAACATTCCCTCCAATACATATTTTTATATTTTTTATAGGGCTGTCAATAGATTAAAATATTTAATTATGATTAATCGCACGACTGTCCATAGTTGATCACAAATTAATTGTAAATTAAATCGTGAAATTATTCAACATTTACAATTAAGGGATTTTTTTGAGGTGTTGAAATTCTTATCAATATTAGAGTTGGCAAGGCATGATTGCTTTTTACAAAAGTATGCATTTATTATTGGAAATCAATAACCAACAATAAATAACAAATATTGTCCAAAGGTCATCGGAAACCCTTCATCACTTAAGAAAAACTGAAGCCCAACAACAGATCGTTGACCTGCTAAATATTACATATTACTTAGTCATATAAGAGGTTGAGCAACCTTTTTAAAGCAAAATGCCATGTTATCCTAAGTCTCTGACCCAAGACTTACAAAGGGCTCCAATGGATAGAGAAGAAAGTTTGCGGTATGTTTTTTTTTTTTTTTTTTAATGCAATATTCCTTATATGCATTTAACACGAAAACAAAACCTCAAGTACTTACAAAAAAAAGAAATACAATTGCGGGGGGGGAGAGGTTAATTTTACGAAGATTTGAGAAGGTGTGCTGACAATTTCCTACAAAAAGTATATTCAAAAATTACGAATCCCAATTAACTTAAGCCTACATCCAATCTTGGAAAATTTCGGAAAGTATACCATTTGACCGGAAACATACTCTCATAGAGAATGACTTTGAAGAAATTTTAGCACATATAGAAATACCTAAATGAAAGATACTAAAAAATAATTAATAACTTACTTCAGTGGTAACTTATTTCACATTGACAGTAACTGCAAATAACTATGGTCTTGTCGATGGACCCATCTGACACATTTTTGAAGCTGAACCTGCCATTCAAAATACCTTTTTCTTTATTTATTATTTTTCCCGAGCTGCCATCCGACTCAACACCGATAACGGCATCAAAAATTATAATGAATTCCCGTTGACACGCTATTATCGCGTTAACTTTGACAGCCCTAATTTTTAAAGTTGCATTTGTCTTCCTTTGTGTGCATTACATTCTCCAATGGTTAAATCAGAGATACAATTATGCAAAATAATGGTGGTATTCTTCTGAAGTGATGTTTCTTTGACTATTCTTAATGGGTGGCTCTGTTGGTAGTGTGTTGGTAGTGTGTTGGTAGTGCTGTAGGCTCTTACTGTAATTATTCCGAACCAAGGCCCTGTATGCAGTTTTTCTACATATTCTCCTGTTTTTATATATGACAAACATATATACATTTTTAGGGCAATACCCCCTGATGAGTTAGCATTCACCCTGGATTACTCTCTGCCTTGGATGGATGGATGGATGGATGGATAGATTTAAGTCAATAATAAGCTTTTAATAACTGATTTCTTAAAATATCTGGCTTGTAACTGTACTTAATTCCAAACAGAAATCTATAGAATATGTAGTATTATTGTAAATACTACATATTCATGTAGTATTGTAATTTTTGAATTTTTGTAGACAGCATGGCATTTTATATATTTCATAACTTGTCAGATTCTGTCTGGTAAATATGTTGGTTTATTTTTGCTTTTCTTCCATCTAAGTATAGAAGTAGTTATGGCCCAACACTTTTCTTCAAAGTTTCTTATGTTCAGTTTATGTAAGATTTTGAAACTTGGTAAGCTATTGATAAATGAACTTATGGCTGATAAGTATAATTTAAAATAGCTACATTATTAAGCAGGGGAGAAATACAGCATTGTTGATACCGGGCAAATTTAGTGCAGACTTCGGTCGATCGAAATCTTCATGCATTCATTAGCGAGTCTAACTTGAACTGAATTATACTCTCCAGACAATGTGTCTTCTAATGGATCTATTGGGGGTGGGAGTAGCAGCGGGGGAAGGGGCTGGAGCCCATCCAGGGCACAGGAATGGGGTAAACCCTGGATGGGATACCAGTAAACAAAACAGCCATATCAACAAGTTCAGCTTAATGGTTTGGTGTAGGACTAAAAGCAAATGTCCTTCAGTAACTAAAAATAATATGCCACGACTGTAAAAATGCTGAAAAGGGAACAAAATTTCCTAGCCTACTTAATTCCTGTGCTGCTGTGATGACCTTTTATATCATTTATCACTTGTGATGATGCGAGTTTGGTCTGAGCAAATAAATAGGTTTTTCTTGATGCAAAGGAGCATTATATAAAATGCAGGATACTGTAAATACACTGTATGGGGAGCATCCTGTCCTGGGTGTCCCTGGCTGTGTGGCCTTTGCATTCTGGGAAAGGCTCCAGGTTCACGGTGTCCCTTTACTAGATGATGGGGGGATGGATGGGACCAAGGGGATTATTGGTTGCTATTCTCTGCTTTTTCCATGTAAGATAAAAACACATGTCAGTGTGTCAGTGAAAATGTTTTCTACAGTATGTACGAGGTCATAAGATTCGCAAGTTCCACATTTCTGCATCAGTATGAATGAACTGTTTCTAACCATATCCCCATCATTAGTACATTCTTCCATGTCACCCATGTTTCTTCTCTAGATGGCAAACAGTAGGATACTTTTTGGTTACTGACTTGTCACTTACAGGGGTGACCAGCCATCCAGGAATTCCTGTGCAATGGCATGAACGAAAACATCATTGAAAATTTGAAAATGTTTATCTTTTTATTAATTTGGTTTATGAAGAATGGCTTGCTCAGAAAAATCTACTTCATGTGTTCTTCTAAAATAGCTTTGAATTAATGTTTTTAGTCTTGCACATGCCTTCAAATAGTAGTTTTTTTAATGTACCTGTGAAATATTTCAGATTTCAGAGGCATTTCACTTTACCCAGTATTGTTCTTTTGATGATTATTTTCCTGAAGGACACTGCATGTTAAATTTTGTGAATTAATTTTAAGATTAGCATTTCAGAGTAAAAAGGCAAAACAGAAACACAGAGCCTAGTTCTTCCCAAGTGAAGTTGTATATCTATCTTTTTTCTATGCTTAATGCAGTTATTTATTTATTGGTGATACAGTATGCACATATAAGCTCAGCCAAATACCTGTGTGAAAACATAACTATGTGGGGGGTGGACTATTTCCAGGGGTGGACTATATCAGAGGGTAGAACAGGTTAAGGCACTGTGCCTATGATCGGAAGGTTACTGGTTCAAATCCCAGGGGTTGGCACAGTAACTCTAATATTGGGCCATTAAGCGAATTTTACATTTGTAGGATGCATTTGGGATTTAATAAGACTGTATGTTGGACAATTGCGGACAATTTAAAAGTGTGGTTCCAAACGCTGTGTGTGACCCGCAGAGAGGGTGAGAGAATCTCTTCTGCATGTCTGGTTTCTACAGCGAGGCATGGAAGAGTCAGTGTCATGATCTGGGGCTGTTTTTGCTGGTGTTCCACAGTTGTGTTCTTTTGTCTTCATTGGTGCTGCACATCCTTGCACATACTTCCCTGATGCATCTCCTATTTATTGCATATTTGTTGTTCCAGTCCCTATATTGCATTCTCTCTTGTCTTGCTCTGTCTGGTCTTTTATTGCACTGCTGTTTGTCTCACTGTAACTCCCCCCTCCCCACCATGCACCTGTCCCCTTCCCTGCAACTATGGCACAAGAATTTCACCTCAGAACACATGTGGCCATTAAAACTGGGAGCTTAACCAGAATGCCGATTATAGTGTTATTTCTGTGCCATTCGATCAGCATTATAGCTGATGGGGTAGCACGTTATTATTCAACCTTTAAATTAGTAAAAGAAAAGAGAGAGTGCAAAAAAGTACAAAAAAAGTGCAAAAACATGGAAATAAAGGGCAATTCAAGCTAATGACCTTGTCTACTCAAGTCCAACCTCAATCACATAGAACGTGGGATAAATTGGACAGAACAGTCAAAGCTACACATCCCATAATAACCCTATGCATCCCATAATGGTAATCTCAGAATATGTACCCTGCCTTCTTGGTCCATATGTTTTGTTGTGTCCTTTTTCCATTTTTATATAAAATTTTATATTAAATATATCTAAATAATTATATAACAAACAAATGTGAATGTGAAAACTAATATAAATTGTCAATAGGCAAAATGTCAACTGTGATTGCATAGCTACTGAAATTATATTTAAAAAAATATATAGAATAATTACCTCTTCCTTCAGAAGTATAACGGGAACATGATGCTGTAGGCCAGCAGTGAACCGTACTATCTAGATTGACCCCCCCTGCCCCCCGCCCCGGGTGGAAAAGCACTTCATCTTTGAATACAATTGTATGGACAATTCATGGTTTGCTGGTTGAAGCTTTTTCTATTACAGAACATTTTTTTAATGGATTTAGGGACCAAAGGGGAAAATATAACACAGGATGCTGCACTACAAAGGCACAGCTGGTTGGGAAAATAAAATCATTATGATGCTTCTTTAATGTGAAGGAAGTACAGCATTTTGACAACAAATGCATGTTGGTTACAGAGAAAAATAATGTTGATATTATTTTGCCAATTTAAAAGGCTGCAGTAGCAATAATGATGACATCTCAAAATGTTGAGATTGTTCAGCTGGTTACATATTGTTAGGGTTTGTAAAAGAAACATTAAAAATGATATTTACTGTTGCTGAAGTATATATGGATGTGTGTGTGTGTGTTTTCATTATTATTAATTCTTCTTGCAGCTATATTAAGGTGGTAAGCAGCTCAGTGGTTAGCATTGTAACATTATACCTCTGAGGTGGTGGGTTTGATTCCTTTCCCAGCTTGGAGTTCATGGATTTTGCATGTCCCCCTTGTGTCTGTGTCAGTTCCTGTATGCTTAAGTGGATTCCTAAATTTCCCTTTGGATAAATATATGCCATACACAGGGCTCAGTTTGCTTTCTAGTATAGTTAGTGATAGTGGATAAGAGGGGGCTCCCAAACCTGGGGGGCCGTGTAATTGGGTGGTTTCAATGTTGGTAAACAGAGCCGCTGGCCGTATAACAGATCACTAGGGATCACAACTGAAGCTATAACTATCCTACATGGGAGAGGACACAGTTGTGTTTTATTTGTTTGTTTGTTTGTTTGTTTTTTATCCCTACGCACAGTGAAGACGATGGTGCAAGAATCCATATCAAAAGATCACTATTGGGGAACTGCAGAAACTAGTTGTATCCTTGGATTAACATGTGTGCAAAACTTTGAAAACATGCCAACACAGTCTTTGGAAGGTTTTCACATTCACTTTCCAAACACGTGCTGCCATCAAATCACAACCTGGAATTTGCCAGGCATCACTGAAACGTTGATTGGAACCAGGCACTACTGTCCAAATAAGACAAAAACAGAGACAACAAAAGCCACAGGTGGATAGACTGTAAAAAGGGGCCTGGTCAAACAGAAAAGCATCTAACGCCATCTTTATGGTGCTGGAGCTGTGATGCTTCTGGGCACTTTCTTCCATGGGCCTTGGGAGCCTTGTTAGGAGACAAGGCATCATGGACATCAAGTCCCAGAAGGTTTTAGTTCAAAATCTGGCTGCCTGTGCCAAAAGTCTAAAACTGAGTTGTGGTTGGATCTCCAAGCAGGACAAGGATGCAAAGCATACCTCCAAATCTGCACAAAAATCGTTTTCTGTCAACAAAATCTAGCTTTTGCAGCAGCCAACAAGAAGCAAGTCTACATGCAAACACAAAGGACTTACCAAGGATCTGGAGAGATACTGTATCTGACTGGTCTCCAAACCTGCAAAAGTACATATTCTTTAACCTCATTAAGCATTTTAACAATTTATGAATGGATTTCCACTTTTCTGATAGATCTTCAGGGGGTGACATGGTGGTGCAGTGGTTAGCACTGTTGCTTCACACCTCTGGGACCGGGGTTTGAGTCTCTGCCTGGGTTGCATGTGTATGGAGTTTGCATGTTCTCCTTGTGTTGTCGTGGGGTTTCCTCCAGGTACGACCATGGTAACAGTGTGTGAGTGTGCCCTGCGATGGCAAAGCAAGTTGGAAAATGAATGATAGATCTTCATTAGAAATTGCAATATGCAAATATTTTCAACTTATACCAGATGAAATGAGAAAGCAGACTCTCACAAATCATCAATAATATGTGTTATGTGTAAACTAAAGTTAAGCATGACCTTAGGCAAAAATGTACAAAATCATTGATAAGTGATTTAATTCTTGAAGCTTTTGCTGATTCTGAATGGAGAATGAAAAAAGTCTACAATTTGTGTGTGTATGATGTTTGCATTTGACAGCCATAAGGTATTAAACCTGATTTTTACAAAGACCTCAGGATATTAATGTTTAAGTGTGTTATGTGTCTTTTCTGGAAAACACCTAAAATAACAGCCAGTATCAGATCATAATTAGACTGTACCATCTTATGGAAATCTGTATTATTTTGGTTCAGAAGTCAACACAAGTTTTTTTTTTTGTTTTTAACAGTCTGTAGAAAAAAATAACCATAGGCATGCACAACAACAATAGCAAAAAAAACTGAAAGCTGATGACAGAAGTTCATCAGCCTCTTATAAAGCTCAGTGCATGTGTTAACACACTGCACACCTATTTTTAAACTGAACTGCATCTTTGTGGAAATTTTTTTTAAAGACTTGACTGCTGTAGTAGTGGTTACCTCTGCTTGTTAGTTGTTCACCTGCTGCTGCACATTACTGATAAAACATCCAACACCAAAACGAAAAAGGAAAAACCACCCACTGGCCCAACAATGGAATCTAAATGGGAAAGCCAAAGGTAATATATGCATGCGGTTCTTCTACTTGTGCTTCTGGGAAAAAATTCTTCAACTTCAGATTTAATTGAATTAAATCCAATTCCAACTTATTTTATTCTATTAATTATTGTTAGGTATCTGTTTTTGGGGTACTGTGTTCTTATGTAAATGAGGATTACTCTGATTGCTACATGTCTTTTATCCAAACTTGCTCATTGGACTGTGATGTCATATACAATTCACATGCAAACAGTTAACGAATATCAACAGATACAATGTGAAACTATCATCAATGACTGCAGGGCAGCTACGAACTGCTACGGTGTCCATGTGTTTGGTCAGTTCAGCAGAGGGACACCAATTAAATGTGTCTAGTGGGAGCTGGAAGTAACTTTTATTTTATGTAATTGTTCATCTTCAATTTAACCAACACAGCTGATTAGTGAGAAAGGTACAGTCACTAGTCTGTGTTGCTTTATGCTCTTATGTCTATGTGTTTTAGCGTGCACCAATTATAAATGTCATAAATCAATGGCAGAGATCTGTCTGAATTGGCCCTTTAACTAAATAGCACAATGATACAAAACATGCTAGTCAGATTAATATACACCCAGCTGAAGAAACATACATTAAGAGTGTTTAGTGATGCTAAGCACATAGCACTATGTAGTGGCGCTAGCTACATAGAGTCTCCCCAGCCACCCCATACCCCCTTTACTGAAGGAGTCCTATTGAATTGGGTAATAACCTGAGAGAAGGCAGAGTGTAACAAAGGGGTTATGACTACGCAACTCTAAACGCCTAGCCATCTGACTTTTACTCACTTATTGCATATGAACTACCAGATGGCCCGTTCGAAAATTAGCACTGAATCAAGGTTTTTTGTGCATGTGGCAAAGCTTTCAAACAAGGCAAGATGTGCTTAAGATCCTACATATATATATAATGAGATTGTACCAGTCATAGTGTGACCATCGTAATGACACCAAACATACCACTTACAGTACATAAGACAATGTTTCTCACATCTGTGTCGGCTTTTTTTTTGTGACCTGGGTCTAGGGAAAAGGTAAGAAAAGAGGAAGGGATGGAGTTCAGGATCAGAAAGTCTGTGAGAAGAGCCACTGCTCTCACTCAGTGGGAGCTGTGGTGGGTAATTTTGTGAGTCCAGCCCAATCAGAGCCAACTTGGCAGCTCTCCTCGAGGCGAGATACGAAGCCCAAAGGGACCAAGAGTCACCGGTTCCAGCCGGAGCCAGCAGGCTCACACGCTGTAGGGGCGGTGGGTGGCTTATCGGAAGGTCGCCAGTTCGAATCCTGTGTTCGGCAGAATAGTCACATCACCCTTGGGCCCTTCAGCAATTCAAACCCCTTGAATTGCTCAGAGATGCCAGATAAATGGCTGACCCTGTGCTCAGAGCCCAAGCTTTGCTCTCAGCCGTGCGCGTCTTAAAGGAGCACGATAGGTTATGTGAAAAAATCATATGAAAATTCCAATGTATTTGCACAAATGGCAAATAAAGCATTTCTGTCTATATGCAGCACTGAACATGATGCATATGGGGACACTGAATCAATGGGTGAATTATCATTGTCAAAACCATTTTAACAAATTGCATTCAAGCAATTTAAGGATAGCTGGAACTTTTTTAATGAAGTCGGCAAAGAAAAAAAGCTGACATGTATATTGTAAACATTTTTTTAAAAGTTTATCCTGCATCTACTTCTGTTTTTTATTGCTGTTATTTTAAAAATAAAAACAAAATTACAAAATACTTGAACAAAATGCTCATCTTGAATTCTCGAAGGTCCTTGACAGGATGTGGCCTGCTGTAGAGAAGGAAAAAACAACGTTCTTCCGATTTCAAGTTCTGGTTCTATGCTTTTGAGTCTCCATATTCATGAATTTACAATGAATAACTTCTGGTTTTTCCATTGTCCCCCATAAAAACACACTCAACCGCCTCTCTTTTAATTAGTGGCATTGTTTTAACCCCTAAAACCCAAGTTTACTATGTTTTCTACATTATATTTAATTGCTTTCTGGACTGAAGCACTGAATATCCCATGGAAATAATGAGCTTATAAAAACATCCATTGTTCTTCCACCGTGTGTAACATGCAGGGCTCAAAATAACCGTGTCTGGTGGGTCTGTTCATCTACAGATAAGATTTTTTTCTGAAATGGCACTAGGGTTCACATCATAACACGAACCAAACTTCTCAAATATAGATGCACCGATTTCATTGGAATACACAATGAGTTATTTTGCACTTGTTAAAGTTGAGCTGCTTCATTATACAGTACAGCTGCTACCCTATGAACAATAATAATAAGAAAACTTATGCTTTTAATTAGAATGTTGCATTTCACATCCATCGTTTCATAGTAAATAACACTTTCTGGTTATACTAAACAACCTCTTCATGAACGGATTGAATAAGGACACAGTGTAAGATGCTATCTCATGCTTAACATGGATGTCACTAGGGGCAATGCCTGAAAGTCTGGTAAAAGCATATTGTCAGACTGGCCAACAGTTGTAGAGTCACATGGAATACAGAGGTGAAAAAACAATGAAGATAAATATGTAATAAAGTTTATTAACGTTTATTTTTGGTACGTATCAATCTTCTCTTACTTTTAAAACAAGTTTGAAGACAGAATCAAATTATACGGCTTCATTGTTCAAACTACTGATTTTACCTCTGGGATAGTCCTGTTACGTTACAGTTTACGCAGAGGAAACAACCACAACAAATAAACACAATGACCAACTGAGGAACAAGGGCATGCAATTATATAGACAGGTAATGAAGGACAGGTGGGGGCCAATTACAATCAACTAAAGACTAGGATTGGGAACAACAAGCCAGAGGTCATAATCACAAAGGACTCAAACACTAGAAAAGGGGTGACCAGCAACATCTGCTGGCCAGGCAGGGACTGATTCCGACAATTGCTCTGCACAAAATAATACAATTTTTAATCGGAACATTTTCGTTAGAAAATTTTTAGATAGAATGACCCATATTCTAATATTCAATTTTTACCTTAAATGTGATTTAGATTATTCATTTGCAACAAAAATATTATTTGTAAACAAGTACAGTACAAGCTCACCTTGTTGCTTCTATGCTGTTAAAGATTTTTTTTTTTAATTGCATACCTTGGCGATTTAATGGCATATACCAGAGGTGTGTATATATAATTGCAGGTATTCAATAGGTAGATCAACACACTGACTGCATGATTGACCTAAAATCCTTGGCAGAGGACTCTAAACACAGATGCTTCACAATCACTGAAAGTGCACTTACTGTAACAACATGAAAGATCTTAGCATTTCGAGGTATAAACCTTAAATGAAATGAAATAAATACTGCAAATTGTGATTTTTATTCACGAATGCCTCAATTTGGAAATTTTTAAAAATGAAACAAACCGATAACATCAACTTCCCCGTGAGATGCTAACTTAGTGTTTTGATTTTAGCTTTGAATTCTGGGATTCTGTGCAATGTCATTACAACTCGCATGTTGTTTAGAACCAGGAAGGAATATTATTATAATATAATCTAATGAAAATATTTGCTCATATTATTCTCCCATTTTGGTATCAAAATTCAGTTTTGTATTTGTATCAAAGAAATAACACATTATAACTTAACGTGCATTAATGTGATAAATTCCAGCCCTTCTTATTATTTTCACAGCTTCACATCGGTAAAGCTGTTTTCAATTGAATATTTCACAATTCACAACAAAGACAATTTATACTATATTTATAACATGTCATTCCTGTCACAAATTTGTTTTTATGCTTAATGTACTAAAATAAATTCTTGCTATTTTTTTCTATTCGTATTTTGACCTCAAGAATTCTTTGTTAGCCAGTTAAATATTTTTCCATTAATAGATCATGTGATAGACACATGTTTTGGGGTGTATCCGTCTGCCTATTGCTAATGCTATAGCTGAAAACAGGCATCAGTGTTTCAAATCAGAATATAATAATTATGTATGAGAGAGGTGGTCTGGAAATAGCACATTGTAATCAATGGTAAAGTAATATTATGGGCTTCATTATCTAAATAGTTACAAAAAGAAACCTCTGAAGGCTGTTTTGCCAGTAGTGTTTTATTGAAAATGTTTAAAATGGGCAGCTTTTGGAACCTGAATTCTTCTGATTAGTGAAAATGTTGCTATTTGTATCTTATAGGGTTATAGCAAGGTAACAGAGATGCCTTTTTAAAGGCTGCAAATAACAGTCATAATGTGTAAGAGGCCTGTCTTAGTTGTTGCTTATTAAGAAAATGAGCATAATAATCCTGCCAGTAAAAGTATAATTTGAATATTTAATATTCATTATTTGCTGCTCAATATCATTTTGTGTCTTTTTTTATAAATGCAGACTATGCTAATTAGTACCATTACGAGATACAATTTTAGCTATTTCATTTTAATTTAAAACTGCATTACCCTTGCTTGCTTAAGACCGCCTAGGTTGTAAGAAATATATATTTAACTAGATTCCTGTCTGATTTATTGTATTTCCAAAAAAGAAAAAACAGATTTTGTATAGACTGTTTCCTTCTCCTCTCTTCTTTATAGCTCAAAAGGCCACAGGTGCTTCAAAAAGGCTACAGGTGCTTCAAAAAGGCTACAGGTGACTTTATTTAGTTTAACAAGGCCCCGGTCCAGAGGATTCTTGGAGTAATGGGACTCAGAGGCTAATCTTCATAGAATGTTTTCAATCAGCCGCTGCTATTTTAGTCCCCCGAAGAGTTAGGGAAGCGTTTGTTTTTAGGAGTTGATGCAGCCTGTGCTTGGGCAGCTTTGGTAATCTATAAACCGTCAAAGATCATGTCAGAAAGCACAAACAGAAAAGCATCTGTGAAAGTCACATGACCAGCATAGGCTGATTTTGCATATTTAGTAATGTTAGTAACTAGTGTAAAGTTAGTAACCCTTAATACCGGGCAAAGAATCTGAATGAATTTGAAAATCGCAAAATGGGAAAACACAAAAAGATGTAGTAAAAGCATAAGAGC
>JAODKE010000001.1:24420604-24436375 GCA_026779605.1 Mormyrus hasselquistii | reverse complement strand
ACCGGGCAAAGAATCTGAATGAATTTGAAAATCGCAAAATGGGAAAACACAAAAAGATGTAGTAAAAGCATAAGAGCAAAAGAGTTCCTGCTGCACATTGAATAAATGAGCTAATATAAATTGTATGTGTGCATTAATTACCTCTCCTTTTTTTCTTTACATGTCAGAATAATTGGGCATTTGTTTAACGATGACAGCCCCAGAAAGACATCCCATCACACTCCCGGATGTAGGCATGGCAACGCAGTATCCAGTCAGACAAAATGCTCGTGACAGTCTAAGATGAAAGGAAGCTTTAATGAGGGAAAATTGAACATCAGCAGCACATGGTGTGCTGTGACAACAGCGTGGCAACAAGCGTGATGAAATCTAAAGAGGGGACCTAGCGCTGGTGACATCGGCGTTGTCACGCATGATGGCTTTTGTGTTCTTCTTTAATTGTTGTTTTTGTACGTTATCTGAATGGTGGACCTGTAGGAAAATGTTGAGTTATTAACTGAGGATAAATCAAGCTGTATATTCAAACAAAATCAAGCAATGATTTGTCCCCTATTTCAGTGTTTAAAAGCAGTTAATTTTCATAAACTACATGGCATTTTGTTGGATATCAGATCCACAAGCAATAAGGTGCGGTTCAGCAGAGAGCTCATTCAAAGTTTGCTTGATTCATAATTAAACAAACCATAAAATCCAACTGCAAACAGCAACACAAACAAAAACCTCTAGTAGTTATACGTGCACTGTCTAAATCGTCATTGCACCTCCAAGCTACTTTAAACTCACCTAATTTTCTTTACCCGAACAAGCTCAGTTATTGCAAGCTTTTCCAGCTACTCGCTGCGACTTTATATAAATCTATATGTGCAGTTCTGTGGTACAGTATATATAAACAAGGGTCAGCTGATGGCATGAGGCAGACTACCAGTCATTTAAATGTCCAAGAGTAATGGAAGTCAATTTGGAAATATTTTAGAAGAGAGCAAAAAAAGACACATATAGAACATAATGGGGGTTTGGAGTAATAAAGTATTTTCATCTAACGACCATCCATAACGGTAATTCACACACCGAGTACTCTGCAGAAGTCTTAGGCTGCCCGAAGAAAATTGTTTAAATGACCTTCATATTAGTGTAAAACCTTATTTTAGATTTATCAAAGAGTGTTAGCTTAGCCATTGTGAAACCTCTCCCAAAGTCACCCCATTATTTGCAGCAACCATCCAGTATCGACCACTAGCACACCATGTTTGGTTAAATTAAGTCAATTAGTTACATGAGCTGGTGGTGAATTTTGACAAATACCAAGAATGACTTTGCTGCCCCTGAGGAGACTTTTGGGAACTGAAGCTGTGTTATTCTAGCCATCCAACGAGACACCAGTAACAGTTTGGAAAAACAGAATTTTTGCCAAGAATTTTTATTCTCTTACTATATCTGAATACATTCTATGTTATGTTTTCAAGCAAATGTACAATTATTAGCCAAATAATTACTTTTTTTAAACACTTTGTTTGATGGCCTGATGATGTTTTGCACAGTAATTTAGATATTAAATATGTAAGCACTGCGGATAGGCCAAGCAGTCTCCCCTCAGTATTATTTCTTATGTTTTTATGTCCTTAAATAACACAGACATCCTCCTGTGGCAGTCAGGGGCAAACTTCAGTATCACTATCCTTCTTCTGACTCAGTTTGCATTCACAACTGTGTAAACATGTCAAAGTCACACGGTCGCAAGCTGGCACATAAGAGGCCCATAAGGTATTATTTCAAAAGTTGTAAAAAAACACCCCCCTACTAGGGAAACATAAATCCAGACCAGCTTATCTTTACATCACTTTTATTTATACACAAGTTCTCTGTGTTAAGCTGCCTTGTTCTTTCACTTAAGCTTCTCAAATTTAATTGGCTGTTTAAAAAAAGGCATGTAAACAGGTACAAGTGCAAAATCCCAAGCCTCATAAAACCATAAATCATTTTTGTTTAAAGCAACCTACCATGTAATGCGATTTGATCGAGTGACAGTACTAATAAAAATCCTCTTTTAGGATTCTGCGAGCCGAGCTTTTAAAAAACCCTTTAACTCTAACGAAATTAAATTAATAAATAAGATCTACCTCTAGGCTAATTTCGAACCATTAGCCCCTCATCAGGAGGTTGGTCTGATATGAACTGCTTTGCATGTTTGCTCTTATGCATTATCCATGTCTCCATGTCTTAATATATGTGGCATTAAAGAGCATTTTTCATAATGACAGTTTCAGCCATAATTTGCCCCCAGGCAAGGTGACTGAGCTTTGCATCAAGGTTCCTGCAAATGCCTGACTGGTTTCATACACCAAGGATGCACGAATTAATCCTCAGTTCTGAATCTGCTACATTTTTATTCCATGTTTTATTATTCATATACATGTTTGTAAGGGAATGAGGAGACTAAGTGGATATCAGATTCAAATCTGCAGACTTGGGGCTTCAAATCCTGCCCTCTGTGTATTAAGTTTACATGTTCTCCTCGTGTTTGTAAGGGTTTGCTCTGGGAGATCCAGTTCCCACCTGCAGTTATAAGAGATGCACTTTAGGTGACTTGGTGTTTCTAAATTGTGCATAGTGTCTGATTCTGTGCCTATGTGTGTTTCTGTGCTTGTGCGTGCCCAGTGATTAACTGTTTTGTGCCTTGCGCTTCCAGGAATAATGAGTAAGCAGTTACGAAACATGGATGGATATATGCAAGTGCTGCTGAACTACTTATTATACTAATATTACTTTGAATTCTGGGATTCTGTAGTAATAGAGAAGAGATCAATAGTTATTTCTCAGTGAGGTGAAAATATGCAGCTACACTGAAGTGTCTGTCATTAGTTAATAGCAGTACAGCCCCATTAAACAGCATTAAATATGACATTCAGAAAGAAATACTGACTTCGGCTAACAGTAATTTTCACGTGGCTAAATGCAAAAAAGTCTGAGTCCGCGGTCTTTGGGACTGTGTTGTGTATCCGGGCTCGCTGGCTGCAGCGAGACTCTCCTGCTTCTTCAGAGCTTTGGCTCACCGCTCAGGGAAACTCGCTGATGAACCTCGCAGCTTTGCGAAGCGGGAAATTCTCTTTTGCGAGCCACTCCGCCCATCTCCAATTAGTTGGGAAGGCTCGCCCATTAAAATGCGAAAAGTAAAACGGACTAGCATTGCTCGAACCCCCACATGACTCTGGTCAAGTCTAACAAGCATGCCAAACATAGGTATGTATGTATGACTACAGAATTATAACAGCATTTAATTACATACACTGAAAGAAATGCATGTAAGCCTCTCAAAGTGTCCTCTATGCTTATCATAAACTATTGTAAAATGGTATAAATATGTATGTCACACGATAAAGATTTGTTAGTATTGTTGAAAATATAAGGCCTTATTGTGCAAAAGACTGAAACATATTTTATGAAATCCATTCATCCATCCATCCCTCCATAGCCAGAATAGAGTCAAGGAGAATTTATGAAGTTACTAACCACTTATTCTAGTCAGTGTCATTTGGGGGTCATAACTATTGATCTATCGTCTATTGAATTTAGCATTAGTATATAAGCAGATTATGGACACAAATATCCATCCAGTCTTATCCAATGCAGGATCAGGGTGAGCCTGGAGTCTGTTCCCGGCAGCATAGAGCACCAGGCAAGGGGTACGGCCTGGACGGGACGCCATGCAATCACAGGGCACACCTCCACACAGTCACATTCACACGCTATTAGAGGTGCCAATCACCTTAACTGCATGTGTTTGAAATGTGGGAGGAAACCCACATGGGAAGAACAAGCATAATCCACACACAGCACGGAGGCGGAATTCAAGGACTTTAGCCCCCCCCCCCAGAGGCATGAGCCAGCGTACCACCAAATCTGTAACTGATTAAATGTGCTTGACTGCTTTTCAAAATGGCGAGGTGAGGTTATGCTTAATCCTGTCTCATGTGGATATCTCACCTGTGAATAAGTTGTATCTCTTTTATTCTCTCTATTTTATTGCTGTGGTGTGTGTCTGTGTGTCTGTGTGTGTGTGTTTGTGTGTAACCAGGGGTGGGATTGTTGTTTCCGGGGCCCCACTCACAAAGTCAGTTCAGGCCCCTCCAATGTACTGATTGTTTGTGGCCAACAGGGGCCAAATCTCAGGGGCCCACAAAAATGTGTTGAGTGGTGGTAAACACGGCCACTTCCTGAAACTGAAGTAAACACAGAGTTGTTGTGTTTTTACATGGCTCCTCTTCCACTCACCCAAATGTCTGGAACTCAGCCACATAACAAACCAAGGGAAGGTTTCCTGCTGAGCTGCTATTTACAGTTTTTCCATTGAATTCTTGGCAAATATCATTAAAAAACAATTAAAACAAGCCTTAATCTCCAAACTTTTTAAAGTCTTCTAATGTAATAAAAATACTGAACATATGCGTGTATACCTCAACAGTCCAATAACAAATATCATTTTCCGGGGACATTAGTTATGCATAATTATCAGATATATTTTACATTTATGTTTACTTTGCCTTGAAGCTCTAATTCATACTGGTGATTACTAAAATTAAAATTACCGTTTTAAATTACATTGCTACAAACAACCAAATGAGAGATAATTTATTCAGGGATAGAGCTCTTAATATATATTTTATTATTATTCAATGAATTGGAACAAATTAAAATACATATGTATGGTAAAATCTCACGCTGTGAAAATTACTATTAGATTTTTTTCCTCCAAATTTTGAAATGTCTATTTTTAAAGCAATACTGCAGTTTTTCATCACCAAATAATTTTGCATATAACCTTACATATTCAACGCTAATTAAAACCATACATCCAAACAGCTAGACACGAGGGGTCAAAACCAATTATCCATCTTCAAAATTATAAATCTCTGCTTTTATATACAGTATTGTGCAAAAGTCTTAGACAGTCAGAAGAAGTGTTTAAACCTATTTATCTGGGTAGTAAGTGCACTTTTGCTGAGAGAAAAAACTGCAGTTTAGCATTAAAACTTAAGAGTAACACCACAAAAACAAAAGAGAATGTCTTCTGCTCTCCAAAAAGTTACTGATATCTAGCTGGATGGCTAGATGAACACCACTTCAGTTCCCAAACCTCAGCCATTCCACGTGTTTGTTACATTTCACCACTAGCTCAATTAATTAATTTAATTTAGTTTTAAAAGGCCAATGAGGCATCATACAGTATATGAGGTGTGCTAGTGGTTGTCAAAAAGTTCATGGGTGTATTGGATGGTTGCTGCATGTACTATGGTGACATTAGGAGAGGTTATAAATTTAAACATCTTCTTTGGCTGACTATAACTTTTGTACAATACTACGCTACTATATACTTCTAGAGATTCAAGGTATAAATAAGTTCTTACATTACTCAGATCCTTATCCTCAATGAGAATTAGTTTAAGTTATACGTAATATGAAAAATATCAATATCAATAGATTTTATTGATTTATGTGTTAAAATAGTTGCAGGTGTAATACATGAGAATCTTACAGTTCTATATTTAAGCGCATCATATGTACCTGTCTTGTGTCTTTATTTTGTACAGCATACGTGCATTTAAATGCTAAACATGGCTAAATCATCCAGGTAGGAAGCACAAGGGTCCCTCTACTGATGTCAGAGGTGCAGACAGCAATGATGACTGGGGCGAACAATGTGCCAGAGGTATAAATAGAAGGAGAATAGCAAGATCAAGTTGGCGTTGGGTAGAAGGCATCACGCACGGCAGATGTCACTCTGCCACCTTCTTCTAGCTTGCTGATACAGTAGGTGCACACACTGTGATATTGGCCCCACTCTGGGCAGCCAAAGTTGCCCTGTGGTCAACAGCATCCTGGTCTGATGTCTCCTCCCATTCAGGTTAAATCCTATCTCATCAATAACTAACTGCGGACATGTGGAGTAATTTGCATCAGTGTGTATAACGCACGTCACCTGTGCTCGGCCCGTACTGTGATTCATTCACGCAGAGGGCACCTGCACATACGGAAGCGTGAGAGCTCCGTTTAACGTTCACTGCATTTGCTTGCTTGGGTGGCATTCGATGTTTGTCAAAAATACCACTGATCACGATGACGCGTTTGCACCTCATCCAAGGAGGAGAATGCTATTGACTAAGGGCAACAATAACAGCCTGCAAGACGAGCGATGAGCACAGTCATTCAGAGCATCTATCCTTATATCTACCATAACTGTTTATCCAGTAAAGGATCACAGTGATCCTGGAACCCATCCCGGGAAGCACAAGGCAAGGGACTCCCTGGACAGGATGCTAGCTCACTGCAAGGCAGCATTCAGTTCCCCTGCTCCTCATTTCCAATCACTATGAAAGATTTAAAGTTCCAACCCTGGCCTCCATGTGTCCAAAAACCTGTGTGACCCCACACCTAGATGTAGCCCTTATACAACCCAAGATTCAAGATCTTTATTGCCTATGTCCAGAAGGTGCATTGGAATGCTTGCTTGTTCAGCCACGTTCGATTACAAAGAGACCAAACAAGACAGTGCAAAACAATACAAGGCAGTGGAAAAACAATATAAAACAGTGCAAAACTAGACAATATGTATTCAGTGGCTAATAAAGTGCGCTGACAGATTTATGAAGTGCATGTGGCATCAATATGACTGACACCAACCAGACACCAACTGTGTTTTCCCCATGCCGATGTCCGTCTTTTTTTTCATCTGCCTCATCCGCCCACTGCTTTACCCATCTCGGCTTCCTAAATAAAGTTTCTTTTCCTTTCTCCCAACCATATTTCATGTGATTCTGTCTGACGTCCATCCTGGAGCAAGTCTTACACCGACCGTGCAATCAGATACGGGTCGAGCATATGGGAGGCTGCTTAATGGTTGTGGCCCAACCTGAACCTCTTTCTAGAAGCATCCATAATTCAGTTGTTTGGCAATGGGAACAGGTGCAGCTGTTGGAGTCACACTTCAGTTATTTCACCATCGCTTTGTATGTAGTGCACTCCAAGGCGTCATGTGATACAGTATTGTTAGCACACTCAGAGCTCACCGTTACACGTATGTGCTGTCACGGTCGCTGTCATATACGTCGCAACAATCGAGAGTCGCGTCGAGATTTAAGATGTGTGTTCTCGCCGAGTTGCGACATGACCTTGTAGTAGTGGGAGGCGATGTCCCTTCACCGTGGTAAATATGGTACTCGCAGACAATGCTGTCAGACTGAGGGAAATCAGGAAGGACGTGCTCCATGATGATGTGCTCCAGCAATGTTCAAAGAGCCAGCTCCTCACACGTGGGTACGATTATGATGAAAAATGGTGCGGCGGTGAGACAGTCGCTTTTTGAGGGAACACTGACCTGAACAAAGAAGCAGAAGTATATACAGATCAGCACGTCAGGGATTCTTGTACTCATTTCTCCACAAATGAAGAATATTACGCGGTACTTTTATGTTCAGTCACTGCTCTGTTTGTTTTTAGAAAGCACTTGAGCTTGTTGCAAAATTCTAACATATATTAGCACCCAGTGAAAATGGCAGGATTTAACTTAACCCAAAAAAAAAAACAGAAGGAGAAGATATCATTGGTCGGCAGGGCATTGTAGATGTGCCCATGTTAACATGTCTGCTGCTTCTCCTTTTGTTTTTCTCAAAGCCCTGACCGACATTCCTACCAAGACCTACAAAACAGGAATCCTACATAACACCTCGGTGTTCTGCTTGCAAAGGCTGTTCAGGCTTGGGTTGAGAATCATAAAATATTTCTCCTGTCCTATCAATTTCAAGATTTTAAGATTTCACTGTCCTATCAAGGTATTTTTTTCCTCTTGCCTTTTGATGATATGTGATTACTAAGAGTATTTCCAGGGCTGTTTTAGGGGAGTTTTACCCCCCCACCACCCCCCGCCAAAAAAATAACTGTATGCTAATTAGTTTTAGTTTAAATTATGGTGTTTTCATTCATTTTCAATGGAATACGACTGTCCCAGTAAAAGCTTAGGCCTCCTTCACGAAAGTCTCTAGTGATGCTCCTGATGACCACCATCTCCATTGTGTAACTGTCTATCAGACTATGGAAGAGATACCAGCAGAAATCACAAGCATGGCGGGGGTGGGCGCAGAACACCACTTTACTTTTCCTGATTGGTCAGAGAGCACATTCTCTGTGACACAGGCCACATTCTGTGGGCAATCCACACAGCAAAGCAGCATATCTACTACTACTGGGGAAAAAGTGTATTTTTATGATCCTAAGTGGAATTTCTATTCATACTTGATGTGTTATTTTCTTTTGTGTGAGAAATGTGTTCATGGCGTTGCTGGAAAAGTGTGGTTTGGAAAAGTGCATGTACAGTTGAGAAACGTGTTGAGCTATTTTAGAGCAGAGGTAGTGTTCGATGAAATATACATAAGCAGTCAAAACTACAAAAGCAATTCTATATAAAGCAATACTGAATTTTAGGTCTTTTAGGTAACGTACCTGTATTTGCAGTTCAAATGTTGATTATAGATACAGAGACCTCCAAAACTGGATTTTGTGATTCCGCAACAGATAAATCATTGAACAACCCAATTTATGAAAATTATGAACAAAAGATGTTCATTGCACTGGCTTACGCTCTGACTCAAAGCGTCACACACAAAGTGAGTCATTCTCCTGGAGATACTTTCACTTAAACCAGCACAGATAAGTTGTAAAACAAATAGATTCTACTGTTGACCAATAAACATTTCTTTTAATTAATCAGTAACCACATACTTTGTCAGCATATTGTAGCGATATGCAGCTGTAATCTATGTAAGCTGTGTTGGAGGACATGGTGAGCTTCTCAGTAAAAAAAGCACACAAACACCAGAGCCTTCAACACTCGCCAACAGTCAAGAGAAAGTGAGGAGACAAAAGCCACCTGAAGTAAAAATGCCAAAACTAAACTAAGGGAACATGCAGTCATTGTAAATAAAGAACAGCAAAGTCTGTTGACTCTAGCAGCTTGTTTTTTGGATGTTTGTTTGGCTGCAGCCTCCTGATTTTCTAGGTCAGGCCGGAGGTTTTCGTCTATGTGGAGGAACGGTTTCCCTGACCGGTCAGGGGGGAAAGCCTCGTCCAGCACTGGCAGACCTCCAACGCAGCATCCCCACCAGCCTCCCCCGTAACATCGCAGCCCTTCCATCAACACCACACTGACACTGACTCCTCTATTGTTTTAAGGTGAGCAGGCTAGAATAAATATATTATAAGACCTCGTACATAAACCGACGGAAATAACGTTACTCCAGATGCCTGGGTGAGAAGGCTGTTTGGGCTGCACTGCCTCCCTCAGCCCCTGCTGGACCATCGCATCGTAGGCCATCAAGGAATGTGAGCAGATGGCCCGTGTCACATGGGCCAAGCGTTGCATGGCAGCGGAGGACCCCGTAGTGCTGACAACAGCCTAAAAAAAAATTACATCGCTTCCACCCTGGCTTGGGATGCCCACAGTGGCCGTTTTTCCCTTTTGGAAAGGTTAAACTCAGCTTTACCTGAAAAGAGTGCAGAAGCAGTATTAAGTTTATGAAGAAAACACCACAGGCAAAATTATTGCAAAGTATTGTGAAACGTAGAAGCAGGACATTATGTAGCCTACATTGACCATCCCTAAATAGAGTACCCTATAACGCAAATATGAAGAGTTAATTACATATACTGGAAGCAGAGCTCTTTGACATTCCTCTAAATGGAACATGGGCAACTCTTTCGTCTGTTGAAAAATATGATCAATAGCTGTCACTTACCTACTGATCAATACACGGACAAATGCCACTTTTCTCAATCGCTTTATTGCCCATACATCCAAATGGTAGTGCCATTTTTAGAATGGCAGTTAATTGATCTTCTGATAACATCTTCTGATTACCACCGCTAGCTGTTTGTTGACCAAATTAAAATAAGAGAAACAACTGTTTTGTTGTTTCCTTTGTTCATTATTTATGAGTGCAACGCCAAAGCTGACCATGTGAAATGTAGAGTGCCTGTGTATTACAAAAAATTCACACAGTTCCTTAATGTTGGAGATCAAAGGACCGATAACACAGATTAATACAGGACTTACGTGTAAAATATTTTACATATTTTTCAAATGTGCAGATTAATAATGAAGTTCCCAAAACTTACTCAGTCCATTGTTTTTATGTTGTTTTTGAAATGAAACCAGTAATGACCTAAAGTCCGGCCTCGTCCTCATATGTTAGCAGCACTGCGAAGCAAATGTTTTTTTCGGATACGTTTTGAGAAGATTTCTGGGGACGGAATGAGTTTTGGAAATTGACCAAAAGTCTTTCATTGGTTTACATGAGGACTGAGTGAATTTTGCTTCAATACTGTAACATAAGATGAGGATTAGGTCATTAGGGGTCACATCTCTAAAACAAAAGCATGGATTGAATGAGTTTAGGAAATTTGTTCAATTCCGATTGTCTAAGGAACCAGGGAGAGTCTCAACTTTTTTAATACTTTCTCTCTCCATCACTATACAATGGACAAGAATGTGGTCAACCAGTCTAAAAAATATCAGCGGTACTCGATTTTCTAGTTCAATCTCCTCCTCATCAGCATCCCGTCATTCATGCCTTCCTTCTTCCCTCTCTCTTACTGGCTTCTGTTGCTGTAAAATAATGAGTTCACCCATAGACCTCTTACCATTGCCTGAACACTGAATGCCCATCGAACAATTAAGCTTATTTGTATTAGGGCCTTGAGGAATGTGTAGCTTTTTAGATTACTGCAGTTTGGTATATTAAAATGCAATGCTTTCTACATGAAAACACAAGGTTATGCTGATTGAGGCTACGTCTCATGGAGAGTACTGTCTGAACTTAAAATGTTTAATGAAACCACCATCCCAAAGCACGGGTTAAAAAAGTGTGTAGAACTAGTGAAAGTATTTCTCCGCTTGGTTTGTTAATATAAAATTTTATGAATTCCAAAACACTGAGGAAGACCTATCTTCCCTGTTTTCCCTCCATGCCCGACGTAACAGTATTAATATTTTCATATTAATACTGTTACGTCGGGCATGGAGGGAAAACAGGGACAATCCACAGAGCTGCTCACAACCAAACAGGGTCTATTAGCCATAAAATATAGACAGAATATAGGGACCACAAGGGGTAAAGAACAGGAAAAATAAGAATTAAATAAAAGAACCACACAGAAACACACTAGAGGACAGAGTAAAACTAGGAACCACTACAAACGTGCAGTAATATCTACAATGACTGACTGGAGTGTCAATTAATGTATACATAAGATAAAAACACCAAAGGCCACTAAAACAAGGAAAATGGAAGATAGTACAAGCAGGGAGCAGAGAGCAAGCACAAAGGACTGTAAATAGAATACATACACAAAATAAACCAAGAGTACATAAAATAACAAACGTTAGAGAAACAAAAGAACGACTAGTTGAAGCTGGCCAGACTCACACGACTGCACAGCCCATTAAGCCACACGGTGGCCAAGGGAGTAAGGAAGCACACTAGGGCCTGAGGGTCTACAAGAAAGGGCAGCAGGATGGTCAGTGACACCTGCTGGCCAAATGGGGACAAGACATATGGGACAGAGTCAGACAGGCATTGATCTTGACAAATACAGCCTATCACATTTAAACATTTTTTCAGTTTCATACACATACTGAGTGCTGCTAATGTCAGTATTAGTATTATTATATTATTATTTTACAATTGTATTTTTTAAGTTAATTGGGTTTTTTTGTCAATGTGTGGTTGTGTGTGACCTGCCCTGGGACAGGCTCCAGACCCACTATGACCCTCCACTACACGTGGTAAAAGCGATGCCAGGACCATGTGTTAAGACATGGGAATAAAGTGAAAACTGAGGTCTTCTACAAATGACTTAACTATAAGTGAATGTCGTTTCTTTAAGTCCACACCTACAATCACAGCAGCAGACACTAGTGGTTTTTTAACACTAATATTAAAGTCTGAAGTAAAGAATGAACTTGTAGATACTTAAAGTATCAGTATCAGTGCCGGATTAAATTACATGACTGAATATGTGTTTCAGTAATGAGTTACTTGAAACGGCTCTCATGCATTGTGAATGCTAGCTAGAGTTTTAGAATTATTATATGGGTTTGTCTGCACACAGTCACACACAGAAATGAGAGAATTTTTTAAACACACCACAGTACCAGTCTGATAAGCTGGGCTACACAGGCGCCATTTGGTCAGACAAAACAAGTGATTGCATAACACACAGAAGATTTCCATCCCGCCGCTGGACCTACCCAAGTCTTGGTGAACTTTCGCAGGCTTGCCAGTTACATTTCCTAAAAATAAATGCGTAAATATGGCTGATTTTCCTCTGTGTCTTGGGAAGATTTACACTGACAAGATGCATTATCCTCTGTTCTTAAAAGAAGGAAAAAACGCAGAAAATACCAGCAATGGAAAATGTTTTTTTTTTGTTGCTTATATACCATTCTCGTAATAGCACTATATTAGGGAATTTGTGATGTGGATGGGATGGTGCATGGGGGTGGGGGGACATATTCTCCTTCTGCCATCAAACAACTCAAGTGGTTCTGCAACAGAGACACATAAGTAACTGAGAAATAATAAAATATGTCTAGTCATTTTAAAAAGCATGGTATAAACTACTTAGCAATTTTAAAGAAAAAATAAGTCTGACAGCCTGCTTCCACATATTATTTGTAATATATGAGAACTTTCAAAAAAATACTTTGGAAGAACAAGGAAATCACAACAAATTGAACTTGCTTTTACTTTAGCTGTTTTATGCAGGAACTGGCAAGTCTTCTTAATATTCAGCACAGTATTATAAATTATTAAAATACTATTTTAGCAATATACTTTTAAATGTGTGCGTGTGCGTGCGTGTGTGTTTAAACATGAACGTGAAGAAAATTCAACAAGCTCCTATGATTGTATATAATATTTCACTATAGGAAATTCTTGAATATTAAAATAAGTCAGTCTTCACATTCTCCCATGTTTAAATAGGTGAAGACAAAGACATTTCATTTTCTGGAAGATTATCCATACTTTTCTCAGACACATGCTTAAAAGTTCATTGGTTTCATCCAGGAGCGTCTGCAGCCGCTTCACAGTGTCATCAGATTAGTGGCGTGCACCCAAGGGACTGCCCATGAGGAACAGGGCGCACGGGGATCGCAGTGTTCACCTCAGTGAATTGCGGATTGAAATTCGCTTAGATATCCTCGTTCTCCCACAATGAACGCAATAACACGTCCACCGAACTGGAAAAAGGTCATAGCTAGAAATGAACTTTACAATTCCCTGTGTAGCTAATCTGCAAACTTAGAACAATGGCATTTCGAGCCTTTGTTACTTTTAAGAAAACAGCAAAGCTTAACACTGAGCTCAGAATGTTAGCGTTTCTTATCTCTCCGTAACAGGCTGACCTGTGCTCATGCCCCATTCCTGTCTCATTTTATTCTAGTACTCCTGATCTCTGAATGGTTGTTTACATCATATTGATGATGCAACACACAGAAAACTTAATTGTTTCCCTTTAAATGCCTAATTCCACTTCTTCAAACACAAATTTACCTGTAAATAAGTACATCTGAAATCATTATATTATGAATGCAGCTCTTGTACATAAGCTTTGTGAGTAAGCCTTGTCCCCATATTTCCCGATTAGCTATTTTTAGCTTCCCAATGGTGTGCATTTGAATAGGAAACACAAAACAAATGGAACAACTGAAAACGTTGCTTGTCCCAGAAGAGTCTTTTGAAAATTTGATATGTATGCCCTGTGTACAGAATTAATTGTGTGGGTGGGAAGCGTGTACCCTGACAGCTCATCTTTAAATGAGTAACCAGCGAGGAAGCAAGGGCAGCACATGGGCAGAGGGCAGAGTTACCACTGATTGACTTGCCTAGTTGATATTAGCCCCAGTCAAGCTTAATGAACTGATAGACTGCTAAGGGGCGGAGCTGGAGGCCAAAGCTCGTCACTCTCGTATAAATAACATTTAACGCTGTGTCCAGTCATCTTCGGCTAATTGCTATTCAGTCTGGCTATTTTTTTATTTGTTCCATTACAGAACCTCTGTGACTCAAGGAGGCTACATCTAAGTCATTCGTCACATTATTAAAAGACTCTTTGCATTGCATCGTGCTGTTGTGTCTCTGTCCTGTCCACATTACAGAGCGCCACCCCACAATCTGGCCCAAAAATAAACATACACAAAAAATAAATTGCCCAAAAGAGACTCATTCCCTTAATCAGTTTCCCCCTGTTTTTTGGTTATCCCCTAGCTGGCTTTTATCCCTGTATCACTTATTAGCTCGTTAGCAGATGCCGCACCAAATTTTCGCACGGCTGGTTCATTATCTCTCCCAGAGAGGAGCGACGTGAAACGGACCGGCGCCCTCAACGGCAGCTCCTCGCTCTCTCTCTCTCTCTCTCACTCTGTCTCTCTCCCCACGCCTCCAGCGGACACGACTCTTCTCATAAAACCATGTTTTGTACTGACATCACTGAAGCCGGTGGGTGATAAATACAGCCTGACTTGCAAACGGGAATGGGGGGGGGGGGGGTTCAGCATTGGTGTCGACTTTAATGAACAGGACCGAGAGACGGACACAGGCCGAGATCTCAGTCTGTCCAGCATTAGCTTGTTCATTAAAAATGCTTCTCTAACAGTGAGGCCTGGCTCCTGCCTTTGGCTTAGCTGCATAGAAGCTACCTAGCCTTTCATACCCCGTCTTGTCTGTGCCATATTTTTCCCACTAGCTTTGACGGGGTAAACTGGACCTCCTGTGATAGCTTTGTTCCTTACAGGGTAAAACAGAGTACCTTCCAAAACCTTACCACCCACATAAAGGTCCACCAGCAAGCTAAGCCTCTATGTGCTTATCAAAAGTATTTTCATTAACCATGATAATATTTCTTTTTGGTGACACTTTACTTAAAGCAGCGATCATAATGCATTTTTCATACTTTCATAATGCATTACAATGCATTCATAAAGTATTATAAACATGGCTATAACTATAACGAGGCATAATACACTATAGCCATGTTTATTCAGCATTATGAATGCTCTGTGAAGCTTATCTATAATGCACTACAGATACCTTCATAATGCACTACAATGGTCAGTGTAAGCCATTATAATGCATTATGAAGGTATTTATAGTGAATTATACATGAAAGCTTCAACTTGAATTCTACTGTAGACCTTTTGACCCGTGTGTCTGAATGTCTGTGATTCTGAAGGAATTATGCATCTTCTGTATTATTGCCCAAACCAAGCGGATTGGCTCGGATGTTTAGAAGAGCTAAACCACGTTCCACAGCAGTAGTTGTGGGATTATTCAAAGCAGCACTTAATGGACAGTCCGTACATACTGAGCCTCTTTGCAGACATTGCAAGGTATTTTGTTATAATGGTATCCAGTACACACAGACCACAGACAATGAAACATAGCAATCAGCCAATCCCCTGTTACCCTTAGTGAGCTGTTGTAGGACCCCAGGAGAATGGAAGCCAATTTTTTTGCTATATAAAATATAATACAATATTGAAATACGAGGTTTGTGCTTGCTGTGTTATCAGTCTTTGAGGTGGTACCGTATTCACTGAGAATTGAATAAAAAGCAAATAATAAACCTGAGTAATCAGGAATAACAACAAGCAAACTCGGGCCTTTCAGGTTAAGTACTCTATATTATATTATATTATATTATATTATATTATATTATATTATA
>JAODKE010000001.1:24384897-24414679 GCA_026779605.1 Mormyrus hasselquistii | reverse complement strand
TTGGTGGGGAAGCAAATGAAGATGATCACACATTTCACACACAGACTAAATAAAGAATTAATTTAATTAAATTAATTGATTTAATTAATTAATTAATTAATTAAATAAAGACTAATAAAGAATTATTGCAGAAATTCTTAGAAGTGGGTTTACTTCACTCATCTTCAGTCACTGATGTTGGCGAAGAAAGTGTGAAATGGCTTTGACTTATCTCCTCGTTAAGCACTCTGTGTTTATAAAAATCAAGGGCTGTTCTTGCATACCCTACTGCAAACATACGGTTCTGTCCCAGGGCCTGTTCCACATCCATCATTCACAACATGATTTCATAAAACCTTCTCAAACATATGCATACTGTAGGTGCCATATGCACTTCCTGCTTCTGACTAATAAACACGAACTAATTAAGGGACCAATTTAATTTTTTAAGAAATAAATCATCAGCAAATCCTAATTCTAAAGAGTACCCTTTTATGTTGTCTATCTGCCATGTCCTTAGTTGATTGACGATCATTGTAAAAATAAAACATTTCAACTAATTTTTATGCTGGTGTAAATACTGTACTGTACTGCAGGCTACAGAAGATCAGCAGTGATCTGGTGTTCCCTCAGACCCTGTGGCAGATACAGCTCAGGTCACAACTCTAATTTCACGTGAGGAAAATAATTTAGTGCCACCATTTACCAATATTTATTTTATTCTGCAGGCAGCCATTTTAGCATGGGGCTCTCTGGACCTTCAGAGCTCACCGACGACTGAAGATGGGTCAGCTGGGAAGAGTAGATGCCATACAGATGTTGTGATTTCACCTCTTGTCCACCCTACACTAGGAATCACATGCTGGTGCGGAAATGTTTCCTGTGCGGCCTGAAAGACATCTGTCTGTAACATTTGACAAAGCAAAATAAGATACTGTGATATACCACTCTGCCGTAGCATGATTTTCAGCATGAAGTCCTGCTGGAGGCCAGAGGGGTCCGAATCTCTGCCCCAGCTCTCTTTGTGAAGTTTGGATGCTCTCTCCATGTTGTTGTGGGGTTTCCTCCAGGTTTTCCAGTTTTCCTACACAATTCCCAGTTTGTCCATAGGTGTGAATGTGTGTTTGCACTGTGATGGGTTGCTTCAGGGACAGGCTGTATAGGATATAGAAGATGAATGGATGAATATAGATCCTACAGATACATACATAGATATCACACCTCAGTGAAGAAGTTGTGAAGGTTTTACCTTTTGTGGACATTATATGTGACTGTAAAATGTTGGTGGATCCTCACCTCACTGCCGACACGCCGTCATTCCTGCTCACCACCATGCTTCCCAGGTTCATTTGCATACATTCCTATATAAACAATCAATCATCGGTTTCTTCATGTAAACAGGATCTCAGTCATGTGCAATACACAGTGAAGCAAAATAATGTTCCTCCTGGATTCTCCGTGAAACTTAATGACAGGGCAGATATTACAGTGCTAAAGACAGAGTTATGGAAGCTATACACGTGTGGGACACCACTCCCTTTCGTCATAAAGCTCTGGGGCCAATGGGAGTCCTGTAATGTAAATGTTGTCGTCCAAAGGCATTATGGGAAATCTGATAATTTTGGTCTCTAGGAATGTACTTAAGGTGCCTTCCTTAGGAATTGGTACATTAATTACCCTATTTTTAAAGCAGCTTTACAAAATATATTTTCATATACGGCACTGATGTAAAAAGTATGTCTGCAGGGCTTTCAAGACTCGATCTAGAAGGGTGGTGCCCAGAACAGCATGACATGAGGACTGGAGAAAGGAATATGACCCTTTTTTAGAGGTGAGAACAGAGTCGGGTTTAACAAAAGCAGTCGCGCCACAGAGAGGCTGAGGGATCAGCTTTGTTGGTGTGAAGAGAAACCAAAAACTCAAAATGAGTGTGTGTGTCAAATGACTTCACCGCCCCCCACCAGAATAGCTACATACTGTAATAACCTTTTTTAATAGTCCTTTATAAGGTTCAGTCATATGTCTCAATTTCAGCCAGGACAGTATTTTTTCACTTCCTCTAATAACTCATCCCTGTACCTTTAAGAAGTGATTTTTACAATCCCCTTTTTTCCACCAATCTGACTATCTGCTGATGACTGGTAATTACTCTTATCTGTAGGCTTCATACTTGCAACCAACAGACTAATTACCACTCATTTCAAAGACTTTCATCATATTTAGTTGTTGTGAGTGTAGGAGGCAGCCTGGAAGTTTAATTTTGAAGCAGTGGATGAATGTAATTGTGTTGACTGACTCCCTGTCTCTGTTGTTTTTGCAGATCTTGGAATCCTCGCTGTGTTTTGCGATCCACCAACAATGTCCTTGTCCTCTGTGTCATTGCTCGAGTTTTCAAATATTGATTCTCGGCATGATTCAAGTTGTGCCTGACTTCTTTTTAAATTGATCTTTACTCACATTTCATAAAATGCTGAAAAAATATCCTCTTCCTAAATAAAAAAGGACATAGATGCTGTGTCCAATGCGTTAGGGCAATTAATTTCCACATATGACTGATCAAAAATGCATGCCTTTATTGCGGTTCAGAATGACTGCTTAATATGCTCATTCATCCAATCATACATATATTCAGTACAGGGTGACGGCGAGCCTTGAACCGTCTCGGGAAACATAAGGAACAAGGCAGGTTATGGATTGTCACAGATATTACCTATTTTAATCAAAATGCAACTCGTATCTAAGGTAGTTTATGTGTCATACTACCTGTGAGATACACTTTCATTGTATATAATTGCATACACATTTTGGGGTTTGTATAGTATGTACTCTGTACTCTTTTTAAATACTACGTTTCACTATTTCACTTCATTTATTTCTGTGGCCCCATTTGGGAGCTGCAATGTTCAACAACAAAGAGCAACAACTTTTCTAACAGCTTGTTTGGCAGGAAAAGCAGCCAAAAAAAACAGAAATAAAAAAAAGAGAGAATTTGACTGCGGCTCCTTTATGGTGGTTCTGGGATCTAATTTATTCTTCAGGTCCTGGGAATGTCACTATGGGGAAATTAAAAAATGCACTCAAGCCTTCAGTGAAATTACAAAAGCTTTGATTTGCTTTGGATAAAAGAATATTGTCACCCTTTATTGTAGGTAACGTACGCAGTCGATGTAAATATATCTCTTACGGATGAGCCAAATCTTACGAGCACAAGAACGGATTAAAAAACATCGCTCAATACCCAAAACATGGCATTTCTAATAAAAATTACAGGCATGATAGGAAACTATGTTAGTCAATTCAAAACAAAGAAAACAAACCCAGTAGGCAAAGGAGCCAAATTCCCACATGAGACAATTTGAAAGAGGTTTTAGCTCTAATAGATGTCAGTCAATATTTCTTTTTGCAATCTGCTACTGAAATGCCTTAAACAGAGGTCTCGCCTCTTCCTTCTTTGTTGGGTCACAAGCGAAGGGAATTATGTACATCACAGTAAGTTAACCGCAAGTATCTCTGAAAGATTACGCTGAGTTCCTCTTAGCTTCAAGAGTTGCTTATTGCAAGTCATGGGCGTAAATTACAGGGGGGGATGGGGGAGTTGTAGCCCCCCCAATAAATCAAAACCAGCTAATACAACCCCCCTAATAATCATGTTTTCCCCGTAATGGGTGGATACCTCAACCCCCCACCAATGTTACAGCCAAAGTTGTGCCCTTGTTGCAAGTGCATGATAGGGGCTGATAAAGTACCTTCACTGTCATTTTGAGCTGACTGCTGTGAACCATGTGACTACATAATAGCAATAAAACAGGTTAATCCTGTGATTTGTAGAGGGTTTCTGATGGACACCCTAAATTCCTGCTGGGCTGCTATCAGCTGTTATCGTCAGCCGTGGATCAAACCAGAATAGTCCCTCGGGTTAAAAATAACACATCCAACCAATTAGTGAAGAATCGCATCACCAGGGCCTCCGAGTGGCTTTAGAAAACCAACTATAACTAATATCTCATTTCTCAAGGGAATAGATTTTGATTCCCCCCCCCCCCCCTTCCCCCCAACAATGCAGCATTACCTGTGCAATATCCCCATTGCTACCGGAGACTCAGTCTGTGCGTGACTATGCAGCTTTACAAACATGCTGAACTGTAATTATCGCATTAACACATGTAATACAGTAACAAGCAGCATAGTTTCAAGGATACTTCATTATTTAAAGCTATTTTTATTTTGAAACGTGGCACAAATTTCTCAAAGTGCCCGCCCCTTAATTTCATAGGTGATGATCAAGGCACTTTGGATGCAGCAATAGTGCCTCTCGATCCTTGTCCTGTGATGTAAAATGAGGTGGCTATGCATTTCTGTGGGTTAGAAAGCTGTGCCTGTGATCAGAAGGTGATTGGTTCGAATCCCATGGCTGGTAGAGCGATGTCACTATTGGGTCCTTGAGCAAGGCCCTTAATCCCAGTTGCTCCAAGGACTGTCTGATCACAGCTCCCACTTCTACAGAATTTCAGTCTGCATGAAGTAGTACGCATTTTGGACAGCTACGGGTCTGTGGGCCTTGTGACACAATGGCTTCACTGCCATCAGTCTGCTGGATGGGAAAAGGTACTGAAACAAAGTTGGTAACAGAGCACAGAGAGTACAGAACATAGAGTGAAGGGAAACTTAAAGCTTGGGAAAGAACAAGGTCTTTAGGCAAGATATGAAATCCAGAGATGGGGAGCAACCGCAGATAAGGCTGCGCATTTTGGGGAGAGGAACAGTGAGGAGCACAGAAGAAGATTGTAGAGTATGAGGGGGCTAATTGGACAAGATCAGACAGATGAAGGGAGAAAGATAGTAAGAGTCTTACAAATAAGGAGCAGAAAAAGCCAGATTCCTACACTACAATACATTATGATATATGTATTGAAGAGGACATCATTTGTTAATTCATGCCCTTTAATTAAAGCACTGATCTCACTGGTCACAGACACTATTCACCACCCATCACCACCTTGGCCATTTTACTCCTGAATGTTGGGCAGTCATTCTAGTACTGACTGGTCTGAATCCTCCAGGCCTTTCGCATTACAGTATCTTCAAGCAGTGACAGACAGTGCATAAGAATGTTTTGGTTTTGTGTATTTTCAAGTCATATTACAAATAAAAATACATGTTCAGAAAATATATTTCATACTTATTAAATTAACTTCTCATGCTTAATTGTACTGTAATTCCAAACTGACCTACAAGTTTCCTTTTTGCGACCTGCTCGTCCGATCCTCATGTGTGGCACGCCCACCTTGTTACCTCGTGTTAATTCCAGATTGTTATCACCTGTTATGGTCAGCTTGTCCTGTGTATTTAGTCCGCGTCTGTGTCAGTATTTCCTAGATCCGTCATTGATGGTTGTTGCTGTGTGCTCCCCAGTCGTCCTGTCAGCCCTTAATAAACCTTGTTCGTTCGCATTAACAGCTTGCTCGCCTGCCAACCGGACAGTTTATATCTTCCCATTCTTAATCAGTAAATAATCCTGAGCACCTAAGTGCCACAACATGCGTCCATCCATTTTTTGTAGCACCATGTCCTATTCAGGGTTGCAGAGAACAACCCAGCATGAGGCCCCAACCCATCACAGGACACCATTCACACCGGGCAATATGGACAATTTGGTAACTCCAGTTAACCTCAGCATGTTTTTGGACAGGGGGAGGTAGCCGGAGTATCCAGGGGAAATCCCCTAATGACAACATGCGGATTCCACACACATGGAGCCCTGGCAGAGACTTGAACCATGGTCCCAGAGGTGTGAGGCGACAGCACTACGCTTCTGCACACCACTGTCACCCTGAGTCTTAACAGTTGATTTGTTATACACTTATTACACAAACATATGTCCAAAATGTATATGTGTACATATGTGTTTAATTATATACACAATTTCATTCAACCACTTCAGATTCAAGCCATTGTATTTTGATTGCAACTCCAGTTTTTCTCATCTCCCATATTAAGTCGCCTTGAAAGCACTAATAGTTGGATACATTTATACGGGACTCATTTTCAGGCCATCGTTTTTCAAGGTCTTTCAATTATTGGTGGTTATATGATAATTCAGCCAGCTCCCATCTGTTTTTCAAAAACACTCTCATCCTTCTAGGATGGTAATTGGCAAGTCACGGCTGTTCTTTGTTGTCAGTTGCAGTTCACATCAAGCCATTCATTGCTAACATCCATTTCTCTGTCCTGCGATCCGCAGTCTATCCCAGGAATAAGCAAAAGATGCAGAACACCAGACACCTCAGGCAGGACACGTAGACATGCACTGACTCCTGAAAAATCATTTCAGGCATCAATTCACTTGAACAGCACGTTTCCACAAAATAAAGCAGCATCCCTGTAAAGAGACCCACAACAAACAGGAAGAAGTTCTGCAAACTCCTGAGAGAATCGGCAAGATCCCTTAACTGAAAGGCAGCATCTTTTCTCTGCCGGCCAAGGAGTTTTCGTTTATGCCGGGTTTATCACTTAATAACCGTAGTAAGTGAAAAATACTGTGGCTGCAAATGCATTGTTATTGAAAATGGATAGGCGTGTAGAAATGTACAACAATTATACTGGGTTATTTTGGGAAAAACTCAGAAACTGTTCTTCATCCATCAACGAGTCATATTACATATACATGTTGTATTTCAAAAACTGATACTGTTCACCCGCTGAAAATCCATAGGGACTTTTCCAAAGAGGGTTTTTACTCTTTGCCAAATATTTTTCAAAGGTTGGGTTTCTTGCTTAAGAATAAAACTAAAGGGTGTGTCAAGGAACCTGAACTGAGACTTTGGGTCCCATGAAAGCATATCACACTGGACCTCCAACCCAGACCAAGCCAGTCACTCTGGGGCCCTTGGAATTGTCCTACCTCCGACCCTGCCCTTATGGCACCCCTGCCTTTATGACATCACAAGGCATCGTAAGTTGCTCATTGCACAGGTAATGCTGCATTGTTGGGGGGGGGGGGGGTGTATCAAAATCTATTCCCCTGAGATATTTGAGATATTAGCAAACAGCTTTATGGCTGACATGTGGAGTGTTTGGAGGACTTTAATATGCACTCTTCTGTCGACCAACATTTTAAGAGTAACTTTAAAGTGCAGAGTATGAAGGAATCTTGTTGTCCGAACAAGGTTCAGCACTTCTGACAGATGCTGGAAGTTTGTTCAGCTAGTGAAGCTGATAGAACCACTGAAGGGGTGAATTCCTGATTTCCCCAAATTCTTCTAACAAGGTGAGTCAAAGATCATATGACAGCTAGAGATAAATAATGATTATAGTGAAAGCGGGAGCTTATTTTGACACTTTCACTGCACCATCACACAGAGAAATGAAGGCCAGAAAACAAACTTAACAGATTATCACGTTTAAGTTCCCGCACCTTATTGAGGACACTGTGACTGTGACTTCCACTAGGTAAAACTAAAAATGGTGCTGCAATCCGTTTTTCACCAATAGCAAAAAAATGAAAGTGGATTTTGGGGAAAGATGTGTCTTGTGGTAATTTTAGTTGTATTGGGTTTTTGATATATGCTGTAAATATATAGTACGTCCACCCAGTACGGGTTAATGTCTCAAGAAGCACAGGGTAAATGAACAACTCTGGTTAGATGCCAGTGTGTAAAATACACAATGTATGTGCAGTAAATAGTAGAGATCGATCAGATACTAAATAGCTATATTTTTTTCCTAAAATTAGGCAGAAGAAGCAGACTTATTCATTCGAAAGGTTGATTGTTATGTCTCATTTCATGGTGCAATGACAGATGATACTGGCCTGTAGCTTTCACAGGAACCCTGCAGTTCTGTAAAGTTCCCGTTTGTTTCATAGGTTTCTGTTGTATATGTTGTACTTCTGTGCATTGATATGTTGTTTAAAAGTTTTGTTTTAACTCATTTTAATAACTTGAGAGCAGGATAGCTTGCTAATTAATACTGAACCCGTAAAGTGCGATTGTATTGCATCTTGTTAAGAGTGACATATCTGCTCCACTAACAATAATTCACTTAAGTCCATTTAAAACCTTAAAGTGTTCACTGACAGCTGTATAAAAGTTTCTATTTGTGGTGCTCATTATGTTATTTTAGGTTTATTTTGTGCAATAATTTCTGAGAAAAGGCTTTTTTCACACACATAAAATGATGAATTTTTGGAGATGCACCTTTTTCTACAGACAGCAGCGATATGTTGTACTTGTCATTTCTGGTATTTTCTCACAGTTCCAAAGATGCAGTTAACTGGTGTCTCTAATTTGTCTAAAGTGTAGGCCTCTGCACATCTGTGTGTGTGTATCATGTTCTTATTAGATAAAAACTTGCTATTTTGATGTTGTGGCGACCATTTCTCAGGTTCCCACGAAAATCTGTGACTGCAATCAGAAAACTAAAAATACCAAAAATCTCCTATTTAGGTTGGTTACTTATTGTTAAGGTTTGGGCTGGGTAGGGGTTAAGGTTGTCATGTTTTTTCCCCTTGAAAATGAATGGAGAGTCCCTACAAATATATAATTACATGCCTGTGTGTGCGTGTGCGTGTGTGTGTGTGTGTGCGTGTGCGCTGAGATGGACTGGCACCTCATCCAGAGTGTATCCCTTCCCTGTAGGCTCTAGCTTCTCCACACCCCTCACTAAGATAAGCAGTTAAGAAACATACAGAGAGATGGATGGATGGTTTATGAATTTTCTTCTTTATTGTAAGCCACTCTATCACCTACCTGTATTCCCTCTTGATATCCATGCTCGCTGGATTTATACTTTGGAGGACAAAGGGTCTTTAACCTTATATGTTCTTCATATTTTCTGTGCAAAAAGACAGTGAAAGCCCTGAGCGTACCGAACAGAGCTTTTCAGACTGTCGTTTGCTCATTTCCAGACACGGATGATGAGGGATGACTTTTGACATGGGGAGTTTTTATAACATGTGTGAGTATTACAAAGATTCCCCACTCAAAGGTGTCCATCTATTCAACCTGAAGATATTCTATCAACCTAAAAAGAGCAACTCTATAAAAGAAGGGGAAAGAACAGAATTTTGTGTAATTTTATAAATGTCATGCTGGGGTTCAGATTTTCTTTATATGCTGATCTCATCATCAATTGTTTCAGTTTTAGATGTACTGACCTGTTTTTTAAATTTTAATATAAAACTGTTTATCAATACTACACCAATAAGAACCATCAAATTAAAGTACAACTTTATTGTATTTTTAAGACCCAAGTGAGTATAGAGATACGCTGTAGTCGGGCAGGTAATTACCTGTCACCTAAGATAAGGTACGATGACATTAACAAAAAATCTCTTGTGAAGAATGTGGTGAAGAGTGTACAACTTAAAAAAGCAAAGAAATTCTCTAGGCAAAGTAATTGGGACTACAGAGCAGTGAAACAAAGAAGTACCATCAACATTTCTGTTATACTGGTCTCCAAAAACACATCATGTGACTCATTTTATTTAAAACAGAATCTGAAATACCGAAAACTGTAGTTTATCAGTCAGATATGTCTGCGCGTGTTACACGGGGTAGCCAACCGCATCACATCCAAAAAGCACTGAATGAGACCGAGGCCCAATTGGAGCTTGTCACTCTATTTACCAACAACCTGAGCAGGGTACATCCGGGTCAGGACATGGTCACAAGAACCACATTGGCATATATGGTGCATAAGTCAAAGGTGTAATTAATAAAAAATTAAGCAGTTTCATAAAATACATTACCCTGCATAAAAATTGGAGTGAATGAATAAAATCCAGGTTAAAAAATACAAATTATGCTCATTAAGAACAGTTGCATGTGTGATGTGCAATTCCTCATTGCTCATATTGAAATTTAACTCGGTTTCATTTAATTTGATTAAATTTAAGAGAGAACTGAAAACCAGACATCGGTAGCGTTCCGAGTATAATATTCTAAATAGAAATTAAACTTGCAGAAAGAGGCGGCCATGGGTTTAGGTTATTCATTTTTATGATGCCAATCTTTTAACTAGCTGTTTACTTAATAGCAGCCCGTTTGATAGGAAGCTTGAAAGTCATAAAATGTTTCATTCACATTAAGGCTGCCCATCAAGTATTCAGCAATTAATTTAAATTAGTAATTTCTACATATATTAATGCTGACAGGCTTTCAAACTAATGGTTAAGAGCTGGTTAAAAACAAGAGCAGAAGATAACATTTCAGAAAGTCTGTTCTTTGACTTGGACTTTAGTCCCGGGTTCGGAATACTCAGGTAAATGTAAAATAATACTTTATTGGCTCCCTAAAATGTGCAGCTCTGTTCCATCAAGACAAGAATACAAATATGGCACGTTTGCATTGATATACATAAATTACACTGGCCTGACCAACTAGTCCTATAAATGCTTATAACATTCCATTTTTTATATACCAGGGCACTACTATTGTACTTACTTGTGTGATCTGCTGTCTTGATTAAGAATAATGATTAATGATTGTCATTCTAAAACCTATTGAGGCATTACTATGCCTATTGAGTCCAGCCCATGGAAATCTACACCGTCTGTCTGAAGGCATCACCTGGTATTCCCTGCCAAACATATGTGTAACGTCTGAAGATATCCTGCACATCCTGACATCTTTTCAGTCCCTTCAGGCAGGCCTCCTAAAGGACATCTACTGTATAGGAGCTCTTCAACAACCCTACAGCCTAACGGAAAGACCAGCCTGACCAAATATTCCAACCTGTAGCAAAGTATTGCATGACAGCATCAACAATGAATGTGAAAAACGAAAAAGAAATTGCTAAAAAAAAATCTGGTTGCTCACTCCAGAATATCTTAGATCTATGAAGAAAAAAAATCTATTGTATATTATATATTATTACATATATCCTATTGAATAGATGGTGTTTTATAATTTCTAGTTTATAGTATTTGACCTACCTAATTTGGATTTGCGATTTACCTGTAGAGTTAGTTATGATTACCGTGGATTACCGAAAATCATATCTTCTGTTTTGTTAGTACTAATTTGTTAGCTAATCAGAACAGTCGTAGCACATCACTCAACTAAGCTGTCCACAGTTTATCAATACACATCTGGATCATCTTTTAAGTTACAGAAATGGACTCTGAGGAACATTTTTGTATCATTGGTACATTAATGTTGTTTGTACCCTGGGGAACAAAATTGTACCAAGCCTGTACCCATTTTTAATAACAGTGTAGGCTTCAGGACTGAACTAAGATTAAAATTCAGCCCACAAGGACATTTTTTTCCGATCTGGAGGGGGGGTCTGGAAAAATAAGCTGTCCAGATGGTCAGTGTAGCCTTGTTAGGCTTAAACAATATGAATAATATTTAAGAATGAATTGATTGACTTGTACTGCCCACTGTGCCCATCGCCCCGCTCACTATGCAGAGTGGGCAGTGTGAGTGAGTAGTTAGTATGAGTTGTACAAGAGCAATAAACGCCACCAAGTGGTTAAATCCAGGACCGTCTCTGCCTGGTCTCTACCTGCAACATGGCTCTGCGACCCACTTTTACACTGGTGTCAGTGTGAGGAGACGGTGGACGCTGGCACTGGAGGGGGATGTGCTACAAGCTCTCCTCAGCCTGACCTCAGATGAGCAGCAAAATCTCGCCACCCTGGAGGAGGCGCTTCAGTCGGCAGTGGTCTCTGGGGGCGTAGAGGGCAGAGCTGGCAAACCGGCAAAGGCGGGATGGTGAGGCCCTGGGGGCGTATGCGGTGGAACTCAGACTTCCCCAGCACCACACAGGAAGAGCTGCTTCGGCAAGCCTTTATCCAGGCATTAACACTGGAGCGGCTGCACCAGCACATCCGATTTCATGCACCGGCCACGCTCTCCCGGGCGGAGTTGAATAGAGTCGCGGAAATCCTGTCCTCGCCGGCAACACCACGCCGATTGCCAGCCACACTGTGCAGAAGCTGTACCTGTGTACACAGGGGCTCCGAGAGTGACGAAGGACAGTGCATCCATGTGACCGGCACAGACACAGGGTGGAAACGCTGCTTGCCAACAGCTGCCCCCCGCCACCGCTGCAGAGAGATGAGGTGCCATTCCCTCGCCTCAAACAGCAATCGGGAAACGCTGGTCCACAACACATGCCAGTCTAAGCCCAACTGCCGGCAGGACATACTGTAGAGCTATTCGTGCACTGCTGTCACCTGCATGGCTAGGAAGGGTCCTAGTCAGCAATCCCAGGCTCCCCAGCAGTCGCACCTGGTGGGTACCCCCATGGAGGGTGTGGGGGTGGATGTCCTAGGCCAGGAAAGGCTAAATATTTGTGGCCATTGACTACTTCACGAAGTGGCCCAAGGTGAATGCAGGTCCCGACAAGAGTGCCACCACCACAGCAGCTAAGCTCCTCGAGCCTTTTTGCAGGTTCGGGGCCCCCAGGGAGCTGCACAGTGACCAGGGGAGGAACTTCGAGGCACAGGTGTGTGGCAAGGTCCGCAGGGCGACTGGGGATCCTGAAGACCTGCACCATCGCCCTTCACCTGCAGAGCCACGGGCCGGTGGAGCATTTCCACTGTACCATAGCAGCACAACTGATGATCCTTATGGACGAGCACCAGCGCGACTGGGTCATCCATCTTCCCCCGGTCCTTTGGCCGTATCACGTGACGGTCGCCCTCATGTGGTGCTGTGAGCTGCGTACTCCAGTGGAGCTGGTGTTCGGTTCGTCCCCTGAACCGGAGCTGCGGGCGACATTGGGACTGGACTACCTGCGCCAGCTCAGGAAGCTCGTAGGCATTGTGCATGAGCTGGCCAGGGACCATCCATCCGCCACGGCCTGACAGATGAGGGTGAATGACGTCCGCTGCCAGGGACAGACCTGCCAGCCTGAGGACCCTGTTTGGGTGCACTGCCCCATCAGGAAGGGGTGGTCACCCAAGCTCAACAGCCACTGGAGAGGCCCCAGAGCCAATCTCTGAGGTGGTGTACAGGGTGCGGATGCCAGAGTACCGCAGGACAGTTGTGCTGCACCACGACCTCCTGGCACCATTCTAGCCCCTGGCCCACATGGAGCAGCCATCGCCAGGACCAGTGGTAAGTACCCCGGCAGCAGGGACTGGTCAGGATGGTGGGGGACTCAGAGCGGTTATTGTAGCACAGAGGTACCAGCGGACAGTGTGGCAGATTGGACTGATGCCAGCCTTGTTCTCCGTAGTCGCTTGTGTTGTAGGAAAATGTGCTGTGTTGTTATGTCACATATAGTGTTGAATAGTTATCGTGTTACATAGCGTGTAGGTGTGTGTGCGTGTGTGTGCGTACATGTGTATTAGGGCGATGGGCATTGGTGGGCAGCGTGACTGCATTGTTAGTACGAGTGGTACGGGTGCAATAAATCTCACCACGTGGTTAAATCCAGACCCATCTCTGCCTGATCTCTACCTGCAACATAGCTAGGTGACCCACTTTTATGTTTACGTCGGTCCATAACTCTCAGAGCTGATGTGCGCAGTCTTTCAGGACCTGGCCTGGATCTTGAAATCTTGAATCAACTATGGTGACCACCCAATTTGTAAGAAAGGCACAAAACCTTAAGATAAAATAAGAACTAAAGTTTAACTGAACCATTTTTGACAGTATATAATAGATCAGGCAAGGGCGTAACTTTGGCTGGAACATTGGGGGGGTTGAGGTGTCCACCCATTACAGGGGAAACATGATTATTAGGGGTGTTGTATTAGCTGGTTTTGATTTATTGGGGGGGGCTACAACCCCCCGTCCCCCCTGTAATTTACGCCCATGAGGTTAGGTAAGTATAGTGTTAACTGCCGATCACAAATCGCAAAAACAGTTATGTGAATTTTATTTTTAAAACATTATATGAAGTAAAACGGTAAAATTATAAATATGTAGGCATTCAAACAAAAATTAAAAATGTTAAGTAAAAAAAGAATATACTAGAAAATCATTCTTTACTTTTTTATGTGCTTCTTTACTAATAAAATGCACGTCGCATTGTATTCCCAGCACCATGTGAGACAGGGAAATACGACAAGATGCGATACAATTAGGTTTTGCTTAGCCTTTTATGTTTTATTCCGGAGTGTTGTGATCGACTTGCCGCGCTATTACTCGTAAGTCTTTTGCTTACCTTCCAAATGGCTCTAAACTCCCGGCAGATTTCCTTGCATATCCCGTGATGGATTTCCGAGTCCCCTTAATGAAATCAGAAGTCTCATCCTTAGATGTGGAACCTTGGGGGAGCGTCCCAGTACTTCAGTGACGGCAGCGACTTTTGCGTAACTTTTCCCCCACCACATTTTTAATAGAGAGGAACGATAAACATCCTAAGCAGAAAGCGATGTTAATCCCTCTCCGTGAATACCCTTCTTTGATGTTGTTGTTTCCATGCACCGTACCACCCAGTCATTTGAATATCACAGAGAGTAGCTTTGCGCCTGGACACTACCGCCGCACCTTCGCTAGCGTGATTAAAGGAGGTGTTTGGAAAGGATGTGTTTGTTAACGACAGCTCCCATTTGGATAACTGTCACTTGCTTGTGGGGAAGAAGCACTTGTTTGCTTGTTGAAAACACTTCTAATGCATCTTTTTTACATAAACTTAGCTCGGCAATGCAAATGATCATTAAAGTTTTGTTTATACTTTTGATCTTAGCACCCGTGAACTTTTTAATTAAAGTAAAAAAAAAAAAAAAAAAAAATATGCATAGGTGTTTTATTCATACAAGAATTTCAATATATGTATATAGGATATTATATAATGTGTATATTTTGTAGTGTCTCTGAAAGGGTTCGTCATTATAAATAGTTTGTTGTTGTTGTTATTGCTGTTCTTGAGGATCTCCCTAGAGGGCAGCACTTGGGGTTTGGCGTCACCAAGTCAGGGCTATTTGAATGGGGTGTTTGGTGGGGTCTCTCTCTATCTCTCTGATGTGTGAGTTAGCAGTCTAAAGGGCTCATGAGGCGTGGCTGTGGCCAACAACAGCAATTATTAAAGTGTTTGATGAAACCTAGCGAACACCACAACATATTTCTATACAGGCAACATATATTATTAAAAACACTCCATCTTTAACGAAGTGATAGAATTCCAGACCTTTTTGCGATCTTTGCAAGGATTATCCTTTGGTCCGGAAAACTCCTCACCCAAGTCTCTTATAACAAATTATAACTTTAAAAAATCTAATTTCTGCCAGACAGTTTATAGCCCAAAATAGCGCAGTGGCCTGTACTAAGAAGCATGTTACTGGCCATGTTACTGGCTTATCTGGGTAACTTGTCGGATTTAAGGTAGTCTGGGCAAAATGTAAGTGAATGAATATGAAGTCCATTTAAACTGTGGTACCTTAAAGCCAACAAGTTACCCCGATAAGCCAGTAACCCCACTTCGTAGTACAGGCCACTGATCTCTAAGATAAGCCTCACCATTTTCTCAGGTACACCTCTTCCATGTTAATGCTGCCCATGTTACATGAATAAAGGCATAAACAATTTATTTGGGGATAATAATTCTGATTCTGATACCCCAAAATCTTCTGAATAGGCATTTTTGCATTTAGTTGAATTAGTCATGCTTTAAATTTATGAGAATCAATCATCAAAAAGCCTGCTCTGACTGGAGTAACCCCACCAAACCACAGGGAAAATATTCAGTTTCTACCCACCCAGAACCCACCGCTGCCCTCTATGAAATCAACAGTGCAGCTCATTTTCGTAATGTTAAAGAGACAGGGGATGGCTGCAACTGAAAGCTGATTGGCCCCCATAGTGCCTCTTCCCTTGTTACTAAGTTTGTTTACATGCACAGCTAAGTCCAGCTACGGTTATAACTCGACTATGCCATTTAATCAGACTACTGTCCCTGTCCCAGTATACTTGCATGGGGGGAATCGATATTAGCTAATGATAAGGTAGGCTCCCCTATATCCCTATCAACTCCCCTATATAAATTATGTATGTGCCCCATTGTGATGTGAGACAAATCAGTTTTGATCTTAATATAAACTTTTGTGCATTAAAAGAATATATTTCTTTAACCTATTTGTGCTTTGCCGAAACAAATGACTCACTTCACAGGTGCAGCAGAAAATTATGTTTTCTCTCTCTCTCTCTCTCTCTCTCTACGTCATCTGATGATGAATAGCCTTCACAAGTTCTATAACATCTAAGGAAACTCTGTGAATCTTTTCTGAAGGGGAGATTTGAACACACAAAACAGCCACATAACATTTTAGATAAAAGCAGTATAATGAAATTGGTCATGGAAATTAAAAAAGAATCAGAATTGCCATCAGTGAATAGTTAATCACCATCAACTGTTTTATGACAATTATTGCTGTGCACTTATAATTAACTCCTGTTTAATCAGATCTCAAAAGTATAAAGGGTAACCCCTGCTAATTATAATTCAGTGTCAGAATCTCCATTTATTTTTCCATTTTAATTGAATCAGTTTTTGCTTAGAACAGCCGGTAAGTTAAGTTTTTTTTTTTTTTTTTGCTTTACGAAACAAAAGCATTATTAAATAGATTCTAAAACTCCAGTCCCCTCCATCCCCAACAATAAACAATAGCTAGCTTTTTTTCCCTCTGAATTATCCTCAACTGGGAAATTACATATATCCTCCAGGAGTAAAGAACGCATATCCTAAAGAGGCACACAAAAAAAAACACAGTATATTGATCTCAGTGATGCACACATGTTTCCCATCTCATCCACTAGGGCAAACAAAGGTACTTTTTTCCGAATCTGTAAGTAAGTTGGGTTTCTTGTTATGTTTCCCAGTTGAACAAGCACTTCCTTGAAGAGCATCAGCAGAGAGCACTCAAGACCACAATCAATAACAATCTTGCTAATTGGGCTTCGCCAGTGGGAAATTATGCTCACAGACAAATGCACATACTTAAAGAAAGCTGTAAAAGAATGTATCTGTCAATATTTCTGCCATTATTTGTATGTTAATCACAAAAAATGTGCTATTCTAGTGTCTAAACTAATTATTATTATTTATTTTTTTTGGCTTGCTGATGTGTCGATTTCCTTGCTTAATAATTAAGTGTTAAAAACTAAGAATGGTACATCCCCCCCGGAGAGGATCGAAATTTGGATCTGAGTTATTGAATAATTCAGGTCTGATCACTGGATAGCACCACTGGATAGCATCTGAAGTGAGGCTGACTAGCATGGTTGCTCAGTAATTAGCAGTGGAAGATTTTAGGATGAAATCTTTAAGTTTACTTGATAAGGGGCAGTCTTTTAGTGTATATTTTTACCGTGTAGATTTAATAAATTAAGCACCTCTGAGTTTGCAAGTGATGTAAATGTGTTCTGAGCAGTGTCATCTCAATTTCCTGAGGTCACCAGTAAGATAAGACAGTGCCTTAGCTTTCCATAGTTTACATGCTATACACATGTACAGGAGACTGACACCAGATAAGGATGCACAGGCTGGGGAGAGGCTGGGAAATCACCGCGCTCCCATGGGAAATGGCACACGCTTCAAGCGCAATTAGGAGGGTCACAAGTACGAATTACGCTGAGGGCTAATAAGTTAAGGGATTAATATGAAGAGCGGACATCCATCCTACCCCATGTCATTGATTGATAACGAGAGATAAACAGATTTAACCTGGGCAGGTTCTTTGAAAGGTGTAGGGGAAAAAAAACTGCTGTGAGAAGCTGGACAGAATCGCAGTACATGAGATTACATGATTATTCAGAGAGGAAAGATGAGAAAGATGAGATGACCGTGAAATTTGAGCTGGTTTCGTTGACCTGCCCCTCTCCCCTATAGCTGTGTCTTATTTTGGCTCTGTTATGATCGCGTTGTGGGGTTTCCTCCGGGTACTTAGATTTCCCCCCACAGTCCAAAAACATGCTAAAGTGAGCTGGAGTTAAGAAATTCCCCATAGCTGTGAATGTGTGTGACTGATGTGTGTGCTCTGCTGGAGTTCTGCATCCCATCTTGAGATCTTCCTTTCCATGCCCCCCCCCATAGTTTCTGAGATAGGCTCCAGAACCCTGTGAACTTCAACAGGGTAAAGAAAATGGATGTGTGGATGCCCTATTACTACTCACTATTTTATTATTATTATTATTATTTACATATTTCAATTAGTTACCATAGGGAGCTCTCAGGGAAACTCAATTCATTGCCTTCATCCTCTGTGGGTTGCTGTAGTGTTGTACATTTGATAAGCATGTTGATTTGGTCTGCATTCGCATGTTGTCCCAGTGTTGCACAGACTTTCTCTAGGTACTCTTTTCCCCCCACAGTCCATAAATATGCAATTTGGTGAAGTGGCATCTCTGAATTGCCAACAGAGACAGAAGCAAAAAGCAATAATTAAAATGTGTTATACACGCAACACAAGCATTCTTTGAGTGGTAATCAATTATTGTATTTGATTCCAGAAACTGGTGTATTTCTTTCCTCTTTTGAGCTTTGATACATGCGTGCACAGATTGTCAGTTTTGCTATCCGCAAGCATGAAAGGAGAAAATCAATGCCTAAAACTTTCAGTAAAATCTACCCCTACATTCACAAGACAGATGGTTGTTGAATTTTGAGGCGCTGCCTCGGTTTGCACTGCATTGTGGGCTTTCAGGCATGCGGCCTGGTGTTTTCAGTGCTATGCTTACTGTTCTGTTCTGAAATGGCAGCGATTTCAGAACAGCGTTTTAGCAGTTGGATAGAACAGTTCATTCTGAAGGGTTCCGTGGCGCTCAAACTCTTGAGATTTGCACTGGTAAATTGTGCCATTTTAATTGTTACTAACTGCTGCAGACCTAGTTAAAAATGGCAGGTAAAAATCATTTTTAAAACTGTTTCCACTGTGCAAGCAACTTACCTCCATAATGATGCTGTTAATGTTATTTACAGACCATGAATTTGTACAAATCAGGTGAGTTATTACCTAAGGTATCTTAGACCTGTATTCACAGCATTTACCTGGATATTATTATAATTATTATTTTGCACAGCATAACTCATCACTGATGCTGTGAGAGAGGAGGGGGTGTAGCTGTTACTGTACCACCCACACAGAATTACGACCCCACTGTCGCCTTTACATACACTGCATTTGTTTGACCTGCATTGTATATTTTTTCATTTAAGGAAAGGTTCTTCGATTGTGCTTCTTTCCTCGTTACCTTCTTAATATACAACTGCTGGAAATGTGTACGTGAAATTATGCAGTATTCAGTACTTTCTCTTTTTTCTGCTTATAAGACAATCTGCCAGGTAAGCAAAAAAGAAATATTACAGATGTTTTTTCAAGTAATTCATTAAAACCCAGCCTGGGGATTTCCCCTCTAGAGAATTTCTGGAGCAGCATTTGTTGTTTCCAAATGTGAGCGATACAGCTGATAAACCAGCTCATTGTTTCTCCAAAGTAGTTTATAGCATAATAATGTTTTCAAAAAATGTGTGCCAGAATCTGTCATTCTCTGTGTGCAACACAGTTCCATTGTGACCTAAAGCTCAATAAAACAACACTATTGTTTGAACAGAAACCGAGCTGATCAATCAGAAAAATGATCAGTTATTACATGAATCCAGAAAATATAATAGGTGTGGTTGTGAAACAATTCTCATTAACATCGCCTTTCATACGGTTTTCCCAGTCAATATGGTTACTGAACCAGTAAAGTATACACTTTGAATTTCTTAGAGATTTGGAGGCTCTTACCAGAGCACCTGAATTAATGCAGCCAACACAATTTTTAATTTTCTCTTAGTCAGCAACCTCCGCCTCTTGTTGAGCCCCCTGTATTCCTGGGAAGTCTGAGAATTATCAAATTGAAGGTAATCGGGGGAATTCAAATCCCTTTAAATCAGTTTACAGGCTGCATGTTCTGCTGGTATGAGGCACTGCTACAGACTGAAAAATGCCATCCGAGTCATAAATCACTGTGACTATGCAAACAATAAGCTAGTAAGCTGAGTAACGGCATCTTTACTCTTGCAATTCTCCTAAATTAACAGAAGATATTCCAAATTGGCTACCTCCTAGATGTGTGAAATATCCAAACTCATTGATGACCGATCCTTATTTCTTACTGACCGATCCATAACTTACTGGCTATCCACCAGGGACAATTCAAGATTTTTTTTAGAGGAGATGTGATTCATCCAGAGGGGGCCTACCTTATCATTAGCCAATGATGTCCTTTGAATGGGTGAGGGGAGATTGCTGGGGGCAGCCAGACCCAGTGCCCCTGTGACCCCGCCCATCTGTAAACTCCTATTACCCAGATGCAAAAATAAAACTGCAACAGTGAGTCAGTGTACAATTACAGTATTATAATGTAATAATCAGGGGGCTTACAATGAAAAGGTATTAAAAAACTGCATAGACAGTAACGCTTCAGAGGTGCTTTTTCTACCCGTACAGCCCCACACTGGGAGGGGCTCACAGTGTATTCCTGCTTGACTATATTTGACTCGACATCTTAGCCAGTGTCCAAGGGAACGGAACGCGTTCTTTAAGTGACATACATCTCTCCATAATACATTCTCACACATAAGGTCGCCGCAAAGGGGGGGAGGTTAGGATGATTCCAAGGGCCCCAGATGATTTGCTTTCATGGGAACCAAAATCTCCAACGGCAGCACTGCTCACACGCCGCCCAGGGAGCCACATATCATCCTTTGTTAAACCGCTGTGAAGTACCACTCAGATACAGAGCATATTTATTGCCTACAGTACAGGGCTGCTTTAGTATATTTTAATTCAATGTGATGTAGCAGATATAGTTGTTTTATAACTTCATAATAGTTTTATGAATTATGTGCCGCATTATTCATATGCAATTTGTATTTATGGCTATTTCGTAGCAATATTGAATATCAATATTAAGATATTCAGCGTTTGTCTTCACAGTGGTGCTTGAATCTGTAAACGTTCTCTAGAGGAATCGGTGCTGTATCTCCCACTGACATCTCATTTTAATTAAAAAAAAAAATCATCAAAAATTACACCCTAACTCCTTTGGCACCAGGCTGACGGAAAGCAGCCACCTGTAAGCCTAAGGGAGCTCAAGTGCCCAAGTCCCTCGCAAAATGTGCAATCAGGCTGCAATAACAAGGTTGACGATCTTCTTCCCCAAGTGTGTCAGTTTAAGGTCTGATTACAAGAGCACTTTAACCAGGTCCATTTGGTCTGAATCCGGCCCATTAAACCACAATGAGCAGCCGCGCCAAACTGACAGAGTCACAAATTACTCCATAGCACAGATGGTATCATTCCATTGTTACTACAGTAGGTATTTGTATAGCATATATTTATATATGTTATTAATGCATCTGTCTGTGTACAAACACATTTCTTGTAAATAGATTACATATGCATGGAACAATACGGCAGACAGAGAGGTGCTTTTATTTTACCGTCTATAATCACTGTGTAATGGGTCATAATATCCCATGATCACAGTGTTCTGAGGAGGGAATGTCACATGTGCTGAAAGTGATCAAACAGTAAAGTACAGCAAGTTCAATTGTAAAGGAAATCAAAGTTGCACAAATCTTATTTTGATAAAGTTACCTGGCAATACAATTTGGGCAAAAAATGTAGCAGTTGAACATCAATTTAAATGATATAATAATGTGGAAAAAAAGGAAAAAATAAAGGGGGGGGGAAGAGTATAGTAGTAGATTAGAGTATGAAGGAAAAAGATATTGCTATGCATTATCTAGTAACCCTGACTAGCATACGTGGTTATAAGGTGGATGGACAGATTGAGAGACGGATGGACAGAAAGATGCATAGCTATCAGTTACATAATTCTTTAGTCATGTCGCTGCCATATTTATCCTTGACAAAGCTTCTGACTTTGCTTGTTGTAGTGTGAATTTCATCATCCCTATTTACATGCTGACCAGATATCTGAAGACAATGTTACAATTACACAGATAAATTTACCCCCAACTAAATATATTCACCCGATTCTAAACATCACAATGTTAGCAGGTTTCTATGAATTTTCATTTCCTCTGATTTTTTTGTTTCCTGTTTATGCCTTACGAGATTATTTCATATTGTGCAACTTCTTCTTCGCTTGTTCAACTTCTGTGGTGTTAGTCTGTGATACTGATAAACCCTTACAATTTTAAGTGCTAGGTGACTATAACTTGCTATAGTTAGATTCTATTTAATTGTGTCAAATTTAACTTTATAGATGGGAAACGGTCTGTAAATGATCTGGGAGCTGATCTGTGAGCTTTACACCTTTTACCCCTGTACTGACACCACATCAACAACATTTTCACACTCTTGCACACTTGCGTACTAGTAAAACAGATTGAGCCACGTTTAGAACTCCCTAATGCGTCTCACACATATCTGTGCAAATTAATCCCAAAAAGCCTCGGTGCACGTTGCCCAGCTTCCTGGTTTTGCAGCGTGTTATAGGATAACTGCTTTACCAGTATATGCGCAAGGTGCATGTGCATGACTTGGGCACAATGCTGTTTGTTTCTCCGCAGCTCGGGCCCCCAGGGGGAAATGCCAGTCAGCCCTGGGTTGAGTTGTACACGCAGATACAGGGCATGTGCCTTTGAAGTCACTGCCTTTGAGATCCTTTGGGGTGCACCAGTGGTCAGACCAGTGTATAATGTATTTATTCAGATATTCATAGTGCCTATATTTCAAGCCCAGGGGCTCTTCTCTTCCTATTTATGCTTCCTCTGCTTCCTCGGCTGAATATTATCTCGTTACATTTAAATTTCTACACGCCGCATCAAAAGCGGACTTCGGGTAGAGGCTGCGCGACAGCAAGCTGCCGGGGAAGATGCATGTTATCACCTCACACAGGGCCGTCCCAGCCGAAAAGAGGTCCACTGAAAGCGGCGGGCGCCCAGGTGCGTGTGAAACACAAATGTGTTGCATTAATTATATCGTTGAGCGCACGATGACATGTCGGTGCACTGCTTATCCTGTCAGGATTGTATGGAGGCAGGGAAACAGCCCATCACACAGCACATACATGCCAACCCTCACACACACTGGGCGGTATTGCCTAACTACACATCACTGGACTATGGTCTGAAACATGAATATAACATGCAAAAGGAGGCATTATTCGAACCTGCAACTCTTGGGGTAACACTGCTACCAGCTGAACCAAGGAGTTTTTAATCTATATTTTTTCCTGTTTATCTGTACCTGGGAACCGTGAGGTGAAAATGAATAGAAAACAGTTTTCGTATTAATACACTAGACCTGAATTTTAGCATGCTGTCGATTTTACACATGGCACAAGTTCTGGACTCTGGAATATCCCTAATCTATTCTTATCGGGAGGCCCCAAACAAACATTAGTAACAGGGGAAGGACTGCCTTGCCTGCGTAAAACAGTTTCCCATCGCAACTAACAGCATGCATTTTGTCAAGAGGTTACAAGTTTAAAAGTTTGCCCCAAGACATTTTCTGTTCTTTGAAATTACAGGAATTTAGTCATAATATGACAGCATGATACACAGCTACTCTTATTACATTTATTTTTGTTTGCGTTATTTTTATTTTAACTTAGCTGTCTCCTTTTGTCCCAAAAAGGAGTTTTACTTTCTACCAATTCAAGGCTGCTACAGATTTTGCCGGAGCGGTTTTTGTGAACTGGAAGTCGGGCACCTTGTGCTTGTAATCCGCTGTCTATGAGTACCTTTCTAGCTGCTGCCCTGTCGCACTCAGTGCTGTAGCCCTCAGGGTGTGAGACTCCTCCCCCGAAGGATGCCTTCCTATATAAAGGTCATCTCACACCGCGTTCAGGGAATCATTATTGCAATAAAACAATATTCCACAAGTGTGGTATAAATAAAACCAATTACATAAAAAGGGCAGATTTATTTGAGTCGTTTGTGGTAGGAAATATTTCTGCAAATCATTTATCCAGCTTGTGTGATTAAATAATACCCTGTCATTAGCAGCAATCACTTTGATCAAAATAATTATGAATATAAAAATATCCCCATCCAAAGATAATTGCCTGACAACTCTATCATTAGGAAGTTATTTAATTATTATGATTCAGAATGTGCCTGGGTCCAGTCGATCCATCAATCCGGCGCTCATTGCAAAAACAAAGCGAACTTATACATGAATTATGCAATCATGATTTGACTGTGAAGAAGCTGAAATCCTTCATTTGAATTTGATTCTCAGTGTGTCCGTCTTTTCATTTTAGTTTCACCGGTTCAGCAGAGCAGAACATAGAAAATCAGCTGTTGATTGGTCTAATTTTTATCTTGCAAGTTTTATTTCCAGATCAAGCATCTTCCTTGAGTGTAAATAATAGGAATGGTCATATATTATGCCCAGGATCTGTTTCCAGCCTTCTGTTCATTTTATGCGTTAGATGTGACCGTGAATCTGTCTCTGTCTGGAATGGTTGATCATCAGCAAAACCATATGACACAGGGATGGGCAGGGAATGGGATCTAATTTCAGGGAACGAGTTCTTTATGGGCGAATGCAGGAGGCATACTGATGGCACACAAGATGTAAACAGTCTTAGAAAGGACTGAAATTTGGAGTGAATGAATGGTTTAGAAACAGGACACAACAATTATACTGTATTTTTATTTATTTAATACTGTAAACGCTTTTGCCCAGAGTGATAAAAAAATGTGTGACACTGTCCCTGGAAAAAAATGTGATGAAGGGCCTTGCTTAAGGGCCTAATGGTGAATTCACTCAACCAATCAGAGGACAGACTCACAGAACCAAGGGTGATTCTGAGGTTTGACTTTTAGGGTCAAAAGGGACGTTAACACCCCAAGATTAAATCTCCATGATAAATTTTGCTGAGCAGGGGGTATGAAATGTATACAAAAATCTGGAACAAATCTCTAAATGGTTTAAATGGTAAAAAAAAAAAAACTATATTTCAGGAGGACTGAGACAAAAGATAACAGGGCTGAAGGTCGCCTGAATAGGTTCTAGAACTGCCTATTCGTGAAAAATCAAGGGGGAGCAGTGGAATTAATCAGCTGACCATAGTTGCCTGACTCTCCCTCCTAATACTGTCATCTAACCACAATGACTGATACAGAAGAGTGTAATCATTTTGTTACATGTTCTATCCAGAAGATATCTGAAGGTAGTTCACATATAATTCCTACTAGTGCCAACAGGTCATGGTGCGACCCCCCCCCCCCCCCCCACACCAGGCATTAAACTCCTAGTTTCTTTACAATTAAACACGATCCATTCAAAGTCAGTTTACCTACATGTACTGCACGATTGGTTTAAGAATAATTATCTTATCAGTAATGGCTGGGGAATCTAAGTTACGACATTTATAATTGTACCGCTTGTTAATTGCTGTCAAGATACAAGCCGCCTTCACATAGATGTGGTGAAAGGAGTCGATTTTGTGTACCCTGAAGAAAATGCTTTGTTTAATTGCCTATTATTCATCAGTCTCAGCAACCAGCCATTGAACAGAGGAAATGTTGAATGAACTGAACAACAGAACAGAACTGAAAGGTGTTAATGTAACAGATTTGTTTAAATCTTCAGCTACTATTAAAAATAAATCCTTTTAATCACTTCTCACTACAAACTAATTATGCAAAAATATTGTTTATATTAAATAAACGGCATGGTGTTAAACGGCACATCAGAACTGTATTCTGCCGTTGGTATGTCATAATAAAGTCATTAGTTCATGTTAAGTAGGTTTATATTGGGCTATATCTGATTTCCCAATATCTTCATCAAGTTTGTGTTGTCTCTCTTAACCAGTGATTCTCAAAATGCAGTCCATGGGCTAATTTAGACGTCTTTCAATAGAACGACCTTTCCTGCTCGTAGATGCTGATCATTTCAGTGTTTTAGTTTGATGCACCACGAATAATATGAGGTTAAGAAGTGTTGAATGTGGCAATAGGTAGTTCACTGGCTTTCAGGGATCTACGGATCAAAGAAGTCAAAGACATGGAACCACTGATCTAGACGGATGAGAAACTGTAGTTAAATAGATTTGGTTATATCGCTATATCTTCTCAGTTGTTACTCATGTTATGCACTACAGTGTAAACTGCCTGTAAATTTCAATCAGTGTCATCTCTGGAGCAATCACCTTCAAATCTACAACATTAGTATGCTTCTGCAGAAGGTGCAGCTTATAAAAACATATCAGAGACACCAACAAGCTATAGTGAATATACAGTACAGAAGTCCGTACACCCCTCATTTTAAGCCACTGAATCTTCTTTGTGCGGTGAAGACAGGCTCCACACAGGTGGGCAGATCATTGTGATTAGGTTTTTGTGATATATAGCCAGAAATCAAAGTGAATCAAGTGAGCAATGTTTCCATCTGCAATGAGACTTTGCAACCAACAAACAAATAATTTAAATTAATCAACTAACAACACACTGATTGTGTATGTGCAGCCCCCCCCCCTCCCCAAATAATACTTTTTGGAGCACCTACTGCATTTATGACTGCTGGAAGTTTTTCATGTGAATGAACTGTATCAACTTTGCACACCTGGACTTTGCAATTTTCTCCCACACTGCAAGCTCCCTCAGATTGCCAGCGAGTCTCCTGAGCATGGTCTCGGTTCATTCCATAGGTTTTCTGTGGGATTCAGGTCTGGGCTCTGACTGGGTCTTTCCAAGTCTTCGATTTTTCCTTTTTGGAAGCGCTCTGGGCGCTTTGCGCTTTGAGTTATTATCATGCTGGGAGGTCAATTTCTTCCACAGAGGCCAGGTGTTTTTTTGTCAAAATATCTTGATATTTGGAGCCAGTTATCATCTCATCATTCTTGACTAGAATCCTTGTCCAAGCTGAAGACAATCGGCCCCAACACATAACGCTGCCACCTTGCTTCACAGTACGTATGCTATTGCCTAGAAAATGATGTCATTTTCCCACATGCAAAATTTTAATGTGTTTGGGTGTTCTTTTTGTAAGAAGTAGCTTTCATCATGCTACCTTATCCCGCAGCCCAAAGACATACAGCATAAGGGAGATTGTTGTGGCCACAGCCTGCCACAAATTCATGCAGCTCCTTTAATGTTACTGTAGATCTCTTCGTAGCCTCTTTGATAAGTTTTCTACTTGTCCTCCTATCAGCTTTTCAGAGTGCTCTCGATCAATACCTTTCAACAATAGGATCCTTTAGATGTATTGTCACCTCCTTGCAGACCGTTAACATCCCAGTAGGATGCAACACAGAAAGATTCATATAAATCATATGGTAACCTTTGATTTTTCTTTGGGGCAATTCACAAAAGCTTTCACATAATGTCGCCACATCCTACGTACCTTTGGACATGATTACTGTATGTGAGTAGTTACTTCAGAACACTACAGCTCCCTTTATTAAAGGTGTTTTTTGTTTTTTTATATAAATATTTGTCCTACTTCTATATGTACTTCTCTTGAATTGTGTTGACTGCATGGTCACATTATAGATGGAAAAACATCTGACATGATTTATCTTGATTTCTGGCTTTATATTCAAAATTCCCCTGCAATTTCAATAAGGGTGTGCTGATGTTTTATAGCCACTCTAAGTACAAGTACAAAGACAAGCAATTTGGGTGCGTTAGTGACTGTAAAATTGTCCTTCATTTGTGCCAGAATGCACTGCAATCAGCCGGTCACCCAAGCATATTGTAGCCTCTCTTATATCCCTGAGTCTCCCAGAATAAACTAAGATGACCCCCCAAATGAATAACCTGCAGGTAACCCCAAGCACCAAACCTAGCACTGAGCACCAAAAGTAAATTCAAGCACACTCCGAAAACTAAAAATAAAAGAACTCTGTCAGGCATATAAACCAGAAACCCTGGCGGAACATTGGCTATCCCAACATACAGACAAGCAGCTTATCCAAAAACAACAAAACATAAAAGTATTTAAGGCACTCTAACTTTCATGTGGGGTGAAGACAGGCACACGGGGGGGCAGATAGTCATTGTTGATCAGGCAGAAAATAAGCCAACTCCGCAGGCCGCACCTAACCCATTTCGAGCTCTTATCTGTTCCATAGGCATCCTAGCATCTATTCATTATATTATCATTAATAGGCTGGCAACAAAGTATCAGTTCAAAAGTCAGTACTATCCACTAGATGATATGTTGATGCAAGATTAATCATAAGAACTTGTTTTAAAACTATAATGACTCAATCTTTTGTACAGAATTAATGGATAGGCTGATTATGCCGGTTGACCTGTTAAATGTTAAATAAGGATGCAAGTGTTACTGGTAGAATTTTAAAGCAGCTTCACCAAAATTTAATATGCTAGGGTTGAATTAATCTTTTCTTAAATTTGAACTGTTCTTACCACCTCTTATTTACCAAGTGATTAACATACCGTGGGTCCCCATAGCGATATCCAGCGGGGGGAGTGGAAGGGACGTGACAGACACTTTCCCCACTAACAGAAAAAATCAGCTTGAATAAAACAGTCATGCCTTCCCAAATCTCTCATGGACTACTGACATCACTCTGCAAGCCGTCTTTGGTTGGAGGGAAAAAAAAAAATCTGTTGGGGCTTTTTAAGTAATGTCAAGTCTCATCGGCCGTCTTCCGAAACCCCTGACAGTACATCGGCAAGCAGACAAGCAGGAAATGAGCATACCAGCTACTGGTAATGTGTTTTGCTATGTTAAGAAGCTATTGCTGCATGGTGAGCCCAGTTTGACTCGTGGTATTTCATAGTGGTTTGTCTGTAGTATGGTGCTGTGGGTATTTCATGCAAGTTTCTGAAGTCTTTGCATTTAATTCCCCACTTTTTTTATTTGCCTGAGAGCAACATTATCCCAAAGGCACAATTTTGCTTAATTGCTTAACAACTGTTACACAAATTGCCCAAAATTTGGAACATGACAAACGGATGACAGCGAAGGGAAATTGAATTTGGTGGCAAATGCACAAGTTGGATGCAATTTGCTCTTCTTGAAATACTTCTTAAGTGAGTCAAATGAGTCACTTCAGCTTATTGGTTTCGTGCAACCCAGCCGAATGGAGATTGAAAAACTGATGAACTATAACCTATACACCGCGAGAAACAGTTTACAGCTATATGAGACACTCTTTTGGCTCACCAAGCAACACTCAGCCGCATGAGTGAAATGTAGATGAAGAAAACATTTTTGAAATAAACAGGGTGGTGTGGTGGCTGAGTGGTTACTACTGCGGCCTCGCACCCCCTGAGCTGTGCTTGCGCCGCGCCCCTGGCTCTGTGGTATGCCAAGGTTATACATTCTCCCCTTTTCCCTACTGATTTCCTCCCACGGTCCAAAAACACGTGAATCGGCATTGGTGTGAGCGGGTGGCCAGGCTGGGTCCCTGTGCTGCCCAGCACGGATGTCTGGCTCACTGTCACACCATACTGGATAATGGAAGATGAATAGATGGAAAGCTGAGCTGGATACAGAGTCAGAGCAGCCATTGATGTGCATCAGAAACAAGCGGGGGCGATTCTATGGTTTTAAGGTGGGGGGTGGAAGAGGGGCTATAATTCACACAGAAGGGCCTGACCTCACTGTACTTATTGTATTGTGCATATTTATTTATGGAATAAATAAGTGTGTTGCACCGGCATGCGCTTGTGCACTTATTATACATTTATAAACCACACATTCACATTGTACATATATCAAGATAAGTATATGTGACTATTATTGCCTTGTCTTGTCTGTGCTGTACCTACTGTATGTATGACAGACACTCCCCCCCCCCCCCCCCCCCCCCCCCCCCCCCCGCCCCGCGCAGCCACAGCCCCAAGCCGAAACGATGCCGTAGAAGAACCCGAATCACTAACTCACTGTAAGCTATTTGGCTGA
>JAODKE010000001.1:24370063-24384797 GCA_026779605.1 Mormyrus hasselquistii | reverse complement strand
AAGCCCGGGGGGGGGGGGGGGGGGGGGGGGGGGGGGGGGGGGGGGGGGGGGGGGGGGGGGGGGGGGGGGCAAGGACTCTGTCAGAGAGCTACACAGAGGGCACCCACCTGCTGTCTGAGCCGGGTTGATCCCAATGCCATCTGTAAAGACAAAGGACACAGGCTCAGAACATGAATAAGCGTAGGGAGGCGCGTTTGGGGGCGGGGGGGCACCCTTTGCGTCGGCACGGCAACCGCATCCTCGCAGGCCGCTGGCACAGCGTTGCCTTGGCGACGGGAAGGAAGCCATTCCCACTCCTGAACTTCAGTTAGGCAGTGACGCCTTAATTCTGCCGAGTCGTCCCCTGTCGCTCTCTACAGGGCTCCCGGTTCTAATAGCCAAGCGGAGCAATACCAGCTGGCCACCGATGGTGACCTCGAGCGTGGCCGCAGGAGAAAAGCAGCAGCTTAGCTAGATCACGCACCGCCAGAGTGAGAATCAACGCGCAACACGCCGGTGAAATCGCTGCTTTCAAAACACACCACAGATAAGCATCTCCGAGACAACCTGCCCGTTCTCATTTTCATCTTAATGAAACTCGAATATGGCCAAACCCACAAAAATCGAATGACATTTGCCTTTCTGTGCACTGGCACTATGGCCAAACTGCATAAAGTGACAAATAACATTTATAAGAGGAAAAAAAAAGAATAATACTCACCATTTGTGATGATGGCGCTAGTCGCTGGAGGCACCTTAAACTGCAAAAGAAAAATAGAAATTTCTAAAAATACCACATCGCCAACAGCGGGGGAACAGGACAGGCAGACAAGGATGACACCATACAGAAGATGCACAGTTTAAATATCACTCATTTCGTTTTTTGTCCTTTTCGTTCTATAGTACAGAAACCAACTGCCTAGCCTCCGGACTGCAGACACACAAAACAGTAATGGGTGAATTTTGCTCCACACTTAATATTTAGTTTAAAAAACAAAAAAAACACCCTCACACTTTATTTGCAGCTTCTGCATACAACACCCAAGCACACCGCTAAGAACACCTGTGACCCCAAACACAGAACACACAGCAAGCGGTGCACAGCCCAGGACCCCCACCCAGGCAAAACAACACACCCCACACCCGAAAAGAGCCCGGCAATCAAGCATGCTGTGTATTTTCTGGTGTACTATGCAGGAAGAGAAACTTCACTGTCCAAAGGTCCATGGAAAGTGACAGCTGGAGGCAGGTATTCCCTGAGGTTCCTAACGCTGGAGAAACTGCTGCTACTGTGATAAAAGGTGACCTTAAACACCCCCCCCCCCCCCCCCCCCCCCCCGGGACAAACTCCCTATATGTGTGAACATGTTTAGCTAAATTAAGCCGATTTTGAACCTTATCATTAGCCAATGATATGCTTTGGATCGGTGAGCGACAGGGGAAGGGGGAACTTTGGGAGCCGATCAGCTTTCAGCCGGAGCTATTGTGGCCCTGCCCCTGTACACATCCCCTGGAAACGAGGAATCCCCCGCAGGTCACTGGCTAGCGTGGATCCTTTAGGTAGCCCCCCCCCCCGCGGTGGTCAGAACCACAGCCGTCTGTGGTCGCAGAAGCGAAAGGTTAATGACTGGCCGCCACCCCCCCAGTCTGGGCGCACTGCCCACAGCATCTCCTCCATCACTCTCCTTCCTTTCGTGAAGCCAGGAAGAAGAAGGCCAAAGGCCAGCAGCTGTGGTTAGCGGGGACAGATCTCCACATGCACTCTTCATGCAGGCCCTCGGCCCCTATAGCACTAGGCTAGCCTGTGTCCACCTTCCGCCTCTGCCGTCAGGCATGCGAGGTGACCTCAGATGCAGTTTAAGTAGGTGTCTCATTTAAATCATCTAACTGGTAGCGCCTCTCATTAAAAAACACAAATGACATTGGTCGCTCACTGCTTCAATCAGATACCTACTAATCAATTACATTTTTGGACTGTATATTTAAGGTTATGTCATCAGCAACATTGACCAAATCATGCATCAACATGTATCGAGAGGGAAGAAACAGCATGGTGTGGTGAGCAGGCTTAATTTGACAATTTAGAAATAAAACGAAGAGGTAGGAAGTTATACCTGAGCTTTACTAAATCAAACAAAAAATGGCCATGACTTCATGCTCCTCCCCCTAGTTCAGAGGCATTCGGCAGTCCATGCTTTTCACACATTCTGTATTCACAGAGCCTAATGGATTCAAAGAAAATTGCTCCCGTACTGCTCCTCACCTGCTGGACACAGCCTGTAATAGCATTTGTGTTTGTTTGTAATTTTCTTTTAGATAAGGGTCACAATCGCTGTTTAATTAGCTGCTATGTGCCTTTGCAGGCTGATTGCTATTGCGCCGGCTGCTGGCGACGTAGATGAACATCCTGTGTCCATCTGCGTTACCATTTTCCACACGGCACCGTATTCAGGGTGACTGACACCATTCACGAGTGAACCCAGGGATAGAGAGGTGTTCTAGATAAGAGACCGAGGGCGCTTTAGAACTAGTGAGGGCTTTTTTTTATAAATCACAGTCATTCTCTGGTGATACCTCACCACATCATCCTTGGGTCACGTTCTCCTGGAACACTATAGGTTATTAACACCCGTAATAGCACCCTGTGAGAGCATGTGTGGGTGTTTGCATAAGATATCAGCTCTTTTTTACCTTTAAAGTCAGACAAAGGCTATTGTTCCAGCAAACAGTAGTCATGTTTTTAGATGTTTTTTTTCCAATTTTCCCCTGTTTTTGTTTGTATTTCAACCTATGGCTGTAACGAGAAAATCAGAAATTCATTTGTTTTATCATCACTGGAAATAAAAAAAATAATAAAATAATAATAAAATAAATAAATAGATTTTGACCTTACAGAGATATTAATCATAGTTCAGGGCTGAGTTATTAACGTGCAATTAATTGCATGAGCAATGAACTCATTGATCTCGTTCTGGAATTAATGACTCTTTAAGCCAGTCCTGCACTCTCAGGCATGCTCTGGACGACTCCTAACCACATGTGACACCCGATGAGGACCCTGTCAGGTGGTAGCCTGATGGAGACTGATGGCAAGTGTGGGGATGCAATGGGGGGAGGTGTGTTTCACATCAACTGCAAGGGTTTGGAAAAGGGGGCGTGCCTACTGCTTAAAGAGAAAGGTGAGGCCGTGTTCTATTTGTATAGGGTGCCAGATATTCTCAGAAATGTTGTGGTGTCCCAAACCAGCATATTCACACAAATGATACATTGTCATTTAATTGTTTGTCCTCAGGACACTTTTACCAGTATTATATCATGATTCATAACTCAGTATTATATCATTTTCATAACTAAGTGCTTAAACACTCACTTTTATTATTTAAAAAGAACATTTATTATTAAAACTAATATTTATTATTTAAGAAAAACATTATTCAAGTGTATGTAATAAATAGAAATTGGTATTAAGTATCAGTGAAAATTGAAACATGAGAACTATGTAGCATTTTTCAAGAATTTTGGGTTTTTCAAGCTTGGCTCTCGACGCTGGGGCTCTTTCAGGGGTCCAGAGATTGCCGGCAGAGTGTGATCGCTTTGAGCAGTTATGTACTGTCACTGACTCAACAGGGCCATTGTGCTAAACATAGCTGCCAAGTCATTCATTTCATTGCTGGTTTTCTAGTATCTTTTATGAGCATTTTTCTTTGTGTTTGAGCCGAAACCTTAAAAAATGGAAAGAGAAACTACTTGAGGCATGCTGATAATTTGATAGGTAATGATGCCCTGTTCTTGTAAAATAAGCCCACATCCATCCTGGTCTGTGTCTGTCCAATGCATTATGGGGCACAAGGCAAGGCTGTCTATCATATTATACCACATAACAGAAAAATCACGCTACTGCATGTGGAAAGCAGGACAGCCGACATCCGCACAGACCACACACACAGAAGAAGTAAGATCCAGACCTGGAGGTGTGAGGAAAGAGTACTAATCGGCGAGCCACCACGACAGCCCCTTCTATCGTCTCCTGTTAAAATTAATCACAAATTTGAAGCCTTTGAGGCAAATGCAATGATAAGTGTAATACTGGCCTCTACTGGCCATATCACGTCAATGCCCATTCGACACCTACATGATTAATACAGCAAATAAAAGTAGAGGCAGGCATCCGGATGTTCCAGTTGTAATGAAACCCAAGATACAAATGGCCACATCAGCGATGATAAAACAGATGTGACAAACTGCCACACGACAGAAAAGGATATAAATTACCTGCAATTTTCACCTCTAGCTTTTTCCTGAAAAAGAAAATTACCACCGCGCACAACTATATCATATTAGAAGTTACACTGAATAATGCTTATGCTTTCTAACAGCAGATAATTGAGCTTACTAATCAAGACAATCATACGTATTTACAGTCTCATGAACGAAGCTGGAATGAACGAAGGTCTGCGTTGTGAAAATGCCCGATCACGATTATATTTATTAACACACAATGACTAAACATTTCAATTCCGTTCCTGATGCCAGTCACCTTATCCCCCTCAGTTCATACTGCTTTGTGCAATGTCCGATGGCAGCTCCAGCCACACCTTCGGAAGATGGATGGGAGTCTGGAGTGACATCGTGGGCCAGGTTAATCAGGACGCACAGCGGGGAAACGAGGGGGAGAAATGCTCCACAATCTTACCGTACACCATTATTCCTGCAGCCGAGGTGGAGGGCATCTTCCGCGCAGTTAAAACGAGCAACAAAGCAACCTGTATTAAACGGTGCCTTTAAGCACCTTAATTACGAATTTATGGGCAGCGACACAAAATCACTATAATTAGACATGCTAAAGTCCTTTTTTAAATAATTTCCAGGGTTGCCAACTTTTGGTCAGCTGGTTGGAGTGAGAGTTTCAATTCCATACAAGTGCACACGTATTTACTTGGATGCAACAGTTTTATTACCTTGTAAATAGTCTTGAGGGTTTGCAAACTACCCCAACGCTTTTAATGTCACAAATTTTAGATTTATAATGGAATAATACAGATTTGCCGTACGATTTCTTGTCTGAGTCTGAGTCTGAAAGCGTGCGTCACACCAAATGTGTGAGTAGGCAGCCCCGATTTTACATCCCATTACTACTTCCACCCTATTCCTCAGACTCTTTGACTTTAAGTGGATATAATGTCACTACATAACGACAGAGTACAAGTGTGATTCCTATTGTTCATAATTGTACCGATCATTCCTATCTTTTCAGAATTCCTCCAGCATCCATTTTCAAACAGTACATAGAAGCCCCTCAGATCTTCAAGTTGTACAGTAAAAGGGACAGATATAAATTTCATATATAAAGTGTGACACCACAGGAGGTAATATGCCAGTTTCGTAGATGGAAAAAAGTTAAAAGCTTTTTAGATAAAACAAAAGTTGACAGAGTAGGTGAAACTCGGAGCTGGTGGCATTGCAGTAAAAATGCGACATTACTCATGTTTGTGTTTTTTTTTTTTAATCCAATCACCTCCTTGAAATCTAAGGGGTTTAAGAATTCTAATACTTAAATATTACACGATCAACAGAATTAGCGGAAACCAGGGTCGGCGTCAGCATAAAATAAATCGTTATTTTAACGTTGAAATGGCACTTATCCTAAAACAAATAAGCTTGATCAGTCCCAGGGTCGTGTCTACGGATCATCTGCTTACTCAGCGCTTGACCACTGACTGGAAACTGCCCTTAGATCGACAACCTTTACCCCCCATGAAAACCCAATGTCCACCTGTCAAATTTGTTCTGGCGCCGACACTGTATAGAAGTACTATGTAGGCTACTAGAAGTATGTACTGAGACCATCTGCAAGATATACTACATGCATAATCATCAAAGCCAGCATAGAACAATTATGCTGGGGTCTGGGACTTTTTATCCTTTTGGGACTTTTTATAAGTTGATATAGGCTATAGTTCAAATGTTTATTCAAATGTCAGCAAAAAAAAAAACACAAACATTACTACTAAAAAAAGTTCACAAGCTGTCTAAACGTTTGCACTTAACGTCAGCTGATGTTATGTCTACTGCACCTCTTTCCGTACTAAAGCACAATATTCCTTCAGTTTAATAACCACAAATGGCTTACAAAGTACGCATATTTTGGTGTATTTACATAAATATAATTAGATAATTACTGTGACCCCCTAATCTGATGTGCGGCGTGCGGGGAAGCAAGCGAGAGAGCCGTAACTGCGACCAAATGGGGTTTATTTAAGGCAGACAGCACAAATAGGAGCACACGGCAAGTTACGTCAATGACCGACCTAGAGAAAACGGATTCCGACTCGGACTAAATAGACAGGACAAGCCGAAAATAACAGGCAATCAGGAAGTACGAGGTAACGAGGGGGGCGTGGCACACAGAAGGATCGGACGAGCAGGACATGACATAATACATATGTAGAAAAAAATGTATCAACGGATGGATGAGTAGACAATTGATTGTTGAAAATTATATATAGCTGGCGTTTTCCCAGTCCTGTGCTAGAGGGATGAGGAGACCCTGTCGTATATTTAACGTGATCGTTATTTTCTCTAAACAAATACTTATTGTTAGTGTTTGTAAACCACCATCAAACATCAATATTAGCTACTCAGACATCGATCATACCATAGCATTAACCATACCTATCTAAACTTCTTCTGATATCTATCGTACTATTGTAATGACAAAAATAATTGTAACCGATGTATAGTATTTCCCACACAAAGTGTTTTAATTTTTTTTGTATGAGCAATCATACTAAAAAAAAAGGTTTTAACTATGAATTAGTAGGGTCTGTTTATGATTCTGCACTTAAAAGGCACAACTTTCATCACGAGTCATTATTTTCGAGATGAACTTTGGCAAAAAAGAAGAAATACAGTCGTCCTTCGCCACTTCCCATGTCGACTTTCGCGGCTTCACTCTATCGCAGTTTTTTGTATATTCATAAAAAAGTTGATGAGACAGTGAAAATGATACATCGCTACGCATAAGAAGCATCTTTGCTCTTCGTAATTAAATGTACAATAATAATATTATGAGATTTGTAACGTCTGTCTTCTCTTATTTTGTCTAATATATTGGGTAATACGAGTGTAATTGTCATGCCCTGCCTGTACGATCCTCCTGTGCTCTAACTACGAAAATATTCGATTTATAAGTAAAGAATCCTACTTCGCGGAAATTCACTTATCGCGGTAGAATCTGGAACTGATTAACCGCGATAAATGAGGGCCGACTGTATTTGTGTCTTTATAACACACGTTCTGAGTTATCAATAGCACAATGCTGTAGTTGGGGCGAGCGTTTGTGTCTCCATGGCGACTGATCGCACCTGCACTCTTCAATTAATGAATCCCAGCTGGCCCTGATTGGACTAAATGACTTTCTCGGCTTTTAAATGGAGGCAGCTGGGCAGTGCTTGAGGACAGATGGGTAGAGTACAGGAAGTGGCAAGGGAGTTACTCTATGCACTGCAATCTTAGTGTTTGTGGCATTTTTTTTTTTATTAATCTTGAGTTGTTTGTTTAATTTACTCATTTCTGAGTTTAGTTCAAGGGACTCAGCTTCATTTAATGTTTGACTTTTGAAAGTCTTCCTTTTAAACTCTCCTGTCCAGCATTTCTGTCCTACTCTTGGCAGTCTCCCACATCGGAGCCTGCCACAGTTCATATTCATTAAGAAGGTCTTAAAATAAACCTGGCCAAGACCAACAATGAATTCTGCTTCAGCACATTGAAACACTAATATTAGAACAATTAAGGCAAAGTCTCAGAATGATATAGAAGTTTTTGGTGGGGAAAATAACACTTTTCATGTTAAGCAGGGAAATAAAAACAAAACATTTATATTTCAATATTTATTTTCTTCACATCCAGCATAAAATGTTGGGTTTCCAAAACCATCTACATGAATATCCCCAGCAAATATATTTAACATACCCTAATGTTTCACACATCCTGATAGATGCACCCTGAGGTATTTTATCATGTATGTTGTCTCTGGAATGCAGTGTTAAGTGGTTCAAGGCTTTGTGGATCACATTTCTTGAATAAATGCGAGAAAATATGAAGCATCTCAATAATTAAGTGGTTCTTAAAGGCCTTAAAGACCCAGCAAAGCATATGATAAACTTCAGGAAATGTCTTTAAACATGTGAATAGTCTTATTTCTCCAACAAACAAATTTGCCTATATTTCGTCTGCCAACATAAATTGGATTACAAGCTGTAAACTAGTCATTGATATATGTAGAACCTTTAAGAATGTTATTTAACACATTTAATCATTTAATTTAATTAAAGCAAAGTGCCTCATCACTATTTAACACCAGCTATGCAGGAATTGCAACACTACCAATGATCTGATTGCCCCTTTGATTGCTACTAAAACCTTCACACAAAGGTCAGGTATTGGAGTGCTTGCCTGCCAAAATGTCCTTATAAATAAATTGCTGGCCAGAAGTCAGACTTAGTGTTAAATTAATTTAAATTAAAATAAAAACAGAAAGAAAATTCAAAGGCAGACACAACACTGGAAACTGCATCTTTGGGGTTTGGCCCAGATGTGGCATGACTGTACGTGTGTGTATGCGTATCCCTGAGAGCTTACGAGCTCTCCTCATCGTCTCGACCGCACGGGAACTGCCGGATTTGCTGAGCAATGCGCTCAGCGATGGGCCTGCTGCTCGCCGCGATCAGCCGACGGGACATGAGGTCGAAGGGGCACCCTGAAAAACGCCCAGCACCAGATTCAACACTCAAGAAAACTTTGTCTATTACGAAAACACAGAAATTCCTCTTAGACGCAATACACAACATCAGACAAGTAATAACGGCATTTAAAAAAAAAAAAAAAAACAACAAACTATCACAAAGCCAACAAGAATTTATTTTGAAGCATTTAAGGTGCTAACAGGCAAAGGAATAGACAACTTTCTATATGCAATCTTCTAGGTCAGAATAAGAATCGAGTTTATTGCCAAGCACGTTGATACATACAAGGAATTTGCTTTGGTGGTTGGTGTCAGACATTAAGAGATAAAGATGGGATATATATATATACATCTGTATGTTTTCAAACTGACCTGACTGACATCCAACTAAAGCTTTGATTTGACTTTAACAGTAAGATAGTTGTATCAAGACACAGACAGTGTGTTCTCAGACAGTTTCTAGTGCTTTCCAGTGCCAAGCTACCAAAAACTCTTACCAGTGATGTCCATGATGACCCCACCAGCCTCAGTGACGATGGCGGCACCCCCAGCCATGTCCCAGCAGTGTATTCCAATGTGATAGTAGGCGTCCGCCGAGCCGCATGCCACCAGACACATGTTGACAGCAGCGCTTCCTGGACAGCGGACGCTGCAGCACGCATACGACCAATCAAAACACAGCCCACACTTGCTCTCCACAGACTGCAGTCAGTCAGAAGACGGCTTATATTTGCTCTCTAAAGCCGCATGTTTTAAGGGGGTGTTGAACAATGCTAATGAATATCTCACTACATTATTTTGCACTATTAATACTTGTAAATATTAAATTCTCTCTTAATACTTGCAAATCCTAACAATTTCTAATAATGTTTTCTTTTTATTGTACCTACTTTTTTTGTTTTAATTCATCTGTATACTTTTCTATATGCTTGTGCAAAGTTGTGGGGGGACACGAGCCTAAGAATTTCATTACAGGTAATGATGCTACATTGTTATGTTTATATGACAATAAAACTTGAAACATAAAGGGGTTAAATTACTTCTACACACAGTTTAAGATCCACTGATTAAGAATACGAGTCATTTCATATGGAGTTTTTCTATTTACGTAATGTTAGACTGTGCTAGGAAATCGTATGTTTCAAATATGTAACATCCATGCATTAGCAAATTATTCCAGCAGACACCAGATACAAATTGATTACACTATACAATTATAACTAATTATTGATGTATTTTGGAAAGGCAAACCAATTCACACAGAAAAGTTGTTTGACCCAAGCTTACCCATGTACAGGGATAGTCAAGATATTCTGGATGTTGGACATCATGGTTTTGAAGTGATCTAGATTTTCCTTGAAGCCCATTTCCGTTAAAACAACAGACTTGGTGATATCTGTAGAGGAGAAGAAGCAAACTGCTCAAATGTTTCCCAGCTATGCTTTCTTTAAAGTCTGGTTTAAATACAATTTAGTCACCATTTTGGTTACACTAAGACAGCGATTCCCAACCCATGGGTCATGACCCAAATTTGAGTCACGGCAAGTTCTGAAAGGGTCATGAGGCACAGTTGGAAATGTAAGCATTTTAAAACCAGCAAGCTCCTATGCTAATCCACGATCAGATTTCCCAGCCCCAATCCTATAATTAACCTATATAAATAAGTCTTGGGTCTGCAAATCCTTAACACCAAACTAGTGAACACTCAACAACAATCCAAGAAGTCAAACCACAAATGCTTAATTTACACTTAATTCACTGGCACATCCAGTCATACTAATGCAATACGCAGTGATTGGCGCAAAATTCACTGGATGCTCCATCATAGCGTATTTACACCTATACCTGATATAGGGCTGTGACTGAGCTGACATGGTAGAAATTGGGTAATGGTGCAAAAAATCACTGCACCAAAATAATTGAGGTGATTTTGCAATTAACAAAAAATGTACAAAGAAACGGGTACTATGAACTTCATTATATTAACGGCCAAACTATTGTATTCAAGAAGTCTAGGACACTAGGCATATATAGTGTAGGAAGACAATATAAAACAAACCTTTTTTTCTAGACAAAAAAAAATGCATATGGCAATGTCTATATTTAAGCTTGTGTCTTCCTAATGCTTTGAGCATTACAAAACAAAAATCTATGATATGACTCCATAGGTATAACCTACATAAACAATTAAGTGTCATTTGATGTACTAATTATGGGAAATTTGAAATTGGCTGTAAGACATGATGTCCTGTTAAAACTGCAGAGAAGGAACATCTGTCATACGTAAAAACCAAAATTAGCTTGGATATTTAAAACAAAAAAACAAACAAGTCAAACAAACTTCAACTGTCTGGAAATTAGCCAAGAAATATGTATAAATATGTGGTCGGACATACAAGTAAATGGGGAAAAAACAGTGTATTTTACCCTCCTGTCCCATATTTTTTTTAAATTTCATTTTTCATTATATGAAAATATATGGATGCATCTATGATTTTTACAATCACATATATGCAATTACGTGCTAGCAACCTAACCCTTCACTGAGTAAATATAAAGAAAAAAAAAAACAAAAAAAAAACTTTTTTCTTCAAAACACACCACAATTATTGGCATCCCTAAAATTTCCCACGAGCAAAATTTAATTATCATATTCAAATTCTACCTTTTACTCTTCAGTGGTGATGTGTGAATTCCTGTTGCACTGGGGGGCATGTATCAGGTAACACACAGACCAAAGCCCCCCGTCAGAAAATACAAAAATTAAATCAGGCAAAAGGTTGCTGGCCTACATAAATCAGACAATGGTTATAAAGAATAGCTATATGCTTGAAAATCCAATGAAAACATCTCCAGCTAGTGGAACTGTGATGAAACTTCTTGGAAGAGAAGGTAAGCTTGTTCTGCTTGCACATGCAACGAGGAGGATGGTTTGAGATGTAAAATCATGGATCCATGGTAGCTGATGGCATCCTGGGGTTACCTAGTCTCCAAAACTACAATTAGATGCCACCACCATGCCAGCAAACCCAATCTGGCAGGCTTTCCAGAAGAAAGCCTCTGCTGACATCAAACCACAAACATAAGCACCTGGAGTTTCCTAAACATTACTGAAATTTTGACTGGAAGTAGGTTTTCTGGTCAGATGTAACTAAAATAATTTTTTTCAGCAAACACTAGAGCTGGTTTTGGCTTAAAATAAGTCACTATGAAAGGAACCTGATCCTCAGAATAACCCTCAGTGGTGCAGCTGTGATGCTGTGCGGCTGTTTTTTTTTCCCCAGACATTCTGGAAATCTTGAACAAACACATGTCATCATAGAGTCAAATACCAGAAGATCGTAAACCAAAATCTGGCCGACACTGCCAAGACGACAACTCAGTGTTGGTAGGATCTTCCAGCAGGACAATGATCCAAAACCTCCCGATCCACCAAACATGATTCACTGACCACAGAGTTAAGGTTTTCTAGCTTCCTTGCCAGACCTCTGGCCTAAACCCCACCAAAACGTGTACAGTAAGCTGAGGAAGAGTTTTCAAGCCAGGTTCCTGGACTCTGGAGAGATTTCTTGATGGAGGAGTGAACTCGAGTCGCTGTAAAGTCTTCTCCCACCTAAGCATTACAGGATATTGGAAGACTATTTGCTCTCATGGGAAAGGGAGGGTCAGTAAAGTACCTAATGCAGGGGTACCAATAATTATGATACAATGCCAAGTTTTTGATTCGTCTTCTGCTAATAAATTCACCATGATGAAAGGTTAGACTTCTCACAAGCTCAGTTTCAGACCTAGCTCATACTTTTTTCCCTAAGAATTTTTGGTCCTTTTTCCATCCATCCATCCATCCATCCATCCATCCATCCATCCAGTTTCTGTAACCACTTATCCTATTTAGGAACACGTGACAATAAAACGTGAACTTTGTGCGGGTTGAAGTCCATGTTCGAAGAAAAACTAGATCTGCCCACTGAATAATTAAACTGAATGAGGCAGAACGTTAAATATCCTGATGCCAACTGCAGTTTAATTCATTAAGTATTACAACATGCTACCGGCGCGCTATTTTACACCGTGTTAGCGTCACTCTGCTGCGAGCGGCGCTCTCGCATTCGGGTAAAGTAAGAGGGGGCAGAGAACGAAGAACAGAACCAGTCAAGGCATCCCCTTCTGACGTGGGTGCCAATTTAATTTCGGAGCCGAGACGGAGTGACCCCACCCACCCCAGGCCTGCTCCCGGCAACCAGACTTCTGGGGGAAAATCCTGACATCGCCCCTGGAATAATTCATGGGTGAACCACGACGACATGTGACGATAACGACGACAGAAGCATACCAACCTTCCTGCCCTGAAACTTTGATGGGCTCCCCATTGCAAAATGCTCCTTTCCCCCGACGGGCCGTGTACATCTTATCCTCGACACAGCTGTACACCACCCCAAACTCGATCTGCGGCATGACCGTGAAAACAAAGGGCAAATGTTCCAATTCACTTTCAGAGAAAATGATTGGCTGCACGGCCTGTAAGTCCACACCAATCCCGCTGTGTACAGTACATGAATTCTTTATTTCCCATAGATACGTAACTGTGACTGCCCAGCATCCCAGTAAAAAATGAAACTTTTATGTCATTTGTACAAGAACAGCTGCTGGGACACCTTTAGCAGTGGCATGTCCCATCATGCTCTCCTTTGAGACATAGATATATATATAGTAAAGAATGAAGCTGGGTGTCTGAAAGAGGGTCAGTCATTTATTTGGTGCCACTGGACTATTTTACAGGGTTAAGAGTCTTGTTAAAGGGCCCAGTGGAGATGTGGCTATTCTGCTGACAGCCCTGCTCAACCTGCAGACTCACAAACCCACCCAAGGAAGATTTCCAAAATACAGATAGTCCTAAGCAACAGCGCTATTCAAGTCATGGTCCTCAAGGGCCAAGCACTGCTGATTTTCCAGCTTTCCTCTACCTGTGAACCGGGTGTGAAGCCTCTGTAGCCAGAATCAGTAATTATCAGAATCAGAATCAGTAATTACTAAACTAACTACCTGGGAGAACTGAAAACCAGGCCTGGATTTGGAATCGAGTGCCAGATCTGAAGTTCTAGGACGTCTATATACGTAATAAATTTTATCTATAATGATTCCACTGTTACAGGAATAAAAGGCTCAATTAGAGACAACAGTAAACACACTGCCCTTCTAAACCTAATTCAATCAGCTGCAGTCTGAGTGTAGTATTGATTCTGTCACCAATATGTTTTCTACACTAAAGGCCCACATTTCTACAACATGACAGTAATCCTTCATGCAACTATGTGCCAAATCAACTTTACCTCTTTGTTAACTGTAAACCCGATGGACACTGAAACAAACGGAAATCTAAGGAGAAAAAAAACCAATATAGCATAAACAAAAACGGCATATTGCAGATCAGTGTAACTGTCGTTTTTAAATTCTCATCTTTTTTATATCAAATGTAACTGAAGCACATAAATAAATGCTTCTTTGTACAGAAATTCCATCGCAATTTAAATCTTTCAAAAGATGACGAGACAAAATTGTAAATTTAAATGAAAAAAAGTTACATTATGCAACTGTAAACCCAACTCTCAAATGCTAAAAAATTAACTTAACTCCAAAAACATTGTACTGAGCTCATTATATTACCAAATATAAATAAAACTGGACCTTGAACACACAGATGAACTTCTGTTTCACCAAAAGTAAGGATGCATCGATACCAGTATGAGTACACAGTCACCGATACCAATTAGGGCTGGGTGATGTCTAACCCCTACCCAGCCCTAACCCTAACCATAAGAAACTAAACTAAACACGAGACTTTTGGCATTTTTACTTTTCTGATTGCCTTCATAGATTTTTGTGGGGACCTGGAAAATGGTCCTCACAATATCAAAATAACAGACATTTGGTCCCCATAATGTAATATAAACATAATCTCCCCCCCCCCCCCCCCCCCCCCCCCCCCAACCACACCCCCACCCCACCCCCGCC
>JAODKE010000001.1:24345979-24364882 GCA_026779605.1 Mormyrus hasselquistii | reverse complement strand
TAACGGAGTTTCAGGAAGTCTGTGGGGCAGGAGAGGGGAGTGAGGGGAGTGGGGGCAGAGCCAGGAGAGAGTTGAGCGTCCTATCGGCCTGGTGGATGAAGCTGTCCTTCAGTCTGCTGGTCCTGGTCTGGAGACACCGCAGTCTCCTCCTTGATGGCAGCAGGCTGAAGAAGCTTCCTATTGGGTGGGTGGGATCGGCTGCTATGCAGAGAGCTTTCTTGGTGAGACGGGTACTGCATATGGTTTGGAGGGAGGGGAGAGGGACACCAATGATCTTCTCAGCTGCTCTCACTATGGAGATGATCTTCAGCTGACGGTGTCTGGCATACTGTCACCTGGAGACACCATTCTCAGCCCCAACGATTTTCAAGATGATCCCATGGTGACCTCATCAAGTCTGATTTCCCAAGCCCCATGCCCTGATTGTCATGCCTTCCTCACAAAGCCACAAAGTACTACATGTAACAAAACGAAGAGAAAGAAAACAATGAAAAGATCACTGCACAGATGAGAGAACAGCAGAAGTACACAAGCAATAAACTGGAACATCACAGCACACATGCTCTAATTCCTCTTTGGTCAATGGTTGCACTTTACATTTATAGTTTAAATACTATAGACATTTACATTTACAGCATTTGGCAAACAGCCTTAGCCAGTCTCATCAGTGAATACGTTCTGATACTGGTTCAATAGAACACGATTAAGAATACTATCATTCTAAACAATTCTGTTGGCAAGTAATACATGTTTTAAATAAGAGTATATAATCCTGGAAGTGCTATTCCAAATATTTCCAAAGGAGGTAGGTTTAGCAGATGCTTTGGTCCAAAACAATGAACAAGTGAAGCGAACAGCACACTGAGAACATCACATGCTGTCACAGAGTCGAATAGGCCCAGTGAATGTCCAGATACAAGTGTAGGCAGTACTGAAGCAGGAGTTACCCAACAACTTGTAACAAAGCAAGAACCTAGTAACACTCTTCAAGGACCAAAAGTGGAACGAAAATTCAAAGATCGTAAAAAGGTATCGGGGTAGTAGAGGAATTCAGGGAACAGATGGTGTTATGTGGGTGGAATATAAATGTGTTTAAAAATCACAGCTCAGTTATTCTGCTCAATTGCCAAAAGGGTTTAAATGGGAATCCTAAAATCTGGCCTCTATGCTCATGTTTGTTCCATAGGTGTATCACATACACTTCTGTGTTTTATGTGGGTGACTTAGTTAATTTTTTGTCCCTGCACAATGCAGTCAGTCCATCCATTTTCCATAACTGTTTCCTAGTCCATGGTAGAACATGCACACACTGAATCACAGGATAGAAGAGCACTTAAAAGAAAACATGCCCTCATGAACTTTTCAGGAACATTCCACACATTATTATAATCATTATAAACATGATGTCCATAGTTCAACCCAGAATATTAAATATATATAATAATATATAGTTTATGAGTTAGTTCCTGTCGGAAGCGTTTCCATTTCTACATTACAGAAGTCACTGCAGAGATTTACTAGTGTTTTTACTGAAAGCAGTAACACTGCTCAGTTTTGGAATTTGAAAATCTAATTTCTTTTTATTACCTTTCTTGATATCAGCAGGAGATCCACATTTCAGGACCAAACATCAGGTTTTTCACACACTTATGATTTTACACTTAGCAATAAGTTTGCTCAGTAGGTGGTGCTGGAGGGTCATATGCCAATGGAATTAATGGCTACAAAAGCATAATTTTCCTTCTTTCTAAAGACTCAAGGCATACTGAAAATGTGCAGCACTTCACATGCACGCACTGCTACGTGCACATGAATTTATAACATATATATATATATATATACACACTAATCTTTTGCATTTACATTTACATTACATTTCGATTCATTGCACCTGTTTGTTTGGTTGTTTATTCTCCAATGACTTTGGCATTCCAGTCCTGATAAATTAAACTGCGCAATGGTATATTAAACATCAAACATTCATTCATTCATTTCAAGTCATTGTGGATGCTTTAACATTTATAATGAACAGTTTAACGCTTCCAAATCGTGCTTCTTAACCTTGTTGTTCTGCAGTTTATTGGTCATACATCTCCCCACTCAACATATAGGGATTAGATGTCATTGGTTGAGTGTTTTGAATTATAAAGATTATAAAGATTATAAAGATGAGGTTGTGAGTTGTTTAAGCTGCTTGATGCTGTGTGTAAAATTTCAGGAAAGCCATGTCCACACCACATCATCACTCTGGTTTTATAGCTTAAATACATAGCAACCCTGTCATTCCTCTACCATTTCAGGTCATGAAAAAATGTGGTAAGCAGACTGACAGCCCATTGTCCCATTGTCCCTTACCGGGTTGCAGAATCAGGAGCTAAATCAGACTTAGGGCATAACAGCAGGTTGGTAGTTTTATTGTCCACCTGCAATAACAATGATGTTTAGCTATGTTTATGTTACAAGACTAGACAAAAGTACCCATTAGCGATTACACTGGATGAACTGTGATTTTATAGTCCTCTTTGTTTCTGTTTAGCTGCTTGTTTGACGAATGAGAAAATCAGTCACTGTTTAATTAACAAACACTGGTTAAGTTTATATAACAAGCAACATTTATAAACATACCATATACAATGAGTTCATCGTGGTCACATACTATCACCATACCTGTTTACCTTGTACTAGGGTTGCCAGCTCTCACTCATCTGGCGTGACACTCAGGCTTTCAGATTGTCGCACTCACACAAGAAATCTTACGGCAAATCTATATTATTCCATTATAAACCTGGAATTACCTATATCAAAAGCGGTAGGGTAGTTTGCAAATCCTACAGACTATTTACAAAGCAAAGAAACTGCTACATGCATGCAAATGCATGTATGTGCAGACATGTCTCAAATTGAAAATCACACCAGTCAGCTGAACAGAGTAGGCAACCCTGTTGTACGCAGAACATACTTTATACCATGATAAGATGGAGTGGAAGAAGACAACTGTAGATGCAAGACTGATGGAGCAAACATCAACAATCGTTGATATGCTGATGACACCACAGTCCAGCAGGAAAGTAGGAAATTACGAAAATATGAAGATTAAAGGAGAGGGTGAGTACATGGGACCGTAGCTCAATGTAAAGAATACATAGGCCACAACCACAGACCTGGTAGATAATAGCTACAGTTTTGATGGTGAAGACATGGAGATTATAGAGAGCTGCTGGTTCCCAGGAAAAGTCATTAACAACAAAGCAAGAAATCCAGTGAAGGCCTAGAAATGAACTTGAAAAGCACTCACGCATGTCTAAGAACAAAGAACAAAGAGCAGAGCTGTTCAGAATATGTTATTTTCCAAGACACTTTATGCATGCAAAAGCTGGACAGTGAAGGACTACAGGAGGAGATGCTTTGTGCCAGAGGAGGCTTTTAAGAAAACAATGGACCGCAAGAAAAACAAACAAGCTGTTTCTTAAACAAATCAAGCCTGAATTTTTACTTGAAGCACAAATGAGCAGATTAATTCTGGGTATTACTTGGGGTACGGATCCATTGCATTGCAGAAAACAGAGTTCTGGAAATAATAATAATATTAAAATATAATAATATTAATATAATAATAACAGGACACACATCTAGTAAGCCATTAGTGATTTTTGGTGCTTTTTTATTAAGCAGTGCTTGCCACATTCAACAATAACATTTATTATAACAAAAATCTGTAGCTATCAAATATAGAATAAGTGCTATTTCTGTGCCATTTTACAAGTTTGACTAAATTAGCTATTCATGTAAAACATCAAATAAGCCTAATAGTTTCTCTTCTGACTCTCTTGCCTTTTTCAATCATAGTTACCAGTTTTCATTCAGTCAAACAAGAAAATACACAGCATTCCATGATTAATAATAAAGTGTTTTATTAGCGTGACCGTAGCAGCGACGTGTTTCCCAGGTCCTTATAAGCCGACTGATTAAAGACGTATTTTTCTGGGCTTCTTTTCATTTGGCATTTTCATTCTCATGCTGAGGCAAACCAAAAGCTCTTGTGAAATAGAATAATGAACAGAAAGGAAGCCAGAGACAATGAGAGCTACTGCCTTCGGCTTCCTGTAATTGAGTTATTGAATGTGTTGCTACAGCACAGATTTACACAAAGTCAGGCACACAAGGTTCTGTATTAACGAAGTTAATACTGCTGAACTCCCTTAGAAGAAAGACGTTTGTAAACAACGTAGGCAAGGAATGTTCTAATTTCCAAATGTGCATTACAACCAAATATCTGCATGCAGGTGAACATCAGCATTTTTTTGTACGCAGAACTGAATGTGCAATCAAGATATTATCTATGTATTTACATTACTTTCATCGTTTGCTGAAAATCCGCACAGAATGTGTACAATATCCATTGTGATTTAAATTTAAGTACAATAATCATAAATATAGCATTTAATTTTACACTGATAGTGAAAACCATCCAGAAAACAAAAAATAAAAGTGCTATAGTTGTACCATAACAACAAAATAAATCAATAGTAGAACTTGTTAATGTGTTTGTTTTTCAGGTATCATTGCTGAAGTTTCATAAGCATATGGCAGGGTTATCATAAGGAACTCTGTACATAACAAACAACACAATTTCTATTCGAATCATTTCCATCAAGGTCATAAAATACAGCTTATAAAACAAAAAATGGAAGCGTGGGGACTGAGACCTTTTTGGGATGACTGTGTTGTCGAGGTGTGTGGGAACTGAGACCTTTTTGGGATAAGCTGTGTTGTTGAAGTGTGTGAGAACTGAGACCTTTTTGGGATGAGCTGTGTTGTCGAGGTGTGTGGGAACTGAGACCTTTTTGGGATGAGCTGTGTTGTCGAGGTGTGTGGGAACTGAGACCTTTTTGGGATGACTGTGTTGTTGAGGTGTGTGTTTCCCACTGGCCTGCAAAGCTTCCTTTAGCTGGCATGTCTCTGGAATGTGTGCTTTGTTTTAAACAAATACTTTACTAGAAAATTCTATTAGCATGCTTCCAAACCAAATACTTCATTTAAAGCAACACATAGATTACGGGCAGGGGGGGGTGACAAGAGTAAGATTAAATGATGGTCATGACAGCTTTGTATGGTGAAAAATCAGAAGACAATTGGAATCATCCTGTAAACAGAACTGGATGAATCTGTTTGGTTTCCCTAGATTGCTAAACAGAAATAACACCATCACTGAAATTCTAGTGCAGAATGTTGGAAATCCCCCCTCCCCCCACGCCCTAGAAATAACCAGAAGAACTTGTCCCGTATGTTTCACACATGTCCGACATAATGCGGTGGTTTGATTACTGGCCTGTAATTTGCATACAGACCACATGTTATTTGAAAGCATCTGTTTTCAGATTTGAACAATGAGCAGCCAATATACATGTATCCAGAAATTTGACTGCAGACTGTAATGGTAAAAAATGTATGGCTCCGTATTAAGGAGCTACGGGGCAGTACCACAGTTTTATTGAACATATATTAGGTGTATTGTGGTAATGTAATTAAAATTAGTGAATATGAAACTTCTCTTCCCAGTTCTGTTTGTGTGGAGTTTGCATCTTCTCTAAGTTCTGTAGTTTCTAAAGTACTCTGGTTTTCTCCTGCTTTCAAGACATGCTGTTAGGTTAATCAGCAAAATTAAATGGGTGGATGAATCAAGGTGCTTAAGGAAACAGATATATCAACTTTTTAAATCTCAGATATGGCAAACTACAAGTGTTCCCACCCAAGATACTGCACGAACAAGCTCAGAAATAATTGAATGGTGTACAGAGTGGAGCCAAACAGTTAGTTAAATATTTAGTTAATTGTTGCATCATTTTAGAGGAAATAAAATCAAAATAACTATAGATTGACATTACTTAGCATTTTCTCATTTATATATATATACAGTATTAAAGCGCATTTTTTTTATCATGTAAATTTAAAAAGGCCAAGTATTGCACATTTTCCTGGAAGTGTCCATTTCCTCCAGAACCCTCCAGAAAGAACTGACAAAGCGGCTCCATGCACATAGCTCTTCAGAAGAAGGCGGGGTTAGTGTGCTCAATGATGCAGCGCTTGCAGTGGCGCTTGACGAAGCGCAGCGCCCCCAAAGACACGTCACAGTCCTGCACGTTGAGAAGCTGCAGGTCAAAGCAGTTGGCAGCGAGCACCCGGAGGCTGCGGTCCGTTACGCTCTCGCAGGCCTTCAGGCTCAGCCTCTTCAGGTGGAAGCAGTGCAATGCCAGAAGCTCCAGCCCGGCGTCCGACACTAGGGGGCACTTGCCCACATCCAGAGACTTGAGCCTGGGGCAGCTCTTGGCCAGGTACTCCAGGCCGTGGTCCGTGAGGCCCTCGCAGCCGCGGGCATTCAGGTAGCGCAGCTGGCCACAGTACTTAGCGATGTAGCGCAGGCCCACATCGGTGATACGGCTGCAGTGCGCCACGCTCAGGTAGCGCAGGCGGCCCTCCAGCTTGGCGATCTCGCGCAGGCCGAAGTCACTGACGAAACGGCAGTCGCTGACGCTGAGCTCGCGCACGCCAGGGCAGTAGAGCACTAGGCATCGCAGGCCCTCGTCGGTAAGGCGCGCACACCGCCGCAGGTACAGGTGTGTCAGCTGCGTGCAGTGTGCCGCGATGGTATGCAGGCCCTCGTCTTCCAGCGCAAAGCAGTCCGTCATGTCCAGGTAGCGGATGGAGATCTGGCGGCCGTGCGCCGGGGAGAGTTTCAGCGAGACCTCCCGCGTCAGGCTGATGCAGGTCACCTTGGAGCAGCCTGAGGAGGAGGTGAGGGGATATGAGCCAGAGAAGCAAATGGAGAGGAGTGCACAGGAGGAGAGAAAAGAAAGAAAAGAAGAAAGTAAAGAGATGGAGTAAGTACAGAAAGAGCAAGAGAAAAGAGTATAATCAGGATAAGGATAATAAGGATATTAAAGAATGAGAGAGCACATGACGCACTTTTTCATATTTGTCTTAAAAACTGATCCCTGAGTGTAGCTGGATCGACAGACAGACACACTATAATGTATTGCGTCCACTGACACCTGGCCATTACACCTACAGGAGCTTTTATGGCATCCAATTCTAAATCCATAGACATCAATATGGAGCTGGTCCCCTATAACAGCTGCCACTCTTCTGCAAAGGCTGTCCACATGATTTTGGACTGTGTCTGTGCCCATTCAGCCAGAAGAGCATCTGTGAGGGCAGGCACTGATGTTGGACATGAAGGTCTGGCTCTCAATCTCTGTTCTAGTTCATCCCAAAGGTGTTTGATGGGGTTGAGGTCAGGGCACTGTGCAGACTAGTCAAATTGTTCCACACCAAATTCACCCAACCATGTCTTTATGGACCTTGCTTTGTGCACTGGAGCACAGTCATCCTGGGTCAGAAAAGGACCTTCACAAAAGTATCCCCACAAACCTGGAAGCATGTATTGGTACATCATTAAGAGCTCCCTTCACTGAAACTAGGGGCCCAGCCCAACCCCTGAAAACCAACCCTACACCAATATCCCTCCTCCACCAAACTTTATAGTTGGCACTATACAGTCAGGCAAGTAACGTTCTCCTGGCATCCGCCAAACTCGTCACTCCACAGAACACATTCCACTGCTCCAGAGTCCAGTGGCAGTGTGCTTTACACCTCTCCATCTGACACTCGGCATTGTGCTTGCTGATGTGAGCCTTGCATGCAGCTGCTCGGCCATGGAAGCCCATTCCATGAAGCTCCCATCACAGTCTTTGTGCTGGGATTAATGCCAGAGGAAGTTTGGGACTCTGCAGTTATTGAGTCAACAGAGCATTAGTGACCTTTACTCACTATGCCCCTCAGCACTCGGCGTCTCCACTCTGTTACTTTACATGGTCTGTCACTTCATGGCTGATTTCCTGTTGCTCCTAAACACATTCACTTTGCAATAATATCACTTACAGTTGACTGTGGAATATCTAGCAGGGAAGAAATTTCACAAACTGACTTATTGCAGCGGTGGCATCCTATGACAGTAACACACTTCAATTCACTGAGTTCTTCAGAACGAAGCATTTTTTCACAAATGTTTGTAAACCTTGACTTTATACTCTGTGTGGCAATGAGTCTTAATGGAACCCCTGAATTCAAAGACTGAGAGGTGTGTCGCAATGCTTTTGTATATATATAGTATATCTAGATATCAATTCCCTACTGCTGAATATAGTTCGACTAACTGTAAATCTGCTAAGATTTTTTTCACATCATACATATTTGTTCTTGTCTGTTGCATGTCTGCAAGTCTATCTGGCATGCCATTGGCTGACTATCTGTAAACATGAGATGTGATTGGTCAATGCAGCAGCAGCTGTGCAGTGTGGTAAACCTCTGCAGTTCAGATGACTTGCATCGTTACAATCTCTAAGGCTGATTGTGTCAACCCTATGCATAGCTTACGCCATAGCCTACGCAATTTAAGGTCAATGTTTCAGTCTGGTGCTATAAAATTAATTGATATAATTTAATATTCTATTGGAGATCAAATAGCCTTGCTATGCAACGCTTGTACTATCGTCATTCCTGTTTACAGTTATATTGGCGCCAGATGGAAAAGCCCAACAAATTGCAAAAACATGAAACAGCACAGTTTAACAATAAAATTTCTGAACCATGAATGAATGAGTTTTAATGACATGTTACACTTCAATAAGCACCAGGAGAAATCAGCCCATTATTTCCATCATATTAGCAGCCCAAATGCTTCTTGGTCGATGAGCTATGTACTGACCCACTTCCCACAAATTCACTCAAAACTGGCTTCTGCTCCAATTCTAAGGAGCAGGTACAGTATAAACATGCACAGACAGGATTAAAACTAAAATTTGAATTCAATAATGAATTGATGCTAACATTAGAGAAACACAGTCATATAAACCCCTCACTACGTGAGTAAACATATAAAAAGTGGTTTACTTCTAGAAAGTAAAATTTCAGGCCATTTAATGATATACCACATTCAGACTATATACTGTAAAGTCAGTCATTGCAGTTTTAGACTAAGTGTAGCCAAGACTGACTTGTTGACTAAACACTTTTTTTTAAATTGGAATGCCCTGCACCTAGATATTCCAATGGGGAATGAGTAAACATAGCCAACTTGGTATCAGGGGACCAGTTTGATTGTGTAACCTTGCTGCAGTGTCCCTGCTCTGAACCCAAGTCCCATCTTGCCAATGATATGTTTCACATCCTCACCTGAATTCCTGTTTGTTGTGGTAGCCCCATCAAAAATTTCCCTCAGGAGATTAACAAAGTAAGTAAGAAGTAAGTAAATAAGTATCTATTTATCTTCTTGCCCCATCAGGGTGAAGGGAAACCCAATCGATAGGGAAACCCCATCCCCCACTGGACCACTCCATGTCATCGGCTGCACTTTGCTGCCCAGAGAGGAGCGATTCTGACATGGGTTCATTTTAAAATTGTTACCTATGTCCAATGACAAGCTAATGCTAAGCTAAGCCTCTAAAATGAATAAAATCCAACAACTCCACAGGTTGTTTAGTATTATTTACCTGAGATGTCCAAGTGCTCCAGGTTGGGGCATCGGGACACCACTTCAAAGACGGCTTCATTGGAGATGTTGTAGCATCCAGCCACCTCCAGCCTCCGGAGCTCCGGGCAGTACTGCGCCAACGTGTACAGGCTGCGGTCAGTGAGCCGCCGGCAGCCACTAACCACCACAGTCTCCAGCATGAGGCACACGTTGGGCGTATCCTGGCACAGTCGGCTCGTAAGCACCCGCAGCGCTCGGTCGATGTGCAGCAACTCCCCTGGCAGCCGGATGGTCCGCCATAGCCTCGGGTCCCATGTCAGGTCATACCAGCGACGGCAAACCCGGGCACAGCGGCACAATTGGTCCGTGGGCAGGCAGGCAAAGATCTGTAGCAAGACGTGGTCTGGGAGACGGTTTATAGGGGCTCGATGCTCCTTATGACTGCCAACGTGAGTCTTGGGGCTGTCCGGTGGAGAGTGCACAAGGGCGACTGTCTCCGCGGTGACAGAAGACGAGGAATTGGAAGACGTGCGGCCATTCAGCGAGGTCAAGGGTGACTGGGAGTCGGAACTGGGAGTTAGGATCACTGGGTGGAGAATGATCAACGGAGAGGAACAATCATCATGAACGCCAGCAGGGGGAGGAAGAGCACGTCATGCCAAGAGCACCTCCGGTCAACTTAGCTACCTCAGTACTGATGAGCATTATTACAATTCACATGTTAGAAAAAGGTACCTACATTTAATTAAACTCATCCATTTTTAATAAGTATTCTTCCCAGCATAAACACTCAAAAGTGCTACATGACATCACATTCAGCGCTATTCAAGTTTAGGAAGACAAAGAAAATGTTTAAAGCTATTTATTGGGGTAGTATATGCATATTTGCTCAGAAAAAAAAAAATTACCATTACAATATACAGTAAGCATGTTAACAGTAAACGCAATAAAACTAACAAGAATTCCTTCAGCTCTCCAAGAAGTTGCTGAAATCTTGTTGGATGGCTAGAAGAACATGGTTTCAGTTCCCAAAGCTCTCCTCAGAGGTACTCCACCATTCCATGTAGTTATTAAATTTCATTACAAGCTCAATTAATTAATTATTAATTAATTAATTAATTAAACTACTTAAATTGCTCGATGTCATTGATTAGACAAGATGTGCTAGTGGTTAAAACATTTCTTCAGAGGTATTGAAACGGCTGAGCTCACACACTCAGACATATCACAGTTTTACACTTACATTGAAGATAATCAGAAGAAACCATTTCATGACTGCCCTAAGACTTTTACACAGTACTAGTTCTAAGTACTAGTTCCAAGTTTGTTTTTCTTGAGAAGACGACAAATTTCCATTATCCTGAGAAAAATGTATCTAAAAAAATATATATGGTACAGTACTGATTAATGTAAAAAATGTTATTAATTCTTGGGTGGCGAGATGGCTACATGAGAGGCAATGCTTGCCTCGTAGCCACAGCGCTGGTGATTTGGATACCATCCCCGCTCTGCACGTGTGGATTTTGCATGAAGTTCCTCTAGCCAAAAGTGATGCTTTATCTGAGCCAGCATGGTACGTAAATGAACCGTAGCGTGTGCTGGTGTGTGTCCTGCAATAAACTGGCATCCCATCAAGGGTGTTCCCCTTGCCTTACACCTCTTGGATCATGCTCCAGGATCACTGTGACCTTCTACCGCATCAGTGACTGGATGGCCCATTTATTCTTAATTGTGTTTTATGTCCTCTGAAGCGAAGAAAAGTAGCTTTTTACCACCTGTTACTAATAGCAACATTGCAAAAGTAACGCGAGACCCCTTATTTATGAGTCCTTATAGAACCAGAGAAACTGCTATGACTGAATACTCAGTTAACCATTGAACAACTAAGCAATTTTTCATTGCTGAATCTATTAGATCATGGTAATTCTGAAATACAGTGGAAGCAGCATATTTTTAGTATAATGAGAAACAGAAACCAAAAACATAAAACAGTGACACTTAGCGACATTTGGTTTTTGAAACTCCGCCCTAAGATTAGATCATCCAGACCAAGTCTGTCTTCTTATTGTCTAGAATTAGTTTCCATTTTTGCAGCATCTGACTTTAATTCATATTTTTGACATGGTTTCTGCTGCATAACTGTTTCCAGTAGGCATATGAACACTGATTAAACCAGTTATAGTTAATAAAAAAAAATTCTACACTGAAAAAAGAGCAGCAGAAGTTTTCTTTTACATGATAACTTCCTTTCTGTAGTGTTAGTTTTATTGCAGCGCTGCGACAGGCAGCGAGGCGTCTTGGGTCGCTGCCAACCCTGTAAATAATGTAAATATTGCACTGTATTTGTCATGTATTGTAGTGTCATTGTACTGTATGTAATGTCATGTGTAGCGTTATTGTTATGTGTTGTAAATAGTGGCGCGTGTGCACCCACCTTGTGTTGTTGTGCTGATCAGGACAGTCAGCATCGTGGTTACTGTCTGTCGGCAGCAGTTGGTGTTTCTGTTGGGTCCTGTTAAGGGCTGCATCAAAGTCGCTATGTTTTGCTTTTTGCTGCCTTGATGCCTGAGACAGCCGGTTACTTCTGTAAACTATATATGTGTGTGTGTGTCATAGGTTAATAGTCTAATCCAGGCATTATGATGTTCCTTGTCTGTTTTGGCATATTCTGTCCATTTTACTGACTAGCTATTTACAACTAAGGCTTTCTTTTCGTTTAATGAATTTCAGTTGTTTTTAGTTATTTGGTTTATGTGGTATGTCCTATATTCTCCCCTTTGATCACTGACAAACATGCCCATTAAATTATGTACATAGAGATCCAGCAAGTCATTTTTGTCCTCTGTAGTGGACATTATGTGTTGACTCGTTTCTCTCCTACTATACATGCCAATCGATTAAGTCCTATTGAAGAGGACAGTTAGGGCTTTAAGATGACATCACAGGTGTGTGGGTGTGACCTTATTGTACCAACTGCCTCTCTCTGTCAAATGAATATCAATCAATATTTTTTAAAAAAATAATCCCTTTCAGTTTCTGGCGGAAATATTACATTGATTTAAAAGAGTTTTTTACCAGGTATGTTAATCCTCAATTAGTCCAAACTGTTCAATATAAGAAAGCAATCATATCCACCCATCATTCATTCATTTCTCCAAGTCTGCTTCCAACCATCCGACCACAGATCTAAACCGAGTCCTTCAACACCATCTACAGATGTGTTTCATACAAGATTAGACAGAATCCAATAGTGAACACCATAATAAAACCTTAAGTATGAGGCTAAAAGAATATCATTGAAACGCGCATCAAAAGAGCAGTGTGCGTTGAATGTGGAACAGACCCCAGACCACAGCTCACATTGGCATGGGGTCACTTGATTCAGTCCATTGAAACCATGTGTTGGTAAATGACAAACAAAAGGCCCAATAAAATATGAACAGCAGCTCAAGGAACGAGCTAGAAAAGCCCTCATAGGGAAAAGAATTAAACAATTAAGTTACAGTCTTGTGCATCATGATTGCAAAAATAAATCAGGTTGTCTGAGTTGCTGATGGCACCAGACCAAAAAGTCATACATTCAGCTCCTCCACAAGGTAGATGCCACTGTTTTTACATACAGAGCAGAAACATTTTCACACCTCTTAGGCTAACATGCTGTAATACTCCTGCCGTACATTTGCTTCTCTAAACAATATGAGCTTATGGTTAAAAGAGCATTATGACCTAGAGCAGTGTTTCTCAATCCGGTCGTCAGGGACCCACAGACAGTTCACATTTTTGGTTCCTCCCAGGAAGCTTGGGGGGAGCAAAAACATGGACCGACTACGGGTCCCCGAGGACCAGATTGAGAAACACTGCCTTAGAGCATCGCTTGAAACACCACACATGAAAGAGCTGCTCCAAAACCACATGCAACAGCACTTTGTTTCTCATTGACATTTGACTTGCAATCATTCCCAAAGAATTTATCATAGCTGGATAAGGAGTTTCTTCAATCTTGATGATGGATTAACTTGTGAAAACTTGCTCCTAAGTCCTGCTACTCCGTGGTTGTGGATTCCGAGTGAAAAATCATTTTTATTTCATAACTGCTTGTCCTACGCAGGGTAGTGACAGGCCTAAGGTCTATCTTAGGAAGCTCAAGGCACAAGGCAGGCAAGATGCTGGATGTGATTTTCATTCATCTTTGGGGACACACTCAATTTCCAGAGACAAAAATTCAAGTTATGCACATTTTTCTGGTGTGTAGGAAGAAGCCCACTTGAACAAGGAATAGACCATCCAACCCTGGATCTGTGATATCATTATTATTATTATTATTATTATTATTATTATTATACTATTATTACTACTTCTACTACTACTACTACTACTAATAATAATAATAATAATAATAATAACAATAATAATAATGATAATAATAATAAATTCTAAAAAACACCTGGTTATTAGATCGATACAGGGACTGAAACGTTTACCATAATAAATATAAACGACCAGACATGACCGGTTAGCACTGCTGCTTCACAGCAAGAGGGTTCTGGGTTCACATGCTCTCCCTGCATGTTCTCCCCGTGTTCACATGGATTTCTGCTGGGGGCTCCAGTTTCCTCCTACAGTATGTACAGTAGGTTGTACTGGTTGGACTCAGTTGGCCTTGTGTGTGTGCAGCCTGCGGTGTGTTAGTGACTGCCCAGGGTTAGTTCCTGCCTGCGCCCATTGTTCCTGGGATAAGCTTCACCCCCCCCCTTGTGACCCCAGTTGGGATTAAGCGGTTATGGTGATGGATGGACGGTCAGACATGGCTCAGTAGACCCAACATAAAATGCACATTGATTTCATCTGCTTCTTAAAATTGAACGCTGTGCACAAAAGCTCTTGGGAGTTCTAGTGAGTCATGATTATAGTTAACAGAGTGGATCAGTGTTACTCAACCCATTCTTCTGGAACCCCCAGAGCATCCACATCCATGCTGCCTCCCAGCTCCCAGCACACCTGTACCATGTATTCCGTTTGATCGTTCAGTCTGTTTTTAATTGATCGGTTCAGGAGTTCCCGAGCACTAGGTTGAGAAACACTGATATAGATTAAACTACTCCATGAGGCAATCCTGACACAACAGAAGACATTTTTAAACATGTTAGGTTAAAAAGTCCCATTATCTTCTTTCAGAGGGCAGATAAGCTGGTGCTACAGTTAGCAATGCTATTCACAATAGGAGGCTCCTCTTGCTCTCCAAATATATCACAATCACATGGGGAAAGACTGTGTTAGAGTAGATTTTTCACATTGCGTATCCCCCAAAGCTCTATCCTTTATTCTCTCTATACATCACATCTCTAAGGCTGAACATCCAGCCACGTGCCACTACCACTACCCTGGAAATGACATTTAGCTGTACCTGACTTTACCTCCTGATGTCACCATGGCCCCTGCTCAGATCTCTGAATGTTTCAATGACATCACAGCCTGGATGAAGAATCATTACCTCCAGCTGAATCGCTAAAAAACTGAGCTTTCTGTTTTCCCTGCCAACCTTACTATCCACCATGACATCACCGTATGGCTTAGATGCTCAAAATTGTTTCCATGTAAGTGCGCAAGAAACCTCAGGGTAATGATCGATGACCAGCTATCTTTTGCAGACCACACTACAGAGATCTCTCGGTCAATCCTCATTTGTCTAATTCCACAGTTAGTCCAGAAACTTGCCATCACGTAACTGGATTACCACAGATCCATACTGACAGGGTTACTAGTTTGTGCTATCAAACCATTGCAGATGTTTCAAAATATGGCAGCATGTCTTGTGTCCTGCCCCGATCGTCCGCTTCTTCTGTGTGGCACGCCCCCTCGTCACCCCCGTGTGGAATCCCCGTGTTTACCAGCTGTTCCTGATCGTTGTCGTTAGTCCATTGTATTTAGTCCGTGTTTCCATTTGTTTCTCAAGTCCAGTCATTGTAATGTCAGCCTGTGTTTTGCCTGCTCCTGTTGTTGTCGTTTCCATTAAACCCCGTGTTTGCCCTGACTATCGGCATCCTGCACCTTTTGTCTACGCTCTGGGCGCTCTTGGTCGTGACACTTGTATTCAATCATCCAAAATGCTCTCATGTCACACATATATTTTTTCTCTCTCTTCATTGGCTCCTTATACTGTAGGCACTTGCATCAAGTTAACATTCTCAGGGCTGACTTTCAGGGCTGGATATTGCAGCGAACCCCTTTGTAAAAATGTGGGTAAACTAATAATAAAGTGATGTATTTCTTATTAAATCTCAACTGTTTACATATGATGGATAATCTCACAGAGGGGTAATTTACGAAAGAAATACTTACCATTACTAACATTGCTTGTTCATGATATGTTTATGATGATGAATGGGTGTATGTACTGCCCCAACCTAGAACTGGTTAGCAAGATAGTGGGATGGATGGATAGTGAATAGAATCAGATGAGAAACTGCAGTTAGGTTATAAAAAAAAATTATTAATTTTTAATTAATTCATTTTAAATTAATTTTCCAAGTGAACTTCCAGCTGAATTTATAGTCTGTAATAACCACTTTGCACTCACCCATGGAAAAAAAAAAAAAACATAACGTTAATTTGAAATTATTCAGCTTTCAGGTACTGCAAACTTGTATACTGAGATGGCAAGTTATCTGAATAAACAGTACACCCACTTTGTGGTTAGCTGTGCCAGGTAATGGAAATCAGAGTGGTAGAATAACTAATTGCCTAATCGAATTGGTTCTGGAATGTCTTTCTCTATTCCACTTAATGTCGCATTGTTAGAGATAAGCAATGGCTGATGAGATACCAAGGTAAGCAATAGGGAGGGATGGGACATGAATCGATTTATAGGCAGATTTATAGTACTATCTGTTTTCACATTTAGAGGCATAACATGGTTTAATTTTAAGCCAAGACTAAAATTCAGCACCTATTTCTTTTAGAAGAGAATTTTGAGAATAAGGTAAAATGTCTGCTTTCCGAATGGGAAACTTGGTTTCCAGTTGGAGTTTAACAAGTTAGCCTAATTGATGGTGATATACAGTTGATGTGGCCCTCAGGACCAGTGGCCTGTACTACGAAGCAGGGTTCCTGGCTTATCAGAGTAACTTTTCAGATTTAAGGTACCACAGTTTAAATGGACTTCATATTCGTTCACTTACATTTTGCCCAGACTACCTTAAATCCGACAAGTTGCCCTGATAAGCCAGTGACCCTGCTTCGTAGTACAGGCCACCGGACTGTAATCAGAACATGGGCCATGTTCACTCACAGACTGTAACCTTTTCTCAGCAAACGATGTCATGAACGAGGCATGTGGCCTGAAATTAAGAATTGACATATCCAGCCTCTTGCAGAACTTGTATAAGCTTGCATTAGTCTCACGAAAGAGGATATTTAAAGCTTATTTTAGTTGAAACTGAGACAATGTGATCTCAATTATCAAAAATGGTGTCCTTTAACTACTTAAGTTTAAATTCATATTCTAAAAAATAAAGCGGAGTGACTGTGAATTTGTCTACGTTTTTGGTTTATTTAAAATGTACTGGTTTATTTAAATGTTTTCCTATCCATCCATCCATCCACTCATTTTTTGTTTCCCAGTATTACCCAGGATGGGATGCCAACACACACATGCCATTCACATGCACATTCAGACTGATGGGGAATTTACCAAATCCAATTATTTTCTGAAATTAAGCAGCTGCTTAATTGGGTGTTAATTACTAGTTAAACACAGGTGTGTGCCTCGGCAGGGGGAAGTTGAACCACAAATAAAAATAGTAAACATGTTCAGATCTGCTCTCTCTTTCGACTATTTATTAGGTTAGGTGTTAAATACAAAAGTTCCTCATTTTTTCAGTTCTCTATTAGGACAGTATTTCCTGGTCATGCTTAGGGAGCCTGATGAGCGAATGATGAACCAAGAAGTTGATGATGAACTAAAGCTAATCTCATGAATATTCTTAACATCCACTGCTTCGTTAAGGAAACTCAAACAGTATGTAGAGTTTTATTAGTATCAACAGCAATGTGCAGAAAGTGTACCATCCAGTTTAGTCTGATTAGGAAATAATAAATGTTGTTGTATGAACATAGAGCTAAGTAGAGCTTGTAGCTGGCTGTAATCAGTGTGCAAAAGAAGTACGTTCACAATTGGTGAATGCTTTACAGTTGTTAGAAACTTGAGAATGAAATGTAAATGGCATTGGAGACTTGGCAAATATACTGTGCATGACCTGGAAAGCTTTGCTAAAATATCCCAATGGTGAAATCAATAAAGTGTAGAAAATAAATGTTGTTTTTGTTTTTAGGACAAGCAATTTGCTATGCATGTTAGGTAGTAACTACAAATTAATCACCCGCTAAGTAAATTCAGTATGTATCCCAATAAACACAGTAAGTGGGATATAATTGAGTAAATATTCAAGGTTGCACTGGGGCTGGCAATAACGAGCTAGTCCTTTCCTCTAAATATCTGCTTTTCCTTTGTTTCCTAACAAATACCTCCTTTCTAACCAACAAAATCTATGTTCCACTGAAAATGTTTGCATTGGAGCATATGTAATTTATCATTCCTGTCTAAAAAGCAGATTTGTATTCCAGACCATGGTTAAAGTGGTGCAATGATGAATGCAGATGGAGTATAAGAGGAAATATCCCAGAAAAGACAGGACTAATAAAAAAGATCTCAGGTTTATCTGAAACACTGCAAATCAAAACAAACATTGATTTTATGATAAAATATGTTGTTCCCTTCAACATTAAGTAATTCCCTTAATAAACATTCACATTTATTCAATTTCTGTGAGAACTTTCTAATACTTTTCTTATTTGTTACAGTTAAGTCACAGTAATGACAAAACTACTAATAAAATTACTGCCGGATTGTAGGGAATATGAGTCAAAAATATTAGTATATAGCATGGCAAAGAATCCATAAACACATGACTAAGTACATCATGATAATTCCTGTGTTTATTAGTCTATGATTAGAACCTGACAATAATTTTTTTTGTTTTCATTTTAACTTTTTTTTAAGAGTTTTTTTTTGGGGGGGGGGGACTGGTCACGCAGTACAGATTAAATTGTTTTTCTGTCTAAATGCAAACATATGGGACAAATTGTTTGACTGCATCACGTATTGGTTCTATATGGGACACAGCATTTTATTTTTCAATACAGGACGATCCCATAAAATGCAGGCCATGTGGCAAGTCTAGATTTTAAATTTTAATAACAAAGATTAGTTGAGGCCCTCTTTTAGCAGAGGCCCCTGGGCAGAGATGGGCATAAATACATAGAAATGTATTTAAAATAAAAATACAAAATACTGAGTGGAAAAATGTATTTAAATA
>JAODKE010000001.1:24328304-24345879 GCA_026779605.1 Mormyrus hasselquistii | reverse complement strand
GCTTTACAATACAAAATACAAAATAGTATTTTGTATTTCAAATACATATTTTAAATACATTTATCTAAAATACTGCCTATCCCTGCCCCTGGGTAAGCTGGTGCTTTAAAGTGCCACTGTTGATAGACCAATGGATTCAGAGTTATATCAAGAAATTGTACAGCAGGATGTCATGATCTGTGGTCTAAAATTTAAACACAGTTGGCTTGAGCACTATTATAGCTAAATCAACAGAGTGGCTCAGAGAGTAGAAATGCCATGTTTTTGAAAGGCCAAATCAGAGTTTTGACTTCAGTCCCATTGAAATGGTCAGAATCAGGCAGTTCTAAGAGAGTATATCAAAAATATACATGAAGACTTTTGTATAGATCAGTGTTTCTCAACCCGGACCCCAAGAACGTCTTGACAGTCCTCGATTTGTTCCCACCCGTTAAAAATATGTGCTGTCTGGTAGTGAGCTAAAAGGAAGCAAAAATGTGAACCATTTGGGGGTCGCCAAGGACCAGGTTGAGAAACACTGGTATAGAGGAATGGGCTACCAGAGATGGGAACAAGTCAAATCTCAAGTCATATGTCCAAGTCCAAGGTGGGTCCAAGTCTTGCCATCATATTTTCTGTCAAGTCACAAGTCATTTGTGACTCAACTCCATGTTGTGAGTAACTTGAGTCCCTACCTATGCCATTTTTTTTCCTTTAATGATCAAAACTTGCTGCAGAAAAAACTCGTCACAGTACATTATAGATTAAATCATTGATAGGCAGAAATAGATTGAAAAGAGAGTCTCCACTCCATCACAGTTGCCCTCACACAATTTTTACGTCCATGTCTATGCAGGGAGTGATGCATCTATTCAGCAAATTATCTCAGGAGACCTTGCATTCAGCCAAATGAAAATGCAGACAGCAAAGAATTAATATACACTGAAATTATGAAATTAACGTTATGGTATCCAGAGGGGGGACTATAACCTCAAGTCTTCTCAAGTCATAGGGTCCATGTTAGGTTCAAGTCTCGAGTCATCTGCCCTCAAGTCCAAGTCTAGTCCAAGTATTTCCACCAATTTTGTGGAGTTGAGTCATAAGTGATCAAAAAGGGTTTTCCAAGTATTGTACTTTTGGTATGGTACTTTTGCTTTTCCATTGACTTCCAGTCGAGTACCAGTACCAAAAATTCCAGTACCGAATGTGTCAAACCAACTGGGGAACATCTTTGGTGGGACTTAAAATGCTTTCTTTGTTGATTGGTTAATACAAATAGCCTGCCTCTGAAAGACAATACAAATACCGCCTTGAACACAGATGCAAACTCAGAAAACAAAGTAAATGAAGCAAAATATAATATATATATATATATATTTATGAGCAAAAACGTGGACTCCCTGGGAATCCATGAGAACCGCATTGAAGAAACACTGCTGTAAACAACCTGTACTGCTTAGATGAAACTGAAGAATCAGGTGCTGTACTATTTTAGTTCAGAAAAAAAACAGTTGATTTTAACATGCGCAAGTAATTTTATCCCCAAAAGTGACCTTCAAGCATAGTTACAACTACTATTAATGGCAAAGATGGCTATTACATGGGAAGTCAATGTCCTCCCATTTGTCTCTTCTTTCTGCTCTATTGTCATCACATGCAAACAGATGGTAGAATACATGTTAAATTAACTGCAGGTTTGCAGATTTTCACCAAATTCCTATTTTTAAAACTGGATGTTTACTTTTACTTACAAATCCACATCCTTAACCACCATGCAATCAGAACTGGGAGTTAAATCTGCTGCCTTTTGTTTTTGTAATGTGTATTTAGCATTTCTGCGCAACCCAACCAAGCCAAACTCAGAAATAAACAGGAAGATGGCAAAGAAGAAAACTCGGGAAAAAAAGCAAATTTCCAAAATTCACTTAGTCCATTTCTCATTCTTGTTGAGATGCGGCCACCAATCGCCTAAAACTCATCATATGTTTCAGTACATTTTTGGGAGCCAAATCTCACTCAGTCCTCATGCAACCCAATGAAAAACTTTCTTTCAATTTCCAAAAGCCACTATGTTCCCAGAATTTTTCTTGAAAACATCTGTGTGTATCTGTGCCCTGTGATAGCCTGGCATCCCATCCAGGGTGCACCCCAGCCCCGTGCCTGTTGCTGTCTGGGATAGGCTCCAGGCCCCCTAGTGACCCTGTACTGGTTAAGTGGTTGGAAATTATTATGGCTTATAAATTTGTAAAGACAAATTTAGCTTAAAGGATAACTAATTTATTTTTAATATGGCATATTTTATGACTGCACATTCTGAGGCTTTCTGCAATAAATGTTTTTTTTTTTATCTTTGGGATTCCCTCACAAATTACAGCTTGGAAAAAAACCATTAACTTCCATCTTCCTACAGTGAGACTCCAGAGACTCATGTAGGGGGAACATTTATATTGTAGGAAACATCACGGTTTTCAGGGCCTTACTCATCATTGTACTCATCATCACACAATCACTTTGGTGCCAAGGGGGGCGTAATGGAAGGTGCAGTGGGGGTTTTGCAGCATGAATTAAGGGATTTTCAAAGCTGTTTGCAGCCTGCCACTGTTACACCCAGTGAGATGTGGACTGGCCTGTCATTTCACTGACTGTGGGGGGCTTAGATTGGCCTTGCGTCATTAAATATGTTCAGCACCGACCATGGGGGAATCACCTTAAAAGAAATAAGGCAGAGAAGATACAGGTTGTAGCTTCCTGCCTACTTCTTAAATAATGATGGTGGTTAAAAGGGAAGAGCAGTGGCACTAGGGGTTAGACTACTGGGATGTGTCTGAAATACAGTGGAATAATAGGAAATACACAGAATTACACCAGACATACTGGAAAGTGAACTATGTCTGGGCTGGTGTCCCAAAAAATTACCTGATACCCAAAATTTCTACAGCTATGCCAAAGGGGAAATCTAGGCTCAAAATTTAGGAGAGAATGGTCTGAGGCTCAGTGGGCTAGCCATCTGTGAGTGTCATGGGAAGCTCGCCGAATACTCATGCCTCTGCTGGGCCTTTGAGCAAGTCCCTTAGTCCCCTCCCTCCAAAACATTCCTGAGCCACTGCATAAATGCCCTGACCCCACAGCCCAAGCGACCCTGTGGGGTTAATTATCTCAACTAATGTATATGTGTGCATGTCTCAAAACAGGAGAACGAGATGAGATATGCAAAAAGAAGCATTCCAGCATATTTGTACTCATTTTTTTTAAATGGTGGAATCAAAATGGCCTTATGAGTCACATGACCATGACCGTACGCCCACTTTATGTTGTCTGGCTATACTTCCCTGTTTTTCCATACCTGGCTAGGCTCTGTTTTATTGGCCGGCAGGAAGTGTCCCCCCCCCCCCCCCATGGCTCTGGGGGAACCCATTGACATAGCATGCATAACATTTCTGTTAAAGCGCTTTGAAACCTGGGGCAGGGGGTTTGCAGTCGGGAAGAAATTTCCCAGGAGGACAAGATGCATGACTTGGATCTGTTTTTGCCTTGCAGGGTCTAATGAAACATTACATCAGCTCATCAGAAATACATCACCGTGATATTCTCTCCGGTTTCCAATTCCATTGGGTTCTTTCATTCTCACGGGAGACCAGTTGTGTCCTTTTGTTCAGTTGTCTAATTCAAATTTTCACAGCATGGAACGTATTTTTAAATCTGTGGTCTTTTTCCAATATTGCCTCCATTTTACAGTGTCAGCTCTACAATCATCACCCCTCAATCTCAGGATTGTGGTAAACCATTGCCAGAAAACACAGAGCGGCAGAAAACCCATGAAACCACAGGGAGAACCTCCAAACTCCACACAAAGCACTTTGTTTTATAGGCAGAAGTAACACCATGGTTATAATAGTCAATGCCCTTATATGGAGTGACATAAACTTCTGATTTTCTATGTATTTCATACATAAACAAGCTCCTTCTTGCCAAGCATGCTGTTGAACCCAATTAGGTGTATAGCCTGTTCTGACCACTAAAAAGTATGATGGTTTCAGAAATCATACTAGTTTCTAGATAAAGTTGTTTGTATTGTCCATTACCAGCTGTTAATTTTAAAAGTGGATCATTTATTGTTTCTTATATGCTTCCAAAAGCCCATCCACAATCATTATGTAGTGTTTTAATGTACCACATTTTGATTATTATATGCTTACAGGTATATTCTACACTTCATCTACATGTCATCTAGTACCCTTTGACAAACATTCCCTATAAATTTCCCATCCTCTCTACACAATCATTGTGATTAAGGTTTGAGTTCACAGCTTTATTTTCACAGTCTAACGCTGCAATGTGCCACCACCACCAGACTTGTTCTGGTTTCCAATACGCTTTACTTGACTTAAGCAGTCAGGGCACTATAGTACAACATCTGTACTGAAGTGTATTTCTTTGCCTCAGCTTTTCAGCACTTCTTTAGATGACCTGGCCATACATTGCAGCTTGACCCTTGTTACTACAGCGGCATACTCTGACTGCTCTCCTGACAATATAATTTTATGTTCCATGTTGAAGCTCTTGTGGGGCCCTAAGCAAGCTTCTAGCCGGCACCCATCAGAGCACGGCGGCCTAGGTGGTCACCATTTGTCGTTATGTTCCTTTGCCTTCGGGTTCCATCTCTCAGCCCCTCAGATCATGATTCATTGTTTGCTTGTGCCCGAATCCTGGTGCTAAATGAGAACCTTGAGAGAGTATCCCCTTACGCTTATGGGCAAAATGCCAAGACCAGCCGCTGTAGCTTCTATAGGATAACCCACCGAAATATGTATGGAACAAGATCCCAACTATAACGGAATCACTTCCGATCAATGCAGATGAGCGCATGAACGTGGCAGAAACGAAGATGGTCTCACCTAAAGCCTTGATCAAAGAATTCATTGTGAATGAGGTGCACCTTTCATCTCCGTGTTCAGATTTGTGTTGTGTAGAAGGAAGGTGGTACAGACTATGATGGCCTGTAACTCTTGTGCATACAGTATGAAATATCTACTAGTGCTTTGTACTTCATGTCCTTTATTTGGAATGGAGGAATAAATGACACAAATGGCAGGGTCATCAGGTGGCCGCGGTCTACAGAGACTCCATTAGCGCTCTAAAGATCATACAGTTACTTTTCATGTGTGGGATCCCTGGTGAGGGAACGCAGCACAGTGGCTACATGCTGCAGCAGACTTCTGCTAGTTTTAATTTTTTTAACCTGGCCTCCCAAACTCACCTCTGCCCTGAGAAATCTCATTATAGCCAGTTATTTATAGCCTCTGTGATGGGCCCATGAGGGCGAGTTCGTCTGGACAAAAATGTGCTGTGAAGTTAAAAATTAGCTACAGTTACAATAGTGAAGTACGAAATGTTCATCTTCTGATTTAAAACAATAACTCTGAATCTCAATCTCAGATTGAATTACATTAATATAATTATAGACAAATGCAATAAATACAAAAAATAATAAATAAATATAAATTATGGCTGCATTCAAAATTATATATGTGGTAGTCTGGAATAATATATACAGTGCATTAGGACGTGTTCAGCAAATGAGGAAAGGTTTTAAAAATAAATATTTAGGATTTATTTAACAATAGATATCACCACCAGTATCAATTTTCAGTGTGCCATGTCTGCTCAATATGACAAATTTAGCAGTCTCATGGGAAGTCCGAGCAAAATTACTAAATAGGGATGGGAAACACCGGGAAGAGTTTATAGATGAGATTTTAACGTCTGACAGTAGGTGGCACTGTTGCCATCATCTAAGTACCTAACACACTACGTTACATTCTTTTGCAAATAGTTAAAAATTGCTGTAATACACAACACTGAAAACCAGCAATTACACAAGTGGGTAACAGATGGTACTAAATGGTAAAAGAAAAATGAATGCGGTTTAGGCTTTAAAATATCATGCTTCACACCAATGCACAGTAAGGAGACTATAAACGTCTTTCATATAACAATGCAGATTTTTGTCATTACCCTTGCATGAATAAATGTGTACACTCTTGGTAGTGTTTCATACGCCAATTAAAATGGAGCTCAGTCTCATACCAATCTGATTTAACTTCAGAAGGCATAATTAAAGTAGACCCTCTAGGTGTGACAGCCTTTGTAGATGTGTGTGTGTGTGTGTGTGTGTGTGTGTCCCACAATGTAATAAAAACCTGATTTTTTTTATATTGTGAGAACTATTTCTCGGGTTCCCACAAATACTGCACATATAGCTACTCATAGTTAAGGTTAAGGCTGGGTAGGGGTTAAGGTTGTCATGTTGTGGTTTTCCCCATAGAAATGAATGGAGTGTCCCCAGAAAGATATAATTACCAACTTCTGTGTGTGTGTGTTTGTGTGTGTGTGTGTGTGTGTGTGTGTGTGAGAGAGAGAGAGAGAGAGAGAGAGAGAGAGAGAGACCTCCACCTTTATCATTGAAGAGTTCTGATTGGATTATAATTGAGACAGTAAGCCATTTGGACTCAGTGATTAACCATTTTCACAGTCCATTTCTCACCATTTTGCCAAAATTCCTAATTAGGAATGGTCTTGTTTCTGCTTGAGAATGACAATGGGAAACTAATTATAATAATCAAGGAAGATTAGATGGATATTTGTAATGGGCGATACAGTACTTGATGGAAAACCTACGATTTTAGAATTTGTAGCTTTTGTTTTATCTATTTATTATTTGCATTTACCTGAAGAGACTGGCATTCCATTCAGGGTATACACCAATACACCAAGCTTCCCATTCAGTCTCATTACTAATTTAATTTCTAGAAAGATACTATTAAAATAGCTTGCAGTGATTATAAATTCTGCTATGAAATATATTACACATAAAGCCACAATGTCAGGCATAGCCAGAGGCAGCCCTGTGTCACTGCATATCTGACAATGTCTTCATCCACACTGACTGTTTTCCACATTATGGTCTTATTATTAACAATCCTTGACATGATGTTCTTCATCTCACCATTTCACATCTCTCAGATCATAATGATTACTTTACTGCTCCTAATATAATACCATTAATGATCCATAATAAAAAAAAAGACAATAAGGGTTGTTTAAAATGTCTGCTCATCATTAATTTGTTTCTTCATTCATTCATTCTAATTCAGATTTATATGTACTCTTATATTCATTCCACCTGCATAATGGTTGTGTTCCTTCTCTAACAGATGTTTAACCAACACTCTGTTCAGTCCTGACAAATGAAGGTTTTGTGTGGAAGATTTTTCACCATTCGCAAAATAACAGCCGACTTCCAGAAACCCAATCCTCCTCCAGACCAGGGAAGACAGCTCACAGCAGACTCTGCAGTCAGATGGAGCAGTTAACCCATATCCAAAAGCCTTTTCCCAGGAGCAGGCGTCCTCCTGTTCAACTACTTAAAGTCCGTATCCTTGGCTGTATGACGAAAATTTAAGAGCACAATAGAAATGATTAAAACAGAAGCTCCTCGAAAGTCCAAGCTGGAAGCTTTAAGCTACTTGCGAAAGCCTTTTTTTACAGCTTTGTATGGGAATTAATAATGGTTACCAAATGTCATACTTTTAATCTCTCATAATACAACAGACCTCGTGTGCATTCCAGTTGAGTAACAGCAGAAAGAAAATCTAAACCGAAAAAGATATAAACATCCACCTGATTGAATAAATGTTTTGGTGAAATTGTTGAAATCAGTAATTTTGTTTCTATAAATGGAAGCCTTGTGACCATGCCCTGGACAAGTGGTTGAGAGATGGATAGATGGATGGATAGATGGATGTATGGATGGATGGATCTCCAAACATGCAGGTTAAATTTTACCGGTCATAGTATGTACAGACACTCCTCTACTTGCGAATGAGATATACATTCCAAAAGGCCGTTCGTAACTTTAAATGTTCGTAAGTCGTTATTCAACATTATTTTAAGGGTATAGGCAAGTACAAAGAACTAGGATGCTGGGAGTACGCACGCTACACTGCTGGAGGCGGGAGTAGCGGCCAGAAGTCGTACTAGGCAGAATTCATGCGCAGAAAAAAAATTGTTGCAGACAGGGAAGAGAAGCCCAATGAACACAGTTTGGACTTACAGTCCTCTTCGTTCGTATGTCTGAAAGCTCGTAAATTGAAAGTTCGTAGGTAGAGGAGCATCTGTACTCATCGAAGTTTCAGAAGAGCCTTTGCCATTTTTTTACTTTTTTGGTTGTGTGGCTTGACAACTAATTAAGAACTCACTATATTTTTTCAGGTGTACCTAATCACATTAGAAATATTTTACTGTATGTGTACTATTTTAAGACTTTGATTCGAGTACAGCAGGGATAAAGAATCCAATGAGATCAGAACATGATACTTGTTCATGGGTCTTAAATAATGTCATGTTCTTTGAAGACAAACAATACTCCAGCCAAAATTTTTTTTTAAGATACAGCTGAAGCATTCACAGCTTTCCTCAGTATATGTGACTGTGAAATGGAAATAGGGTGCATTATATTCTGAAAGGGTCTGCCAGCAGAAATGGCGTCATCGGAAGGTGGTAAATTAGACTTCTTAGACAGAGGTCTTCAGGCTCACATTAGTACTAATTTTAACATTTTATTTCTGAATTGCTTGTCACAGCCACAGTTCTCTGGCTATATTAGTCTTGAAAGAACTATGAACAACTGGAATCCCATCCCATTGTGTTATGACTTGTGTTTCCTGGGGTAGATGGATGATCTAGTAAACTTGCAGAACTATTGTTAACATATCAACACCTGGGTCTACAGTGAGATCTGTAAACCCTGGTAATGTTCTTCTCAATGCTATTTTTTAATACTAAAGGGTGAACTACACTACTAAGTGCCTGCCTTCCCACTCTGTTCATAACATCTGGAAAAGTCTGAGACAATTATTGACCGCAAGCACATTAACCGTACTGTAATGGAAATAAGAAAACAGATCATGAAACATTATGCATTAGAACAATCGTCAATTCATTTGAATAATCAAGAAATAATAATAATAATAATAATAATAAGAAGAAGAAGAAGAAGAAGAAGAAGAAGAAGAAGAAGAAGAAGAAGAAGAAGAAGAAGAAGAATCCACCGTATGGTCTTTAAAGTCCGACAGGGCACAACCTCAAAAAAAGGAGTAGATGCTTTTCAGCTTTAGCCTTTGACATCCGGGACTAGAGGAACAGAGGAAGAGGGGCTGCTGGCAAGAATCTATAAACCAGCGCCGATTCGGAGCACCTCTCCTCATGCGCGTACTCGACGGGACCCCGTTCGTTTTGAGTTAAAACCCAGATACGTTGCCAAGAAATACACTGCGCCGCCTTTGAAAGCGTCTGCCAAGCGAAAACTCGATAATTGCAATCAGAGAAGCAATTGAAACTTTAATTTCTGTTTTTTCCGCGCTGTCAATGAAAGTTATCATGTGTGCACGTCGTGCCTCTGATGCGCTTTCCCGATCGCCATGCACGTCTCATCCTGCATCGCTGCGGTATCCTAGCTCCGTGGGTGGGTCGATCTAAGAGGGACCCTATCCAGCTGTTTCAAAATGCTCCCTTTTATAGAAACTGAAAGATAGAAAACTGGGATTCTGGGGAAAAATATTCATGTAAATGAAATCTCTTTCGAGCTCTGCCAGTATCTTGCTGTTTAATACAACGCGGAGTATTCAGTGCATACAGATAGTTGACAGTGACTTAACTTAAGCAGAAGTAGTACACCTTCTGGAACCAACGGTATGAATGATCTTATGGAAATGTTCGCGATAAGTATTAACTTCTTAGATACTTTTTAATGTTTTTCTCTTTAAAGCCATCCGAATGTAAACACTTTTGCAGAATTTAATGTGTTGCTTCTCTTAAAGTACAGACAGTGTACATCAAGAATATACACATGACCCTGAACCCATACCAGTACACCAGCAGTGTTAACAAATGCATATCTGCATTGGTTGAAATATATTGTCTAGTTTATCCTGTGCTTGTCTACTATGCATGTAAGGGCTTTGCACCAGGTACTTGGGACTAAACCTCAACGTCAAAAATCATGCATCTCTAAATTTTCAATAGTGTGACTGAATGTGCAGAGTGTCTTGCACAGGCCTCCCTGCCTTGTGGCCTGTGCATCCTGGGGTAAACTCCAGGCTCATTGCCACCCTGAACTGGATAATTGGTTGGAAGATAAAAAGCAATTAAACTTCATTAGCTAAAAGATTTCGCAAGAGTCATTTCTCTGATGCAGTATGAATTCAGTGACTGCACTTTCAGTGAAGATGAAGGGTTTGGAAAGTCTTCCGAGTATTCTACCTGTCCAGGGTTGTAAAAGCGTACCTCCTACACCTAGCAGCAACAACATCTTGGGATCAATAGAGCCCAATTTAATCAAAATACACAGAAGAGCAAAGATCCGGGACTATCCATGTTTGTTTAAAGAACTTTGAGAAGCATCAGCTTCAAAACCCATCGAGTCTGGCTTCACAACGCCCCTATGTCCAGATGAGAACATGCGGTGTTTACACCGTGACCAGCTGAGCACTTCTAAGAGGTTCTGGGTAGAGCCTCACATGTGGGTGGCTGGAACACGTCAACGCGCATCTGGTGTTGCTTTTTGATGTGAGCGTGACGAGCGATACACTGCTAACAGAACCGGTGTGATAGTGCTGCAGCCCATGCTAAAGAGCTCTGATGGCAGAGAAGATAAATAATTACTGAAAGAATGAGAAGGCCGGCCCAGTCAGGTGGCTCAGCGGGAAGCGCCGTGGCCTCTGCTGTCTAAGCCTGGGTCAAATAATAACACGAGAACATACGGGGAAGCATTTTCCTCCTGATGTAGTAGGACAAAAAATGTTTAAATATTGATTCAAATTTTGATTTGACGGGAAGGGTATGTTGGCAAGGCCTAGTGGTACCTGCAGAACGTTTTGATTGGGGGGGGGGCCCACCAGGCACTAGTTATACTTTTAGGAGTGGCCACCGCCGGCCAGCTCTGACATCCAACCCTGGAATGGTCACACCCCCACACATGTGATGTCATCCTAACAGCCCTCTTTAAGGAACAACAGGACTCAATAGAGTCAACAATCGTGGCATGTACTGCATGAAAGATATGAGCAAAAAGCCTAATGTCTTCTACAGAGGGGAAAAATTAACTGCTGGACCTAATAAATAAATTTGTCTCAGCAAGTTAGGATGGTGTGCCTGTGATCGGAAGGTTACTGGTTTGAATCCCAGCTTTGGCGCATTTACCTTTGGGCCCCTCAGCCTGGCTCTTAACCCCTAATTGCTCCAGGGACTCTATGATCCTATTGATTAAGTTGCTTTAGATAAAGAATAATTTAAACATGCAAATTAAAAATAAAAAAATCTTTTTTTTTTTTTAGATAAATACTACACTGACTTTTTTACTAAGTACAAAATATACCTCTTTAAACAGTCAGGTTTTAAATAAGTTGTTTATTTATTTTAACAAATTTGTCATAGAAACTAGTGTTGTCACCTGTCCAGTAACAGCATATTGTATGAGGTTTCTGTGCTTGTCCTGTTGGGGCAAATTTTGTGGGACTCTAAAGGCAATAACACGTGGGAGATCCGTGCTCAGGTTTGGCTCTGTGCTCTGATCTCCCCAGTACACGCACTAAAGAACGTTTCTGGGACCACCAAGCTGAAACATCTGTAATGCATGAGGCAAAGACCTCCCCTAAACGTTTGTTCCCTTGCTGTAAGCCCCAGCTGCAGGCTGATGCAGTAGAACTTCCAAAATATCTTAACTCCTAAAACACAGAGAAAACTATTCATTGGGTATACACTGCTAAACTGGTGTTTAATTAAATCAGTTCACACTCTATATTATTCTAAGCATTACCACTGAGTGTCAGAGATGCAGTTATGAGAGCATTTTATGGTGATCTGCTCTGGATCCTTAGTATAAATCCCATAATACCGGCGGTCTCCAGCCTACTTTTGAATGGACTGCAATAAAGCAGATTAGATTAAAAATGAGTTTGTGGCGCTCATGTAAACATTGCATCGATTCAGCAGTTCATTGGATTGCGGTACAGTACAGTACTGTACTGTATGTAGTTACTTTTATTATTACTGTGCAATAATAACAAAAATCATTATTATAATAGCATTATTATTATTAAACTATTATTATCATTCTGACTTACCTACAAATTTGACTTAAAGAGAGAATTGGTGAACTGTTCTGGATCCTTGCTGAAGGACACAAGAAACTAGAGGTGGAGATTTCAGATCCAGAAAGTAAAAATCCAGACCGGGATTTTGTTTCACCCAACCATCTGAGCGCTATGTGACCATGATTCTTTATACTCAACTGGTTAGTTGAAAAAAAAGTCTTGGTCTGGACTTGTACTCTCTGGACCTGAAATCTCCACCTCTGCAAGAAACAAACAGTTTGCTTGAACAGACTTTGCAGAAGGCAGTGGTTTTGCTTTTGATCACACATCCTGTTCATTGTGGGTTTGACTCACGAAGGGGGTTATAAATGCAAAGGAAACCTTATGTTGCCACACAGATTGGAGTAATATTCAAGTATTTGGTGGGATGAAAGTATTCTACCTAATTTAGGCCAGTGGTACATGGCATTTGAGAGTCAGTGTAAAGGTGGTGAAAATTTGGATTTTGGGGTATTTGACATCGTACGGTTTATGAGAAAATGAGGCGTTTCCCTCATAATCCTTTTCCAAGCTATTCCACATATCCTTGTTTATTAGAAACCAATTTTCTTTCAGGGTTTATAGGCAGTGCATCACATTAATTCTACTCAGAAGACAAGACGTTCTTATGCTGTCCAAACTAACAATTCATAGAAGAATCTTACCATTAATCAGCACATTCTGGGTTTTACAATTCGTCAATAATTTTGCATTCAGTAAGCTTTATTTTATTGGAATGAGTTATTTGCTTATGGATTTTTATTTGTTTTGTTTATATATGTAATGTGCAACATAAACTGCAATACTCTTCAAGATAATAGTTAATGTTAAATAGATTTGTACACAAATAGCACACATAAGCTTTCATACAATAACAATACTGAAAGTCAAAGTTGATTACTCATTCCTCTGCATAGTCTGTCATAACTTGTGCCTTGGTTATGAGTAAATGAGAAAGTTGCAGTTAAAATCAAGAACTGATTCCCATATGGTCAGAATATGTTTGATTACTATAAATGGGAAGCAAGGCATTACCATTAATGTTCCATACACACTTGTCCTATGCAGGGTTGCAGGAGTCTAGAGCCGATCCCAGAAGCTACAGAGCAAGGCAGGGAACAACCCAGGATGAGGTGCCAACACATTGCAGAAGAAAGGCATTACAATGTACAAATGTTTAGCTTAGGGCGTAGCTGGGAAAGTCAGCTGATCGGACTGGTGGTGCCGATTAATTTTGTCTATGTTTTGTTTGCTGCATTATTTATAAATTGTGTTTTGCTCCCAGTTAATCAGACCAAGGTGCAAGTGAAAGCCAAAAGTCATTCATCATACGGTTGTTTGTTTTTCCATTCTGTTTGCGGAAAATGCTTCTTCATTTTTAGTGTGTTTTCTGCTGAATGCTGTGCGCCACCAATCATGACGAAGAAAACCAAACCCACAATAAACTTCTCACGGTTCTTTTCCCAGCATGACTGATGTAGGCTGGTGCACTGAATAATTATGAACAATGCTCCAAAATATTATTATAAAAGGGTTTCCAGGTGTATAACAGTTGGTGTGTGACTCTGTGGGTTAGAAATGCGGTTGCATGTTCAAATGTCATTGGGCTCTTGAGCAAAGCCCGTAACTCCTAATTGTTCCAGGCACTGGCTCACCCTGCTTTCTCAATTTTATGTCAATATGGACAAAAACATCATTACCACTTTACAATAAGGCTCCTTTTTGCCCCTTGTAAATGGTAGTAAGTCATTAATAAAAAGAAAACTGTTGTAACTTGTTTAAAATTGCCTATTAATAATTTACAATGTGTTACAACCTAATTAATAACCAGATTTTAAATCATTCATAAACTCTTTATATGGGTAGCCTTATTGTAAAGTGGCACCAAAGCATCTGTAAATAAATAAACATCATTTAATTAATCTTTTTACAAACCTATTTCCAAAAGACAATGTTAGAGGAAAACTTGAAATTAATGAGGTAACAAGTTTAATAGTCCTGAATTTTAAAGCTCAGCTCACAAATATGGTACAATAAAAGAAATGGTAAATACTTAAAGATTCAAGATTCAAAGCGTTTATTGTCATATGTAGAGTAGAAAGTGCATTTCTCTATGCAATGAAATTCTTACTTTGCTGTCCATACAAAAAATGCTGAGGTGCAATATAATAGAAAAAATAAATACTTTAAATGTAATGTGCAAAAGAGCTTAATGTGCAAAAAATTACAGTATGAGGTAGTATGAGTATGGTATGGTAGTATGATAGTATGATGTCTATTATTCATTCTCTTGCTGGCTGTTAAGGAGTCTGATGACATGTAGGGAAGAAGGATACACGCATCAACACTTAACACGTTGTTAAGTTGGGAGGTTCTAGATGTCACACTTCTGTACCTCCGTCCCGAGGGCAGAAGTGTGAACAGTCCGTGCTGGGGGTATGCATGCCTCATCTCTGTGCTGTGGCTGGGGGCCTCAAAGCGGGTGTAGACGACGTTGAGACCCTGTGCTCTGTGATGTGCTGCAGGCCTTGCCACATCCTCCCGGGGTCAGCAGAAGAATAGAAGCCATCCAGCTTCTCTCTCTACTGCCTTTGGCCGCTGTGATGGCTTTCCTCAGTCAGTACTCCGCAGCCTTGTACGCCATGTCATTGCCTGATCTAAATACAAGAGAGCGAGTACGCAGCATGTGTCGTATCTGACTGTTAATCCACGGCTTCTGGTTGGGGAACTTCCTGACTTGTGTGGTGGGCATGATGTTGTCAGCACAAGTGCTAATGTGCCCAGGCACGTACTCAGCATAGTGCTGAATGCTGACAGAATAGTCCTTCATGGTGGCTGCAGTTTTGAACACATCCCAGTCTGTCTGAGCAAAAGAGTCCTGCAGGATACTCTCAGTCTCAGCAGTCCATAGTTTCACGAGTTTGGTTTGATTGTTTCTGTCTCTGCCTATAGGCCGGGTACATGAACAGAGAAATGAGGTCTGAATGTCTGAAGTGGGGGGATCAAGGGAACACAATGTGCCACATTGCATGTGCGATTGATTTCCAGCAAAGCAGTAATCTGTCTTCTGAGTGGGAGACTGAAAACCATCTGAGTGATGACAGCACTGCCACAAACCAGGTGTCATTCAGCAATAGCCTACTTTCCATTACGGCTCCCCCGTAATTTCCATTGACGGAACAGCGTTCGCTCTGTCTGCAACGTGCTCTGGTTAAGACTTGGAGTTACTCGGACGCTGGGTTTGCTCATCAAAACCCAAACTATTGTCGGAACAAGTGGTTTACTGTTGGAGCAGGTACAACCTAAATACTGCTGAAGCCCAATTCATTTTGGGCTAAATCAAAAAGCAGCACGATTCAGTGCAACTGCGAACTCTCCCTGTCTTGCAGAAATAGACACCCCACAGAAGATACATGATAAGAAATTTATAAATACACTAATTAATTGTGCAAATTTATGAATGCTTGGGGATTAACAAAATCAAGCCTTGAAATATAGTTTTTTAATACTAATTTTTAGGGTTCTTTGTCGGCTGATCTTTATAAAAACATAACGATGTGATCTGAATTCAAGCTCAGCACCAGATGATGGACAGCTGAAGACAATCAGGTATAAGGATCTTTCTCTTGGGGACACAGTAATAAATACAGTTCACTTCAATGACCATTTTTAACTCGGCTGTTTTGTCAGTTGGCAAAGATGCAAATCCTATTTGTACACATTCAAAGGAATGACTGATGAAAACATTGTCTTTCTTTGATTTGTTATTCAGGATGTGTCAGCTTTTTGACAATGTACTTTAAATTGTTATTACTCAGGTTTAAAATAGAATGCAGGTGCAAACCTGATACTGGAGTAAAACCCTGATAAACTGTAAGCATAAAGCTTGAGCAACAAAGGAAACAGGCTGATTAGAAACATTAAATTTGCACAAGTTTCCTCTAGGCAATCTATTTCATGCTGCAGTTCAAAAACATGCTACTAGCTGGTGTCTCTCCTATCGTAGATGATTTTGTTTATGAATGCGTGTATCCTGTGAAATGGGCTGACTTTCTCGCCAGTGTGCTAAGGCAGACCCTTGTGACTCTGTACTGGATAAGGGGGTATGGAGTATTGGAATGTTCTGTGCATATGGTACTGTAAAGACAGTAAATATTACAGCGAAATCCTGGGTATTAGTAAGTAAGAGTGAGTCCGGATTAGATAACTAAGCCATAAATTAGTTTAGCATATAAGTTAGAGATGCACTTATCCAGGAATCAACTGCTGCTTAGAAATCAGAATGAAAAAACAAAGAGTGTCAACAAAAATAGGGCTCAATAAAGGCAATAAAATAAATCTATTTAGATCTAAGTAAATATAAATGAGGTAATGGAAGTATTTCAGATTTTAGACAAATGTTTCAGACAGTAACAGTTCTAGATGTGCTAAAATACTGAAAGCAAACCATCACGTACAAAAAGCAAATACATCACGTAATTATGTCACAGAGCTACACTAGATAGATTAGCCATCATCTTCATGTTCATATGTTGAAAATATTGTGCTGGAAACATGGCTACACTGCTTTTTGTTGATTTCTATGCTGAACTCCCTGGCTTACAGAGTAGCATTGGCCTTTAACGTCTGAATTCTCCAGGGTTTCTTACATCCTGATGCACCTCAGGCTTCCCTGAAATTGCAACAGGCATCACATTTTAACTTTCACATCCATCGCTGTCAAATCCAAGAGCCAGGAGACTCTTCACTGCATGCTAAAGAATGTCAGTTATGAAGGACTTCTGTAAAATACCCAACCACGTAAAAGTTCAAAAGTAAACCAAGGTTTCCCGACCCTTTTTATATGCTGGCAACCTAACTCTCTATTTGCTATCAAAATTTAATAGCCTTGGGTCCATCTGTTTATGTACATTTGCCCAAGCATTCTAGCTTAAACTGGATGAACATGGAGATCTGGCAAAAATGAATTAATTCACCACAGCGCTAATAACTATAAATCAGGCAGGTGCAGGTTTATTAAATATTTGAAAGCATTTGATAGTTTCATAATTGTTGTGTTTGACTGAGGACCAGTGACATCAATTAACCCAAATCTAAAAAGAGAATCTGAAGATACTAACATGTTATATCTCAGCTTAGCATTAGGGTTTTTCTTTGTTATTCGATGTTTATGCATCAGCAGCAGGCTATATGACATTCTCCATAACTTTCCAACTGACATGACTGTACAATTTTTTTTTTCATTCAATTTTTTTTAGTTTTGCATGTCATGGTTCAGTTGAAATTAATGTGAACTCAAAACTTCTTGTTGTTGGTTAACATCTTGCATACTGTAGGTTTTGTTCCTCATTTGTATCTCCTTTGCATTATCCAAAAGCACTGTATTTACGTGTGTGTGTACATAT
>JAODKE010000001.1:24305979-24321183 GCA_026779605.1 Mormyrus hasselquistii | reverse complement strand
TACCAATAATTAGTGATTTAATATGATCGGCCTGGAACCTCCATGAGATAGATAAGATTCTTTGCCGCCTCCCCAGTCAACGACTTTTAGTCTCCACCCCCCCACCCACATATAATCATGTATTATATGAAACATGTAAATCCCTAGAATATTTTCTTTGTAGAAGTAGCTATCACTGTACATATGTTTGGAGACACGAGTCAGACCTGTTGCATCGTCATGGTCGGATTGCCCACCAGGGGACCCCCAAGACCTCTGACAGAATTCTAACACTGTTAACGGTTCTAAGACTGCAGCATACCCACATTCCCACCCTAGGAAGGCATCCTAGTGATGCCACTGACCGGACATCTACTGAGACCACCTACACAAGCTCTTCAGAGCTGCCTGTTCAATTAGCAGTGCTGAGTAACACTGGCTGCCTGTTTCTTGCAGTGTTTTGCCCAATAGAGCAGTGGACGGAAAGCATGGCATTATGGGTAGGACAGTTCAGTTCAGGGTGTTATTCCTGTGGCTGCATTCTCTCAGATGTTTAACACAATAAAAGGAGCTGTACAGAACTCCATAAGGGCAGTATAAGACTAAAGGGGATTCCTCTACACTTTTACATACTCAAGCCTTTCTAAATCCAGATGTCTATGACATTGTAAGTGGATGCAATTTATTGTATTGATATTTTCCACAATAACCACACAAGTTATCAGTACAGCACAGCCATGTCGGACAAATCAGCATGCTGAGAATCTATGACGTTCCATAACTAGAATAGCATAGAGGATGAATGATTACATCTGCCTGAGGAGAAATCAATGTGTCTCTGTGTAACACACACACAAGCCCACCTGCCTGTCTACCAACAAAGGACTGGAAAAGTGTTAATGGCTCCTGTGTTTACAGCTGGGCCTTCTTGGGTTACATTGATGGGTGTGTTATTGAAGCAGCAGGCAGAGCAAAGCAGAGACTGAGTCCTGATTAACGTGTGTGTGTGGTAGGGGTCACGGTGGGGGGATTGGCGTCTCCAGAGTGAGTAATAACCCCCGCTTAACTGGCAAAAAACGATCTTTATCAAAACATGGGATGGAGAATTATGGCCAGCCCACTCTCTTGCCCGGGCTGCCGTCCTCCACAAACATGGACACAATTACTCAAAATTCCCAGAATACCTCCATCTGGTTCACTGCCGATACATAGGGCGTGACACCTTACTGGCTGACTCGTGATACGCTGCAGTGCTTGTGGGCATCTTTCCTTAACAAAGGTTATTGAAATTCCCCTCAATGCTGTTGTTTTGATTTCAGACAGATGTCAATGGCCATGTTGCATAGTAGTTTATAATCCTTCAAGCAGAGACTGATTAACATGTGTGTGTGGTAGGGGTCGCGGTGGGGGGATGAAGCTTAAAAATATATCTACCATTTTGCCGCCTATTTTATTCTGAAGATCAAATGTGTAATTGTCATTCACAGTGTTTCTCAACCCAGTGCTTGGGGACCCCCGACAGTCCATATTTTTGGCGCCCCCCCCCCCCCCCCCCCCCCCCCCCCCCCCCCCCCCGCCCCTTTCTTGTGCGCGGTGGCCTCGGTTTTTTTCTTTTTTGTTTTTGTTTGTTTTTTTTTGTATTTGTTTTCGAAGATGAAATGGGTTATTGTTTTTCACAGTTTTTCTCAACGCGGTGCTTGGGGCACCCCGCAAGTCCATATTTTTGGGGCCCCCCCCCCCCCCCCAGCTTCCAGCACACGTGTACCAGCTTTTCGGTGGTCTTGAGATTTCAGTTTGTTCTTGATTGTTTGATTTGTTCTTTATGTTCGGCTCAGGTTCAGGTGTGCTGGGAGCTATAACTGTGTATGGACTGTCTGGGGGTGTCCGAGGACTGGGTTGAGAAACACAGATCTGTCACTTCAGGGGGCAGCCTAGTGGGTAGCAATGTTGTCTCGCACCTGCAAGGCTGGGGTTCTGAATCTGCCCTGTGTGCCTGTGGAGTCTGAATGTTCTCCACAGGTTTCCTCCGGATTCTCTGCCACCCCCCCTCCATTTGCCAAACACAAGAAGTTTTGGTTTGGCTCCTCCCTAAATTGCTCAGTGTGTCCTACAATGGACTGGCATCCCATCTAAGCTGTGCCTCTGGCTTGTCCCCTATGCTTCACGGGACAGGCTCCCCTTCCACCCCCTGCCAACCCAGTGACTTTATACTGGATAGAGAGCTGAAAGATAGATGAGTTACAAACATTTATTTGCAGCAGGAATTCCAGCAGAGTGGCATTGTATTCTATAAAGTCTGCTTTGTATTGTAGTATGATATATTTTTCAAGAGAAATGCATCTCTAAGAAAACCTCCCAAAGGGGGGAATGGGGGGGAGGGGGGTATTGTCTGAGATCTGTTTTTTGCATTCTATGAGAACACCAAATCGCAAAGACTTACAGCTTGAACCAACTTTTCAGATTTTTCTTTTTTAAATCTGACAGTGGACTTTATGATTTATGCATGGGAAGGTCACACTTTATCTGAAAGCCAAGTATCTCCATCTTGAAATGAAATCACTCAAAGTCTGCTTCTTCTCTTGACCACGGAGCATAAATCTTTAGTCTAAAATCTAAATGACTTCTCTTTTTCAAAAACAAGATCCCCTTTCATCAAAATTAGCTACCGGCGTTTCCCCTGAGAAATATTTCGAGAAAAATTTTGGCCTTGAAGTTTTTAATGTGGTTTATAAATTGTCAGTCTTGTTGGTCTACTGAACTGCTCAGCATGACACTCCAATGCAGGCTTTGATGACGCGCTGAAACGTGTGAATACTACCCAGGATTTCAATGTGGTCACAGCACAGCAGTGAAGTGTAGCAAATCCCCAGATGACTGACAGTTAGTTTACAGGGCACTTGTGCTAATTTCCAGGAGGGCTGCTCTTACCCACTGCTCTTGTTACTTCCTGAGAAACACAAAAAAGCGCAAAGTTCATCCTTCGGTGTACTGTGTGCACATAGTAAAAATGCAGTCATTAAATGTCAGTTGAGTTTATATATATCAATGTTAGTAGAAATTAAGAGGTTTCTTAAGCAACTGAATGTTACAAATGTTAAACATTTCCTGACATTTAATATATGACATAATATCTGTATAACATGTTTTACATGTTACTTGACAACAATATAAAATGTGCAGTATATTTATTGAAAATATTTCCCAGAATCCTCTATTTTGTATAGTATTTATTCAAGACTATTTTGATTATGTATGCATATTTATATGCATGTATGTATGTTATTTATGTCATTATGGAGGCAGCCACTATATTTTGTTGTGTTTTATGCAATGCACCTGCAGATTGACAAACGAAAATCCCTGATCTTTCAGGGCTACCTTCTGGAATATTTCATGTAACCATAGAAACAATTAATGCTTTAATCCTTGTTGCCTGCTAACACTAATGTCAGTGTCTTATTCATGAGTCTGTTAATGAGTATGGCTGCACTGGTCTGCATTTGAGTTCTTACAGGCTGACGCCTCGGTTGGTGAACCTCTTTGGTGTGTCTTAAGTAGCAGAAGACCTAAATGGTCTGCTTTGGACTGCTCAGCCACCTCCAGTCAAGGATTACGCTCGGACCATATGCTACTGTGAGATGCTGAGAGTGCTAGCAAACGATTACTTCCAGCTGGGCTAAGCCAGCCAAACTAATCAGACCTCTTTGCTGATAAACTCCATCCTAACTATTCTTTTCTTTTCCCCCCCTTTCAATTTTGTACAACTGAAAAGCAGCCAAACCAAAAGAGTCTCCACTGATCAAAGCCACAGAAGGTATCAACGTGTATGGCACAGCTGGCTTGTGGGCTTGATTGATCTCACATACGATGACTATTTCAGGGCTGGAGATCCAAAGATGGCCGACTCTGGTGGCTCTTTGGTACTTTGGCACGATTCACAGCAAGATTGGACAGATGGACCGGAGAGCTTAAACTGAGCTCTTAATTTAGTGTTTAGCTTAGCTTTCTTGCCTGGGAAAGCCATTACCTTAGGATAACCTTTTTGGACGTTTTGACATTTAAAAACATACAAAATGGAACCTACAGCAATTTTGAGGTGCCATGGCTGCTTCACAGATATTCACAGATATGCACACCGCAGGTTTTCTCGTTTAGTCTGAAAGTCTGCAGGTAATGAGCGACAGAATGATCAATAACTAGCTTACTACTACTGGTGCAGTGACTCTAAAAGTCCTGATTAGTTTTCTGCTAATGTAGTTGTGATTTATATCTAGTGTAGCTGGCCAGAGAGCCAGTGCCATTATAGGGATGCTGTACTAGTACACTGTCACATAAGGAGAAATCCATAAAGTTATACCGGCTGTGTCCTTTGTAATCCTCATTTTATTAAAATGTGTAGCCTGGGCTTGCAGCTGAACTGCAGATGCAGCGATTCCAGATTTCTTGTGTTGGAATTACAGTGCACAATTGACACACATAAAACAACACAAAAGGAATTAACTTGAAAGTTTTAGATAAATATAACCGAATTGCTTCTCACTCAGTGAACGCTGTTTCCGCAGAAAAAAAACCACAATATAAAACAATGAACGCAGGAAGTGACCTTCAGGGTGTAATGATGCAGCAGTAGTCACAGAGTCAGCAGATTCAGATTCACACAGAGTCACAGAGTATTTTTCAGATTCAGACAGTCAAGGGCATAGGATGTGGTGGGGATGGAGTGGGGGGGACATGTGTCCCACAATATTTAAGTTGGCTTCATTCATCATAAATAGATCTTTTGTCTTCATATTTTAAATATCAAACTCCCTCCTAGGCTATTGCAGGCAGTCACACTGTCCTATTCTACAATGTAACTGCACGTCTCCTCCTGCATGTAATCATAAAACATTTGAGATATTTTAATATTTACATTTGCACTTGCACAGACCTCTGACAGTCTGTTATGCACATTATAATTGCACTTTGCACAAGTTGCATGCTATGCACTATATGTGTATATGTATGTTGTCTGCATCGTGCTTGTGTGAACTTTCTGTATTCTGCTGCTTGAATTTGTACAAACCACTGTACAGTCGACCCTTGCCACTTCACACTTCGACTTCCGTGGCTTCACTCTATCCCAGTTTTTTGTGTATTCATTAAAAGTTAAAATTAAAGTTTATTGATTTTTATTGATTTTGTCTAATATATTGGGTAATGCGAGTGCAATTGTCATGACCTGCATGTACGATCCTCTTTTATGCCACGCCCCCTTATTAACCACGTGTGCGACCCCGATTGTGACCAGCTGTTTTCTGTCAGTTTGATTCGGTGTATTTAAGTCCACGTTAGAGTCCGTAACACCAGGTCTGTCATTGAAGTTTTGATGTTACATGTTCCTGTGTCCTGCCTTTGGAGTGATTCCAAATAAGGAAAATCATTAGTTTTTCATCCTTTCAATCAGAAACAAGTGATGCGGGAGGGCAATTTTTTTATCATTATTATTATTATTATTATTATTATTATTATTATTTCTTATAAAAAAGATAACGGAAGATAACAGTTTTCAACTGTTCAACTGTTCTAGAAAGTAAGCTGGGGTGGAAGAATACAAATGCGCGGCAATTCTACCGTCTGCCTGTGAAATTTGTGAACGCCGGCAGTGGAATTTACACAGGAAAATACCCTTTTAAAAAAAAAAAAAATCGATGTGGGCTAAATTCGCCACGCGGGCGGGGATGATAAACTAATGATTTTTTTTACTGGGCCTAAACCCTTCGATCCTGATTCGTCATCTCCCCGTTCCTGCTTACGTGTCCAGCAATCATAACAGTAATGGTGACTAAAGAGTGTTATCTCGTGTCTACATGGCTATAATAATGTTAAACCGTATTTAGAAGGTCGTAAATAGGTTATCTCTGCTCCAACTACAAAAACATTTGATTTATAAATAAAGAATCCTACTTCCTGGAAATTCACTTATCGCGGTAGAGTCTGGAACTGACTAACTGCGATAAACGAGGGCCGACTGTATTTATCACATGCCCCGCATTTACACCTCTCTGGGGTCCGTTCTTCGTATATCGCTTGACACATCCGAGATGAATTGACACATCTAAAATGAGATTATCGCGCTGATTACGATGTGGCTAATTTGGTTTTTCGAGCACAACTGTTGTTGATGATTAGTATGGCTGGATTGAGTTGTCTAGGATTATTGCGCGTTTGTGCGTTGGTTTAAAAGGCGATATGCATCGACAGTAGAAACACTGATCACAACCTCTTTGACTGGTTGACGAAATGGCAAAAGAGCGAGCTCAATTTTTTTCTCAAGCGGAGCAAGAGCTTTTATTAGAGGGTTATAGAGAATTTCAAACTTTAATAAAGACACCGGGAAACATGTCAAATGCTGCAAAAGCCAGGAGAGAGGGCTGGCAAAAAGTAGCGAACAGATTAAATGTGTGAGTGCTGCCCATGTTACATTTTTCTTGATATGTTATTTTATATATATATATATATCAAATCCTATCTGTATTAATTGCTCTTTTTGTCGTCTTTAATGTCAGAGCCAGCAGTGGATCCATGCGAACATGGGAACAAGTAAAGTGAAGTACAAGAACATCTTGATTTGAGAAAATTACCTCCACTTATATAGATGCAATTGGGGGATAGAATGTGACACATTAGACACACACGACGATTAACACACAAATGATGACCACAGCACATGTATACATATACTGTATGTATGTTTAAATACATCCATCCATATATATATGCAAGATACTTTTCTTTTCCCACGTGAGTCAGTCCACGTCAGATGTGCCCTTTAACCAATCAGATGTGACCTCGCCATTTCAACTAATCATAACCCGCCAGGAGCGCAGCCTAAATCCTGTTTACATGAAATAAACCTGCTCCCGAGCAGGTTTAAGCTTACGGACCTGTTGTTATGACAGCAAGTCTGAGATGCACATCAAAGAACGAAACAATCCAAGATCGGGACAAATCCACAACAATCAAATCCAGCTAACTGAGTTAGCGACGTACAAAGAACGGACCCCTGATTTCTATCTTGTGTCTTGTTTTTATTCTCCAACTATTGCCCTAATTGCAGAGGATAGGCGAATATTTCAGGTCCAGAAAGTAAAAATCCAAACCAGGATTTTGTTTCAACCAACTATTTGAGTATAAAGAATCACTTTCACAGAGTACTCAACTGGTTGGTTGGAACAAAATCTTGGTCTGGATTTTTACTTTCTGGACCTGAAATGTCCGCCTCTGCCTAAGTGTGTACTGTCTATGGTCATGGTGCCTCCAGCAAGCAAGCCGTGCCTACAAAACAGGTCCAGCAGCCTCGACTATGTGCCGTTAAGAGTTCTGGTTTAGATATACCTCATGCTCTCAGCACGCCCACTAAGTAACCAGCTTGGCCCACCCTGACTGCAGTTTCTCCCCACTGGACAGAGGGAGGAAGGAAGCTGTAGTGGAAACAATGTCTGCTTTTTGCTGAAAACAGCAGCTCTATGCAATATCCTTCGCACCAAGCTTATTGGGTCCGTGTTGAGTAGCTCCTAGGGACCCCGGCACAAATATCAGCTCAGTACAGCACCTATCGAACCTGATGTTTACAGCAGAGACTTTTCCCCTTAACGATCATTAGTCACCATTTTCTGTTTCTCTCTTGGGGCGTGAGGCTGTGCCATTTAGAATGATTAAATAACACCTTTCATTGTCTGCCAGTTCGGATAACATGCAAATCCATTCACAGCAACAGGGCCACATCAAGAAGTTTATTATTAGCTGTGTTTATCACCTGTGAAAGGTAGTTCCCATAATGACAGCACTACGGAGTGTTTAATCCCAGAAGCTGCATAACCAAAGAGAGTTGGGCCATTTGTGTCTCAAGGCCTTAATTCAAATGTGGTGATCTCATTAAGTCTCCAGATGCAGGCACAGTATGCAACCGCTGCATTAAAAAACATATGAGCACATGGGAATCACATCAGTGAGCAATTAATTGTGATGTGGACCTTTAGCCTTATAATTGGTAGTCCTGCAAATCCCTTAAACCCTGGATGAGTTGAATCATCATAAGTGTTAGATGATTCCATCCGCCTTGATGATATTCTGAGACTGTGTGATTGTCGCTCTCCATTGCTAGAATTGCATGAATTGCAGAGAATCTGTTAAACTTAGGAAAATCCATGCAGTGACGGCAATGCAACAAAGCATTGCTGGTTTTGTGGTTTAAAGGTACAATTATCGGCTGCCAGGAACAGTAAATGAATCTTGATCCTATATAATGACTAGAGCAAAAGAACAACTGAACTAAATGAATCCACCCTAGGACATCCACACATACCAATCCTATCTTGTAATATTCCTACAACAGATTTGTCATTTAAAAATGCATATTCTTTTACATACAATATTTAGAAAAATAAAAAGCCCACCAGCAAACGTGTTTGAGTAAGAAGTGGTGAAAGCAACATTATAATATAGCAAACTACAGGGGCGGTTTGTGGTTCTGTGGATTAGGCCTCTGTGTGGAACGGTAGGTTGCCAGGTTGAATCTCGTCCCGACACAGAATAGTCGCATCAGTGTTTGGCCATTGAGAATGGCCCTTAACCCTCTGAAATGCAGACTGTGTTCTCAGATCCCAAGTTTAGCGCTCAGTTTTATGTGTGTGTGTGTTTGTGTGTCTCAAAGGAGAGCAAAATGGGACATTTGAAGAGAAGCATTCCAATGTACTTGTGTGAATGGCAAATAAAGCATTGGTTTCGCATACTACCCTTTATGGAAAGCTGCCTCTCTCTTAATGATAACAGTATAGCATTGCGTAGAAAATCTTGTTTCCTTAAAGTTTTCCCAGACTACACAATCTGTCTGTCTGTCTCTCTTTCTCTGTCCACATCTTTCCTATAGAAGTTCACTCCGTAACAGCTGACAGAGTAAATGAGACCAGACTTACATTCCTCCGTCTGCCTCATGCTCTCTTAAAAAAATATTTTTTTGTTCCAAACTAATTTATGTTTAGCTAATATTCTCTAATAAATTTTATTTCTTTAAAGCTTGTAAAATTATGGAATGAATACAAGTTCAGTATTGCTCTGTTAAGTTCTGGAACATGTTCAGTCTAGTGTTTACATACTGCAAACTGCCATCACTTAGGGTGGGGTTTTTTTCACTGGGGTTATACAGTTAGATGTACAACCAAAAGTTTACAAGTTCAAATCCTTCGGGGGGGGGAGGGGGTAAAAAGGCATATAAATACCACATTCTTTAAGAATGCCAGATATGGTAAATGTCATAGAAAACCAGTAACTACTGTAACTGGTTACTGTTACTGTAACCAGTAACTGCAAGCCAGTAGATAAGTCGTTGGCATTAAATTTTAATGCAGTCTTCCGTCATTTGTTTTAAATATTTTAAACATAACTGGCACTTTTAGGGTCTCCCAAACAAGGTAAAGGCAAAGACTTACATAAAATATACGTCAATCACATGCAATCACACTTTATCTATTACAAAAATAGATAAACATAGTAGTGGCATATACTAGAAGGAGTAGTGTGTAGCTTAGTGAGTTTGAGCCTTCCGCCTTAGCTTGGACTAGCTGGTTCACATCTCACATTTGACACGTTTCAATGTTGGGTCCTTGAGCAAGGCCCTTAAAGCCCAATTGCTCCAGAGACTGTCTGAATCTTTCAAAAATGCGTGTCTGATTAGATAAAAGAATCTACAAAATAAATGTTACATACTTTTAGGTTATTCCAGTTCACATGTTTAATGTTTAAAATTGGACAGTAAATCTGTTAATCACATGTAATTCGAATTTAAATACTATAAAAATACAAAAAGTAGTGGCACATGTTGCCATGTGACAAATAAGTAAATAGGAAACTTACCATTCTCTATACAATGAATCCTGTGAAATACCACAAATGGAAAATTCTGATGTTCCTCGGGATTTTTTTTAACCAAAAACAGTCAAGAAATCAAAGCAGAAAACTGAACTGCATAAATCCATATCTAACTGTTTCAATTGATTTTTTTCTCCCATCGGTATGTTTTGAGTTCAGAATTCTTCCTAAAATATACAAATTTGTCCACTGTATGAAGAGCAGACACCTACCTTCTTCAGTGCAGACATCCTTGGGGGTCTTTTCAGGCGTGTGGTCTGTACCTCCGGAGCTCACGTCAGAGGAAACGCTTGAGCTGATTTTGCCTGTGGGAAATGACGTGGCATGTTGAGGGTGCCAGGGGTTTCACCATCACAATACACTTAGGGGTGGGGGAATAGTTTTTGGAGCAGTGGGCACCTGTGTCCAGAAAGTCACTGGTTCAAATCCCAGCATAGGCAGAGTGATCTCATTGTTGAGTCTTTAACACTCAGCTCCAGCAACTAGTTGAACCCGACCTCTAAAAAATGTGTTATTTTGGATAAAGGTATCTGACAACCAGTTGTTGACTTTTAAAAAATATTTGAAGGGGGGTGGTGGGGGTAAAATCTTTGTGGGAGGTGCTATAAAATTTGCCAGAATGGGGTAGGAATGGAATACCCCATGACATAATTTGCCAAGCGATTTAATAAAGACGGTTCACGTGACCCTGATTAAACTGTGACTAAATTGAGTGTGCCAGTGCAGTAGCCCTAATATAGTGTAACACCCAGTGAGCAAGTTGAACATGTTTTATAGTGTCTATTAGTCCTTTCTTCAAGGCTTTGGACTTGAATGGGTCTTGTCTGGCTTGAGCTTGAAAATAAAAAGGGATTTCTGTGTTTTCATGCACAGAAATGGTTTTGAAGGCCTTAACTTGAACATATTGGCAGGAAATTTTATTCTAGGGAGTTTAACGTTTTCCAATAAACATAAAAATATCCCTTTTCTGGATTCTTTCATGTCCCCCCTCCATTGAATGAAAAGAAAAAAACAGAAAACTAAAAAAATGTCAAAAAATATAGTTTCCACACGTATTGTCAATGGCCATATGTCGGCCTCCGCTATCCTTAGCCAAGAAATAAGCTTTGAAAAGCCAAGGCCTGCAGGGCACAAAAGTAATCACTGAAAAAGGACAATTCTGTCTTAGATCAATGTCATTTACAGTATTCTCACTTTTTGCCCAGAATCATAGCTGTTACTCTAACTTATTTCATAATTTTTTAACCATGTTCATATTAAAATACACTTCATTTTTGAAAGACTCCCTGATTTTGCCCAAAGTCAAATATACTGTGCTTAAACAGAAGCCAGCAAGAGTCCAGTTTAATAGGTATGACATCGGGACCATTATTATTAATGTTTGATATTTCATGCAATATTTATAAACAATAAACAACATTATTTAAAAAAAATAATTTTTACTTTATATTTTATATTTCAAGCTACATTGAATTCTTCAATAAATTGTATTTATATTTATTTTTCTACTAAGAAAATACAATATGGAATCAGCCTTTTGGAAGGGAGTGTACTTTTCTCTCTTTCTAATCGAAGACAGCCAAACAGGAAAAGCCCCTGGGAGCCCATCGTGTGCCAGGTAATGGCATTCCTAAAATTTTCTGGATACCTGCTCTGTGCTGTTTGGGTCTCGTCAAAGCCCTATGAAACAGGCACGTAGCCACATAGTAAAATTGTGTTTGTACATCCCCCTCGCCCACACCGAGATTTGTTTGCTGCCTATCATACACATAGCCAGCTACTAAATCTACAGACTTGAACCCCCCTCAAAATCTACTAAATCTTCCAAGGCAACCCTCCAGGGAAAAGAACAATCCAGAATTCCCGTAAAATTCAGAGAAATAGGGAAAGGGTAATAGAAAAGATATTCCTTCACAATATTAGTATGGGACTTGATTCCCGTACAATTTAGGTAACACATAACACGTAATATGTAACTGCCGATGGCTTGCAGTCATTGCAAAGGACCTTCAGTAAACATCAGCCTGAATAAAGTCAGAATAAAACATGAATATAATAGTTTGGCAAAGGCCAGTGCTTGTGGAGAATTGCCGGTAGAGCACAGGAACATAACAGTTGAGGACACAGTTGAGTTTAAAGGTTCTGTTCCAACGTACAACTATAAGGCTACAAGAACAGCCGTCCAAATGGTTTGGACTGCAAGCTAAACTCTGATTACGCCTTCCAGAATAAATTTTTGAGTGTTGTTCTGCTAGAAGTCTTGGATCCTACTCTGACAAAAAAAAGACACACAGTTACTAGAAAAGCAATAAAATCCACCCTCTGCCTGAACGCAATTGACAAATTGCACGTAACACTTGTGGTTTTCTGAAACATATGGAAAGCATTCCTAATGACATTGTGGTTAGAACTGACTGATCTAACAATGTCACATGTTAGGAGGGATGATTCTTTCATTATTTTATAACCATCCGTTCATCCATCCAACATCCTCTAATTCTGGTCAAAGTCAAGAGGGGATTGAAGCCTGTCATTGTGCATCGATGACAGAGTGGGGCAGACCTTGGATGGCAGACCAGTCTATTGTCTATATGCTCACATGTAATGGAAAATTACCTCTAATCATTAATATACTTAGTGAAAGGAAGTGGGAGATGGATGTTCTGGGGTGGAGCCAAGACACATGAGAAGCACTGATATAAAGGTTTACGTGTGTATCAAAATCAGAGTGAGTCTCTCCCTCAATAAATGGGTCAAAAGCATTAATGGCTTATTCATTCATTCATTCATTCATTCAACCTTCTGTGCCACTTGTCCTATGCAGGGTTGTGGGGTTCCAGAGTCTATCCCAGAATCCACTGGCTCAATGCAGGAAACAACCCAGGATGGGTCGTTAACTCATCGCAGGGCACACTCAGACACCATTCACACACACACTCATTCACCATTCACAACCACACACCATACACACACACCATTCACACACACACATCCACTCACACACCATTCACACACACACATCCACTCACACACCATTCATACACACTCACACCATCCATTCACACACCATCCACTCACACACCATTCACACACACACACACACACACACCATCCACTCACACATCATTCACACACACACACCATTCACACACACAACATCTACTCACACGCCCACACCATCCACTCACACGCCATTCACTCAAACACCATTCACACACACACACCATACACAGACAATAACTCTCACACACCATTCACACAGACACACACAAACAGACACACACTATTCACTCAAACACCATTCACTCACATGCCCACACCATTCACACACACCTTTCACTCACACACCAATCACACACACACACCTTTCACACACATTATCCACTTACACACCATTCACACTCACACACACCTACGGGCAATTTGATAACTCCAATAAGCCTCTGCATGTTTTAGAGCACCTGGAGGAAACCCCACGACAACACAGGGAGAACATGCAAACTCCACACACATGAGACTCAAGCACCGGTCCCGCCGGAGTGAAGGAGTGACCGTGTTGCCCATTTATTGGCTTATATTCATTTTAATAAAAATATAAACCTAGAAGCCCGGGGATGAACAGGAATCCTGGGTCCTCCTGCTGAGTGTCCATGCTTTATTCAATAGGCCCCAGGCTAACCAGGTCCCTGTACAGTATGAATGAGTACTTATGCAAGAGAGATGGATGGAAGGATGATCAAGCCAAGAAACTGAATACCATATGATGCTCCCATTTACATCTTTACATTAACATTTTTACTTAGTAGATGATGGTATCCAAAGTGATGCACAAGTAAGAGAACAGGGTCAGTCAGCCCCTGGGATGATGAGAGGGGGTAGCAGTTAGGAGATTTGCTCAAGGGCCCAAAAGTGACATCACTCTATCAACCCTGGGATCCGAACCACCGATCTTCTGATCACGGGCACACTGTCCTTGCCCATTGAACCACATACTACCCCCCTGTTGAGCACAGTGGACGCAAACAGGCCAGACACACGTAGTCCAAACCCACCCGTCCCTACCTAATTGTCAGGAAGGGAGCCAGGACACCAAAATTAATTGCGCTTCTGTCCTCTCCTGGCCAAAAATCTGGGTGGCTTGGATTACATAAACACATCCAAATAACCATATGATTGCAGTATTATTACTGCCAGTGAACAGTGACTATTCCCGTAGATAAATACATGCTTTCATTGGTGCCACATTTTCACCAAATGTGGACATTTAACCTAACGGTGATCCTTTTAAAAACAGGCAGTTAAAATAAACACATTCTGCTCTTTATTAGTTTTCTGCATGGGAAATTCATTCATTTATAATTGGATTAGAGTTTATAGATTGGATGTACAGTACAGTACATTATTTCCTCAGTTCATGTCATCTTTTTTCATCTTTTATTTTCTTTCCTTTCCTTCTCTTTCTGCTCTTCTACTCCTTGTGGATCTTTGCTCAGCCAAAACGAAAAGCTGCAAAGATAACCCATTGTCCCAGTTTCTTACTTAATTTAACCATTGACACATTCGCTAAGGATTCTGTTCCCAGTTTAGCTAAAATGTGTTCCCAGCCAGCCGGATATATACAATAATAAAAGCACTGGTTAGCCAACCCTAATAGGTTTTACACGGTTAGGTTAAGAGGTTGATTTAGCTCTTAAATGGTTTAACAGGAGGACATGTGGCAGATTTTAGCCAGTTTAAGACTACACTCCGGAGTCTTGTCAATGATCATTAAGCATATTAGCATGCATGCGTACAAAACGTACAAACACAAAAATAAAATAAAATAAAATAAAGGTCAAGAGGGGATTGAAGCCTGTCCTTGTGCATCGATGACAGAGTGGGGCAGATCAGTCTATTGCAGGGCACACACACATGCTCACATGTAATGGAAAAATACCTCTAATCATTAATATACTTAGTGAAAGGAAGTGGGAGATGGATGTTCAGGGGTGGGGCCAAGACACATGAGAAGCACTGATATAAAGGTTCACGTATGTCTCTGTACCTCCCTGCCTGAATCCCTCTGGTTTAAGCCTGAAAGGTTGGCTTGTGATCATTCCACACCAGATTGCTGGACCTCAAAGTGTGCTAGACCTCAAATAAAATCTTTGTTTTGTCTTCCCATTCACTATTTATTGCCCAATCAGAGTGAGTCTCTCCCTCAATAAATGGGTCAAACGCATTAATGGCTTATTTGTTCATTCATTCATTCATTCATTCATTCAACCTTCTGTGCCACTTGTCCTATGCAGGGTTGTGGGGTTCCAGAGTCTATCC
>JAODKE010000001.1:24293939-24305879 GCA_026779605.1 Mormyrus hasselquistii | reverse complement strand
ACCTACACAAGCACACCCCGCCACACTACACACTCTCACACCACGCACACCCCCACCATCCACACACACACACACACACAGACACTCTCACACACCATTCACACACACTCACACACCATTCACACACACACATTCACATAGACAAACACACACAGACACACTATTCACTCAAACACCATTCACACACCCACACACCACACACAAACAGACCATCCACTCACACACCATCCACACACGCACAACATCCAAAAATAAAATAAAGGGTTCTTTCAGAAAAAAATCCCTGAATATGGGTTAAGATTAACTTTAACTGCCCTGTAAATAGGGAAACCATCAACACTTTAAAAATGGCATGGTAGCCCTGCAAACCACATTTACACAGACTAAGAGGTTTATTCAACTGGTATAAAAATAACAATTTCTGATTGGCTCAAAGTTTGCATTGCAATCACTGTGCCAGTTACAATCATTTCACAAGGGGCGTGTATACCATCTCAGTACAGATCTGCCAAAATAGTGCAGCAATTGTGAGACCAATTCAAGGTTGACATCAGATTGGGATCAAGACTTAATGTGAAAAAAAAAACCATAGTCATACACTAGGGGCAATTTCTTCTAATCTTTAATATATTCTGTGAAAGAAGCAGGGAGGATGGTGATGTTCTGGGTGGGTCAAAGTCATGTGACAAGTCCCTTCATTCACCTGTAGCTAATCTTTGATAATATGCAGCTTTGTGTGTATCTCATTCAGCTATTCCCCTCCCTCTCTCCCTGCCCGATTCCCTCTGGTTGTAGCTGAAACAATCTTCTCCCTTCAGTTTGCTTTTAGACCCCAAGACTGAAATGCTGCCATAAGCATTTTCTGTAGGTTCCCTATGTTTTCCATTAGATAAGCTACATTATACCTATATCATCAATGGTGAAAGTAATCCTATACATACATTAATCAGCTGTATTTCTACATTATTTACATTATCTGAATAATAAAGTGAGTGTGTATTTATCTATCTCTCCACCGGGGGTGCTGCTAGAGATTGTGACCCCCAACCCAACCACACTATATTCCAATTTTTTAGGGCCCTTGAAATCATCCTAACACCCCCTGTTATGGCGCCTCTGTAGTCCATCCATCTATCCACCCACCCATCCATCCATCCATCCACTAATTGCTTATCCTGCTCAGGGTCATGGGGTGGGGGGGTGGCTGGAGTCTATCCCAGGCAGCACAGCGCTGGGGTATGGTCTGGTCAGGATGCCAGTCTATTGCAGGATGCATTCATGCACAAACTCACACACACAATCATACGCTACAGGCAATTTAGAGACACCAAATTAGCCTACATGTCTAAGGACCACAAGAGGAACCTCTACTATCCAGAGAAGCACAGGCAGAACATTCAAACAATTTATTTACTTAGTACTCATGTATGTTTTGTACTGTCTGTATTGCTTTTGCACTTATGTGCTCTTAAAAATAGATATAGAATAGAAAACGTTGGCCCCAGACTAGAAATGAAAAAACATTACATGCATCAGAAATTATTTAGCCAAAACCTTGATTATTAGATAAGTAAAAGCACTACAAGTAAAAAATAATCTTGAAAATAGACTAGAGTTCCTTTAAATCGGGGTTTAAGCACACAATTTGCCGGTATTATTCTATTGATAGTGGCACCGCCTGTAACACAGAAATCAAGCTTTAGATAACTATTTACTAACTGAACTTAAAATTCATTCTATTTCCAGTGAGTTTTTGGGACTGAAAATGTGGTCTCCAAGAGAGAAATACTCACCAAAAATTCTATAACACTACCACTATCGCTAAACCATTAACAATTATCAACAATGGTCAATGTCTTGATAGCAGAGCTACAGTTACTGAAGTTCAGTGAAATGCCAGCTTTTTTCAGGCTGAATTTTAGTTTGTTTAACTTGACCACAGAGTCATCAGTGACACGATACAAGTAGCCAAAAACAGTGACATAAGACTCTAACACAATGATATCATTTGACAGAATCAAATAAGGGGCCCCTGAACAAGGCTGTTAACCCCTAATTGCTCCAGGGACTGGCTGACCTTGCTTTCCCAATTGTACATCGCTTTGGATAAAAGTGTCCGTTAGATAAATAAATGTAATGTCATGGCTGCCTTTAGATTTAGCATGAGATGGGGTTTCTTTGTTTACATTCCTCCATCCAGGTAGGGCTTCTTGGGTCTTACGGGCACATTCTCCCATCTCAGTGATCAGCACACCGCACTTTCCTCTGGCGCTTGGTAGCTTATCATACTAATGACCTTCTAGGCAGCCAAGAGACATTCTGCAATAAATTTCTTCTGGCTGCTGGATCCTTCATGGATGAATGTTTTTAAAAAGCAAAAACCTAGCAGTCTTGGAAATGATCGCAAATATTAAGTAAAAAATTCTGTCTTCCAGTCTGATAACAATAATAGTAATCATATTTAGTTTAGTAACCGAGTTGTTTCAGACAAGATTTATCCATGAGTGGAATAGTCCCAAAACAATTATCTGCACTACTGTGCCAAAGTTGTAAGGAGTCGAAGAAAATGTTGAAAACTAGGTAGTATGTGAATATTTGCTCAGAAAACAAACAATTTAACATTAGAATATAAACAAACAAACAGTAACACACTAAAGCACCTCTTTCTGTCTGCATGTCTCTAGAATGGCAGCTAAGTATTGAACTGAAGTTTAGTACTTCCATGCAATAACCAGTTGATTTAGCTACCTAGTATTCTGAGGGGCTTAATTGATGGAAATTAAGGGAATACATTAAGCAAATTCCCTGCTCGGTCTCCCTCAGTGAATTACAAAGGACTGAAACGGTCTATTTGACAGAATATATACCCTTTGTGGTACTCTCTAGCCACAGGGCTTATTCAGTGCAATGCTGTAGGTTAAAGGAAATTAAGCATTACCTGGACACACAGCACTGTGCAAAATTCTTAGGCAGTCAATCAAAAATGATGTTTAAGACCTTTATGTTGGTGTAAAGCTATGATATTTGGTGTGTGAAAGTGTGTCAGCTTAGCCATTTCAGAACATCTCCTAAAGTCACCCCAGTATTTACAGTAACCATGTAATACACCAGTGTATTTTTTAACTTGACCTCTAGCAAACATCACATGGCCAATAAAAACTTCACCAACTTAATCAACCATTTAAACCCAACTAATTACCTGAGCTGAGAATGAAATTTAAGGAATACACAAAACGGCTGAGGTACCACTGAGAAAAAGTTTACAGTTTGAAGCGCTGTTCTTCTGGCCATCCAACAAGATATCACTACATTTTTGGGGAACTCAAGAAATTTGTAAGTTTTTAATTGCATTACTCTTAATACACAAATGTTCTAATGTTAGATTGTGTTTTTTTGTTCTGAGCAAATATACACTTGCTACCCAGATAAATAGCTTTAAACATTTCCTTAAATAATAATTTAGCCCAACAAAAACAACAAAACCAGCACTGTGGCACATCAAAACCAGCCAGGGAAGATCTCAAGTAAATGTTTTGCAGGGAATGTCTGCACAAAACCCAAATAGAAACATTTCGCCTGAACGACGACCAAAACATTAAACATGCAGATTGTGACTCTCGGAAATAGACTTAATCCTACCATAGCAGGATGCTAACAGTTAGCATAATCTGCACCTTAAAGTACCACACTGGTGTGGTCATCCAGAGCATCCTTAGAGATACTTCTGTAAACCCAGAATAAAAGGGTACCTAAAGTTATAGTTGCTAACTGTCGTATGACTCCCTGGCCATTCAAATGAATAGATTGTGAGTATTTTTGTTAGTGTCAGGTTGGTGTTTCCAAGAACTCTTCCCCACAAAACATGCTCACACTTGATGACTTCTTTCCTTTTTTCTGTGTCATTCAAATGTTTACTTTCTAACCCACTGTGTTTAGATTCTGGGCCGGAAAAAAAAAGGTTCAGAAACATGCAAGATGGTTAGTTTCCTTGGGGCAAAACATTGCAAAACTGGATTGCGATGTATCTAAAAAGAACAGCTATACTTAAGCTCTTTAAGATGTTTACAGAGCGGTCAGTTTGATGAAGTAAATTAAAAAAAATAACAGTATGTGCCATATATACATAATGAAGAAGTCAAAAACAATGTCACGTTTATTGTGAAGAGCTTATGAGACCAAGTGATCATGTCGTTCAGTTGCAACCCGTAAATAAAAATGCCATCCAGTCCAGCATTTTAGAAAAATAGATAGATAGATAGATAGATAGATAGATAGATAGATAGATAGATAGATAGATAGATAGATAGCACCAACGAACATGACTTTTCAAATAGTTTAGTATATTGATTACAGCTGTAGAGTAAGTGTAGTCTACAATTGCCACAAATAGAATCTGTAGCATATCTAGGGAACTGGCTGCTTCCTAAACACCTGAACCCCTGTATATTTCCTTCAGACTCTCTTCTCCATGAAGAGGCATTATGAGCCCTCATTGTTCGCAGGGAGAGAGTGCGTGACCGCTGATGTCACACATTGTGCATTTCATTGGAAATTTACATCAGGTGAAGATGAAGACAGGACTCCTTAAAGACATTTTGAAGGAACCATGAAAGGATCCCAGCTGTCTGAAGATCGGCCTGCTAAGCTTTCTGGATAACAATTTGGACAAAATGTTCTTGCTCTTCATCGCTCTCTTTCTCACACAGACACCATCTTGGGTATGAGTGCAGCTTTGTGTGTGCTTTGTATGCGTGTGATTTGCTGAACTGTCACCACAGGACATCACATACCCCCCTTTTTTGAGATCACGCATGAACCAAGCCAAGCCCTCTCCTTTCTGGACCCAAACATACATATCTACCAGAACATTCCTGAATATACACTTTATGTTGTTTCAAATAATTACAGATAAAGGATTTAAGACTGATAGTACAAGATTTCCAGGAGAACAAAGTAGATTACAGTAAAAGGCCACATTGCCCTATTTACACAATGCTCTGCATTGCTTTGGGCCATCAGCACATTTAAATGCCTATAATTAAATCCATAAAAGTACAAAATGACCTCAGAATAAGCCCCTCAATAGAAAGGAAAAGGCCATATTTTTCTTTTATACGACAAATGTAATAACAAAACGAGAAGTTACAGCAAAGGTTGTGAGTAAATCATATGACAACATACATGCTTTATACAATCCCTGTATAAAGCAGGGAGATTTAGGGTTATGCGGAAATTTAAGTGACCATGTGTTGACCGAGAATATGTTGAATATGTTGGTACAGAATTCAAGCTTAAGCTTAAGCTGTTGCACAATGTACAATGCTGTGATTGCCAGGCCACTTAATTACACAGAAATAAACAAATCAAATTCTCAGAAATGCCTCATAATTCTCTTACTAAGCAGCAACTAAAAGCTCTAGAATCTTTTATAGTGGTGACTTTTGAAGTGGAATATCTTAGGTTGGAAACGATGCCTTAAGTAGAAAATCCTTGATGTAACCGTAATGGTGAAAATTAGCACCACCGTTTACAGTACGGATATCTTATTCAGTACAGGACTGGAGGGGCCTGCAGGAATTCTCAGGCCAGATGGGGTACAAATCAAAACAATGCATGTCAGTCAATCACAGGGCATTTTAAAAAAACCAACTTACCCAAATGCAAACCTTTTTACTGCTGTAAGAAATGCGCATACTCAGAAAAAAATGGGACAATCCATCTTAAAGATAGTATATCGGTTCAGTTCCCATTTAAAAAACCAAATGCAAATATCTGATTTTCTTTCATTGGATTCCACAATCCCTCTAACACAGAGTGCATATATACTACTTTGAGTAACTGTAAATTATAGTTTAAAATGCAGCAGTAATGCAGTTATGTGTAACTGTCATGTCTGGCCACAAATCCAGCTCCCTAAACCACTTACCCCACACAGAATCACAGAATGTCTAACTACCATGTGCTAAACTCAATCAATTTTAGCCCTTTTCACAGACTCTCGTTCTTGAATCTTACCTTACAACTTTCCCTTTCCGCTACTTTGTTGCTTATAATTGTGAAGGCTTGTAGAATAATTTAGCTTGAGTCAAAAGAAGGACTACTCAATTCACAGTCCTCAAGGGCTGACCAATGCTGTTTTTCCAGCATTCCTTCACCTGTGAGCCAGGTGTGAAGTCTCTGGCCAATCAGAATTGGCATTATTAAACTAACTATCTGGAAGAACTCAAAACAAGGCCTGGATTTGGATTTGAGGGCCAGATTTGAAGAGCCCTAGTTTGAAGCTTCACTTCACCTGATGCACAGCAGAGCAACTCATGTTATGTTATTGTAGCAGGTTGAACTGAACTTGAGATTTGGATGTAATCCTACATATCTATACAAAACAATATGTACATGTAAAACATGAAAATAAAAGATGTAAACATCTGAAGAAAAAGTACAGATTTTCTCTCCAATTTTAAATCATCATTAAAATAACTTTCCTTCCATAGCAGTGTCACAATACAGCATCATGCTTCAGCCCGTTGTGGCTGGTCTTTTTTAATTGCTAGTATGCGGAATTCACGCTGAGGCAGAGGCCACTTTTTCTGACCAATGTCATATCCGGATTTAGCAAAAATCGCCTGCCTTGTTCCCCACATTTCCCAGTAAAAGCTAAAGGCTCTCTGAGACCCTACTGGATAGGCGTTTTGGAAGATGTGTGGATGTGTAGGCTCACTCACATGGCTGATGTCAGACAGCCATGACCTTGAGCTGTGAAGGTGGACCTGATGCAGGGTGAAGCCTCCTTGCCAGCTTAGTATGTTCAGACATACTCTATCCCAAATGACACTGGATCTCCAAGCAGGGACAGATTTGTTGTTTCTGGGGCCCTACTCACTTCTGCCCCCCCCCCCCCTTCCCCTCAGATGTTTCACATCAAGTAAATACCTAGTGAGTCAAGTAAAAAAACTGTAGTTAGCGAGACATGCTGTTTCAGGATGTGCCCCCACGTATTTAGCATGTCCTAAATAACAAACATTTTCATTTAATATGTAGTGCAGTTACTCCTTGAGGACAAAATTGACACAAATGTCAACCAGTGTAGCTTTTGCAGCCCACAACGTCAATTGGCAATGTACACAGAATCCTCAATGGGAGACATGGAGCCTAACCCAGGCAGCAGAGGGCACAATGCTGGCGTCACCCTGGATGGGATGCCAGTCCATCACAGGACACAAGGCAGGGGGCACCCTTGTAGGGATGCCAGTCCATCACAGGACACATGGCAGGGGACGCCCTGGATGTGATGCCAATCCATCTGGGTACTTCAGGTACCCACAATCTACAGGTAGGCTACTTGTTTACTCATGAGTAAATCTTGCCCACCATCTATTCCTTCTAATCTGCTTTCTAGCAAAAGTAAAAGCATTTATTTCTAACACAGATCCCTACAATAGTAATATGATCATTTAAAAGTAATTAATTATCTTTGTTGTCTCTCTTGAATCTTGTCTACTGCAAAAGTTAGCAGAATCCTAAAGCAAGGTAAACAGAACACAACTGTTATTAAATCAAGAGGAAGGCAATTATAAATACACCCAAGGAGTCCGAGTAAAGCCTGAGGTACGAACACACTTCCTTCCTGCAATAACAGTCCGTGTGTCTCTGGGAATAGCTCACGGTTCGCTATACAGGCCAGACAATAAGACTGTGAGTATCGTGGGGCAAAGAAAACAACTGAAAGATAATGTAACCAGTGCACTGTACATTTACGTTGTGATGTCTGTGAAGAAAAAGCAAATAACACTGACACAGATCTGTCTCGCAGAAACGTACAATTTTTTGATCTGGAGAGTGAGGAGAACTAATTAAAACTAATTTGTATGGATGGACGGACGGATTGCTAGTTTAAGGTCTCACCTTAAAATTGTATATACTGGAAATTCTTTACATGTAGTTATTGAGAAAAAGTTCAAGCTGTAATTTCAGTTTTATTTTTTGTACTTTCAGGTGCAATGTGAAGGTTTACGAGTGTTTATATGTAAATGTAGACTACGAGGCGTTTATTTCACGTGCCACAATAAACATTAAACTACTATTACTACTACTACGTTACATGCCGTCGTTTTATCGTTTATTCCTTTTTCATTCTCTTCACGTGACGAAGTGAGCATATTAAAACCGTTTCAGTTTAGTCCTATAGTCACTTTGTACTTGCATGTGCGATTGCCTATATAATTATAAAACCGTTTATTTACTGCGCATATGTGTTCACAAGTTTAAGGAAAAAAACATTTATGTACCACTAGTGTGCATTAGAGATGGGGACGGCTGAAGGTGTTGTTTCTGCAGTCCTGAAGAGACCAGACAAACTTCATGCAAACTTACCCTCACTTCCATACTGTTTCCCATTTTGTGCACCCATTTTAGACAATACATAGTCTATCCACACACCCTCGGCGTATCCATAGTGTTATACAAACATCCAGTGGGGGTAAAAATCCAGCGTAAAAACAGCTGCGTTACATAGAGGAAAATGTCCCAACCTTGGGGATTTACAGTCGCTGCACCGTTAACTTTAAACCCAATAGCATTGAAAAGAAAGACGCTCCGGTATGAAATCCACTCAGATGAAGCACTGGTCCCTTAGTATTTAATGTATTTATCTGTTTTTCTCGGTTATCCAAAGTGTAAACAAATAATTTTTTGGTGGTTCATGAAATGTATTAAACCGCCAGATGTGGCGTTGAGACTCCGCGGACGGTCTGTTCGAGAAAAGGAGCGCTACCTTGCTCTCATTGAGACGTTACCCTCCCTCTTCAGAATCCCAGCAATCAGGCGTGCTCCAGGCACCACTGAGATCCTTGAAAACATCCCCTTTGGCTATTTGGTAGTTTCTTTCATGAAAAAAATACAGGAATAATAATAATGATAGCTATTTATAATTTTGTATAATTTTATAATGTTACTATTATAGTTATTGTTGTTATTATTATTGTGTTGTTGTTAAAGTTACTGCTTTGTTTTTTATATGTCAGCAATAATTTCATTGTAATGTTTATACAATGACCCCGCAGCCTGTAGTAATATGCTGAAATACGGGAAATAATGTTGTCTGTGTATAATAACATTCAGGTAAACGTTGTGCATTACTTTTTTTTTTACTTTTTTAGTTGGAAATATAATACAACAAAATTTAACTGGAGGGCAATAGAAAATTCTTTTATACTGAAAGCGCTTGGTCTACCTCTGCTTACAATGGTGAATTTTTGCTTATACTTGTATTCGTTACACACTAGCGTCCTCTACTGGCCAAATAGCAAATACAATAAATCATAAATTGAAGTACATAGGAGTATTTATCAGTCTTCTTTTATTGAATCGTAATTGAATCTCACAACAGATATCACAAAATGTGCGCACTTACTAAATGGGTTCAAATTTAATGTATTACAGAAAATATCTACCGGGCCATTTGAGAATAGTGAACTTTCAAATGTGCAGCGTTTTTTTATGCTTTCTGCCTCACTGAAGCTGTAACGCAGCTCCAGAATTTAATGGTCCCAGATGTTCATTCTGCTTTAAAAGAAACGAGGTTAAACTGACAAATCCCGGGCCAAAATGTTTTGTGGTTTGGTGATATTAAGAACAAATATGACAGTTTTAAAACAATTTCTCTTCGGGAAATAAAAAAAAGTCTCCTTTGTGCAGTGCCATGGAGAAATGAACTGTAGCCTGCCATTGCATATGTAGTATGGATGGAACAGTGCAGCCCAACTATCTGTTTAGACAGTGGGTTACACTCAAGATAAGGTCCATAAAAGAAGACTAGAATTCTGGGTATGGAAAAATAAAGATTTCAAATAAAACTTGCAATTGTAATGCCTTTTCTCCAGGTGTTTTATTACAATATTTTACCATAACATTTATTTTGTAATGTCTTTGAACGTCTCAGGAGATTCTGTTCAGTCATTCATTGTTAAATAGCTTAGTGGGTGACTCAGTGGGCTAAAGAAACATCCCAGAGTACCTGTACTTGTGCAAGTAATGCATGTCTGATAACTAATAGCTTTAAAATACTGAATGATTTAAATGTTTCTTAGTAGAAATCATCCTACTACCAACTTCTGATTGTTGTTTCCCTACAGGGTAATGAGGAGCCTGGAGCTTGACCCTGACCATTCAATGCATAAAGCCAGTGACACTTTGGACATGCTGCCAGCCAATCACAGGGCACACGCACATTCTAGAATAGAATAGTTGTGGTTTACTCACCCCTGTAAGGAGACTGGCTAGTGTTCATATAGCCCATCTTGTGTGAGAGACACAGACACACATGTATATATGGATTAGAGCACAGGACCATCCAACATCCCTGGAGTATCTAGGGTTAAGCACTTTGCTTAGAGGTCCATGCTCCACCAGCCGTGGGATTCGAGCCCACAACCTTCTGGCACATATCTCTAACCCACTGAGCTGCACGCCAGTAAATGATTTGCCTAACTGCATGTCTTTGGAATGTGGGTGGATACCAGAGTAGCCAGAGGGAACTCACATGACAGAGAGAAAAATCTGAAAACATCATATACACAGGGAAGGAGAGCCAAATAAGCAACCCTAACGGTGTGACTCTGCAGTGCTGCCCACTGAGTCACTGTGCCACTGTAAGATCTGTGTCACCAACAGACAACTGCAGCTTTGCTCTCAGAGAGAGAGCTGGCAGATCCAGAAAACACTGATCTTCCAGGGAGCCTTCTGACCAAAGAATAGATATCTTGCTCTGGATATCTTTCCAATTGTGTTTATTTTGGCAAAACTTTGCTTAGGCATTACTAAGTAGAGTTCCCACTTTTAGGCCTGGACCTAGGCTAACATGACTCTCATCCCAGGTGGGGCGGGGGGGGTGACGGAGAGGCATTATTATTGTTATAGTTGTATGTGTATGTTTTCTGTTATGCAGTTTTCCATGACCACACATTGAAATAAAAAGGACAAACAAATGTTTTGTGATTAACATTTCTAATAGGTGACACAAGGGCAATCTAGGGTGGCCAGTGTCTCACTAGGCCCCCACCCCCCACCCCCATCGCCAGCCACAGTCACATTACAATTCATCAGAGCTCATCTCAGTACAGCCTGCCATTTCTGTATATTTCCCCAGGCATGAGATGAGATACCAGTTCACTCTTGCTATTTGGAGAATTTATGTATGTATGCATCTGTCTATCTATTGCATGGCAAATCGGCTTTGGCATCCCAGTTTATGAGAATTTTTGACAGTGCTCAGCGGTAGCAGTACAGACATTTTTTATCAACATACATTTCCTTATCCCAACCTGACACCAGAGACGTTCCTCATGACATATTTAGTGTTCCCTCCATCCATATCACAGATCCTGTCAAATTTGCAATGGTTATCTCCTGAGTGAGTTACTCTGCAATGTTAGCATTTGATGTCAGACTTCTGTCTTTGAACGTATGTATCTCAGATTTTATTATATGACTAGACAGTTGATAACTCCATCCATCTGTGCATCGCCTGAGCACATTATCAGTTACAGGGTGGTAGTGAAGCAGGAGCCCAGAAATCAAATGCCAAGCACGGGGGGAGGGTTTGACCACACTGTTACCCACTGAGCCACCACTTGAGTTTTATGCCTTTTAATATTTTTAGTGTTTGAAATAAAAGGTGATGACTGGGGCTGATTCTAGAATTTGACCCTTATGGGGTGGGCAGCCCCCACTAGGGTTGCCACTTTCAAACTATGGGATGCCACCCACATTAAAATTGGGGGTGCTAAGAAAACTGCTCTTACATGTGGGACGAAATGTAAAAAGATCATTTTTTCAGGGGGGCTGATGTAAAAACTAGGGTTTCTAATGTAAGACATTCAATTTACCAAGGGCCTTTACGGAACTGTTTTTCTGGATATGGGAAAATTAATCACGCTTGACTGC
>JAODKE010000001.1:24265290-24282631 GCA_026779605.1 Mormyrus hasselquistii | reverse complement strand
CTCGGCCCATGATGGATAGGAAACCATAATTTAGCACGCTTTAGTAGCATTTCTCATACTTTCCAGCAACTCGTTGTTTCTACATAAAGCCACATATTAGGGCTGGCCCCGATCAGGAAGTGAACAATAGACAGTTCATATGCACACGTCTTCCTTTCTGGGCAGGTTTCAACTTCAACTTAAAATAAAGCATTTCATTCCAAGATACATCACAGTACGTTATACCTCTGTGTTTATGGCACCGTGACAAGTGCTTATGACAGGTTGTCACTCACATTGTGACATTAACTACAGTGTAATGCATGTGCCTTATTGTTGCTTTCAAAGGGGAAATAGTTTAACTTTAAGTAGTACCATATGAATGGAATTTGTGAATGGAATGAAGAAGGAACTTAGAAATGAAGTGATCGTTTATTTTCCATTTGCACAAGTATGAGTACAGGTACACTGGAATGCTTGTCAGTTAAGGGCCTTGCTCAAGGGCCCACAGACATGTCACAATTCTGCCAAGATTTGAAGCAACAGTCTTCTGATCACAGGCACAGAGTCTCATCACAGTAATAAGGCTGTATTTTAGAATACTTTAGTTTTAGAGAACAAGAATTGTTTTATGTCATCCATCCATCCATATTCCAACCCGCTTAATCATAATGGGTCACGGGGGGTTCCGGAGACTATCCCGGAAGCAATGGGCATGAGGCAGGGAACAAACCTGGACAGGGGGCCAGCCCATCGCAGTGTTTTATATCAAGACATATTATTTTATTTGACTGGTGAAAGTAGCAAGGAAATTTCATTCTTAAAATATTCTTTTTCATATGCAAGTCAGTTGGCAATTGTGAAACCACCAATATTGTGAGTTGGGTTCTTTAGTACTGTTTAGTAAACATTCAAATTTAATGTCTATTCTACCAATGTTAAGGGGCTGTACTGTTAGCTTTTTGATGGAAAGAACAAAAATTTAAATCAAGTCAGGTTGGAGGGCATACACTGGTGCAGCATGATGCTGTATCCACCAAAGATGAAACAGCGCTGGCGACCCCCACAGGCTGACACACAGTCCCGTTCCACTCTCCAGAAACGACCGTCTATCTGCAGCAGCCAGGTGTTACGTGGGCGTCTCTTCGGCCTGGTCCAGCCACTTGGTTCCTCGGCAATGAGGATCCTGTGAGCCGGATTACCCTCAGGGAAACGCGCCACATGGCCGTAGTGCCGTAACTGACACTCCCTCACGATGCAGGTAATGTGCCTCATTCGGGATTCCTCTAGCAACTGCTCATTCGACACAAAATCAAACAAGCGGGACCCAAGGATTCTCCAAAGAGACACAGAACCAGAGGAGTCCAGTCTTTGTCTCAGCTCACTAAATAGCATTCATGTCTCACAGCGAGATAGGGAGCACCAGGACTAGATTTTGACTTTGATCCTGTGTCAAAGATATTGGGAGCACCACACACCCCTTTGCAACGACCTCATGACCCTGCATGCTCTTCCAATCCGTCTGCTGACTTCATGGTAAAAGTCACCAGAGACATGAATGTCGCTCCCGAGGTAGGTAAATCTCTCGATGTGGCCAGCATTCTCTCTGCAGACAGACACACTGCTGATGGCTGTCCCCAAGAGGTCAATAAAAGTCTGGATCTTTTAATCCAGGATACCAGCCTCCTTGCTCCATCTTTCAAGAGCCCTGATCAGAGCCTCCATTGACTCTGTAAAGATCACAGCATCGTCGGCAAGGTCCAAATCAGTATATATCTTTCCTCATCAAATGTTCCACAGCCGCTGAACCCCACGACCCTGCCCAACACCCATAATTTACCTATATAGATAATTATTTATAGAATAATCACTTAAAAAATACAAACAAGATGATTTTAGTATTTATTTCATGTTTTTAGAATACATGAAATACATGAAAACCCATCTTACTAGTAGACCTTTAAGATGCTCTGTGCATTTGAAATCATTTACAGTAGCTATACATTATTTTTCAAATTATTCCTTCTTAATAATTTTCTTAATTGCAAGCCCCAAATTACTTTTCCCCCTAAATCAGTTAAGGTAGAAAAAAAGTATGAGAGATTCATACGGCTCTTACTGAAAAACTGCCTTCATATACACATATTTATTTGTTCAAAAGTTCATTTAAATAATTTGAAATTGTGCAACTACGTGAAGCTAAGTAAAAGTATTAGGGCAGTGATGATGAAATTGAGATACATACCAAATCTGATTCTATAATTTACTGTTACTGATGTACTGTTAAGAATCGAAAAAGTGAAGGTTTAAAAATGTTAAAACGCAAAACTTTTTAGCCGACTATTTTGACCACGTACAAATATATTTAGAAATGTAAACATTCGCAAGTTTGATGTTTTCACAAAATAATTTCTTTTAGTGTTCAAAAATGTTTGACGTCGAGTAACACTTGCTTACGCACTTTGCGCACTTGCTGTTTTTAATGCTGATACGCACCGATTGAATAGCCAATAAAAATAAGGAGCTTAGGGAGCGTCATACATTTCCCAACGTTTCACTTTTAAATGTTTAAAGAATTAAAAAGAAAACACTTCATGATCTATTTATAAGCAATCATGTCATCAAATGACAATTATACGCAAAACAATGCAGTTGTGAGAGCAGTTATTCTGTCGTACGTTCACCTAAACGCACTACACCGTGTATACAAACTCTCACTCTTCAGCGACCATCTCTAAATGTGACGCGGACGTTCCCACCATTGAACGGAAACGGGCGTACAGCGCCTCTCATTTGCTCGCGTGTGTCTCCCGATTTTCTACCTCCGCTAACACTGGTGCCAACGTTACGCTCTGCATAGCCAAAAAGGAAAAAAAAGACAATCCAATCGGTATTAGTAAAAGAGACAAACGAAAGAGAAATTGATCTGAATCTTCGGACTATTTTTTTTTTATCTGGATGACAGTGTTTCGTTTTATTTATGGAGGTGGAACTTGTGGGCCGGTGTCAAGGGTTTCCTCCGCGTTCGTGACGTCACAGAGGAATAGAAGGAACGTTCCGTAACCAACAACAATCAGCGGCGACTGTGGCCGGGCTGGATATGGGCTCTCTTTACGCTCGGTCACAAAAAGACGCAGCCGTAGTTCACCCAGCCGGCTCCTCGGCCCCCAGAGTAGCTATGACTCTGGACCTGTAACAGTCTAATTAAACCTGATCTGGATACTCTTGCACACGCTTTTGGCGTTTTATTGAATCTGCCGCGGTTGAGTTTAAGGGGAAACTCCGCCGAGATATGGCTGGCGGAGCCAGTTTACTTCCTCACTGAAATGAGTGAGATGGCAGGCATCAAGAACTTTTAGAACTGCGAGTACGCACATAGTTTGAGTTTTTTTGTTGTTCTTTTTTGGCTCTTCTGATTTTGAATTTAATCAACCGCGGAATTCATAGTGCATTACATTTAGCACGTGTGATAACCCACAGGCCTATTACTCACTATGAAGTGGATTTTAAGTCCTCCAAGACTAGGTAGTTGGCGACTATTTTAGTGCGCACATCAGCATCGTGAACATGCTTAATCTGACTGGGTATTTATTGTTTGTTTAAATAATTGATTATCAAGTTGTAGTGGCGTGAAAGTGATGAATAATCGGCCAGCTTGCGTCGTAACGTCATTTTGCTTTGTTTAGCTAGCAGCCTAGCTATATGGAGGTTTAGAAACAAAAGCATTAAGTAATTACGTATCCTGCCATCGAGAGCAAGCGGTATATTTAGTTTGTTAATAAATGCCGAACTCCGCGGCGGTTCAAGACGGTCGGAGAAGGAGTCCTTCCGAGTATGAGGATCCCCGACAGGATCGTCGAAGTAAAGGTAAAGCAGCTTTGTGCCAGGACGAAGAGCGTCGGGGGAAGCGGCGATCGTCGTCCTCCCGGCGGAAAAAACGCAGACATGCTAAAGGGAGAGAGCGGCGTGCGGAAGAGGAGTCACAAGGCGGCCGGAGGAGCGTGTTTGAGAAAGACGGTGAGATTCGGACTTTGGTGGAGTACGACGATGTCAGTTCCCAGTCCGAGCGCTTCTCGGAGAGCCCCTCTCCGAAAACGGACGGCTGTCCGGACGCCCAGCGACTTGCCCAGCGGCGGATGGGCGAAGCGGGTGTCTTGGACGGCTGCAGCCCGACGTCGCCGGGCAGGCGATCGAGGAAGGAGCGCCAGTCTACGCGTCCTCGGGTGGATAAGCACGATAAACTAAAGAAGGAGCACGGACGGAAGGAGCGAGGTGGCCGAGATGGGGAGCTGCCCTCCAAGCTCCCAGAAGGCTGCATCGGAAACAGGCGCGGCGCGGAGGGCGTGCGGGACTGCGACTACAAGAAGAGCACATTACCCCCAATGTCGCCGAGCAGAAAGTCACCCAGACTCAAAAGTAAGACGAAGCCAGAAAAAGAGCCGCCATCTGCGTATAAGAACAGTGCAAAATCTTACAGGGAAGAGCGCGATGAGCTTAGGGCCTATAGGAGCAGCCCTGCCGCCAGAGACGAAAGTCCCTACAGGGCTTCCTACTCACAGAGCTATGGATACCAGTCACCAAGTGTCGGCTATAGCCAGTATATTTCCAGAGGGAGCCCTAGTTACGGCGGCAGGAGACGGTCTCCAAGCCCTTATTACTACGGCAGGGATGTGGAGGTACAAAACAACTATGTGTCCGAATCTCCCGGCTCGTACTACGGCAGACGGAGGCACCAGTCCCCCGGCAGCCCCTACAGCAAGCGGAGATCCACCAGCTACACCCGGCGCAGCCCGTACGAAGCGGGGGAGTTCAACTCCAGCCCCTACAGCGGTCGACGGAGATCACGAAGTCCATACAGAAAGTCCTTCAGCCCAAGTCCGGATTCAAGGTAAAAAAAAGCCCGGTTTTGCTTGTAAAATACCTGTAGTTTCCGGATCGACCGTGTCATGCGTGTGAAACACGTGTGTGCGTACGTGCATCTTTAAAAGCGTATAGTATAGATCACTCTGGTTTTCCAGACTTATTGGTGAGCATTTCGGAGTTTTTTTCAGTCGTTTTAAATGCGTGCAGGTTGGTGTTGAGGCTGTTTGGTTCAGCAAGGTCACAGGTGGCGCTTAGTGAGACCGAGCAGGATTACGGTTTGCTTGTTTGGATACCGGATACCTCCGTGGTCCATAGGCTTACGTTTTAAGTGAATTTGTCTTAAGATGATCTAATGGTAACTTGCTATGGACATAAATCTCACCAGGTACTGTTCTGCCTTGTGCTTGCTAAGAAAAATAGGTTTGATGTTGGGGAGATGGACCTAGTTGCACGGGTAGGTAGATACTTATGCAACATGGATGACTGTACAACCTTCGTTGGGTTACTTTTTAACTTTACCGTTGTGTCTCGCCCAAGGTACAACATGGTGGCTCCTCCAGGGGCTTGCATTGACAACCATTTAGAGTGCAACTTCATTAAATGCCATACTGTTCTTCCTTGACAAGTTTAATGTGTCTGCTTTGAAGGTAACTCCGTTAAATGGAAAAAAACATTGTTTGATCAAAACTGAAAGGATCACTAGGAAGACGGTTTGTGATATATTATTCCTCTTATGTGATCTGGGGTAGACTGCAACTTGTTTCAGGGTCTCCTGTGCATTCTGGGGTAAGATTCACCTTAAGGCTGTATTGAATAAAAGCGGAAGGATAGACTTATTTTTGCCTGGATTTAACTTTTTTGTTGGGTAGGTGAGGCTGGTAAGATGCGGTCTGTATTGACTGTAAGTACAGTCATACGCCATGGATAATTTGACCAGTTTGCCTAAACGCATGTGTCTGTACTACAGGAGGTAACCTAGACAACATGGAGAGAACATACAGACACTCCATGTACTTAATTTAGCAGATTCTTTTGCTCAAAGAAGTTAGGAAAAATAGCACGTGTGGACTTTACACACATTGGGGTGGAATTTGAACCACAAATTCAGGAGTGAAGCGAAAGTGATACATTTTTTGTGCCACCGTGTTATTTTAATATTGTTAAAGCTAATTGGTTTTTAAAGTCTTCCGGAAGACTAGGTGGCTACTAACTATAAGTGTGCATATTAGTATTGAGTCAGTAGGTTTTTGCGGAGTTCGATTTTAGGACAGGGAATGGATTTGATTGGCTTAACATGCAGATTTCCAGTTAGCATTCATTCAGTGATGACTCATCGTTAAGTAATTGTTTGGTCCTGTTGTTTAATGCTCTCAACAGTGGCATAAACTGATGATTGCTGCAAAAGTGGTAATAGGGTTTCATAAATGATACATCTCTCATTTTATGAGAACTCGTTAAACAGAAGGCAAATCTAGTGTCCATGACAACCTCAAGTGGAGTGCAATCTTTGTTTTTATACTAAAACATCTGAAGATTAAGAGCAGTAGTCATGTTAGCTGTAGATGTGACTTGAGTGAAACATGAGATTTTTGTCATGTCTGAATGGGCTTGCATTCGTTGAAAATGTTTACCAACTTAAATTTCTAGCAATTCTCATCCCAATCATAATATAACCGCAACTGATGTAAATGCCGTTTTTTTGTGTAACTAAGTGGCGCTGCATGTCTGCACTTAACATTTCCCATCCAAGTGAAAGTCTCCTTTGTCATCAGTGTAAAAAGAAACAAAAGCATTAAGTAATGAAGTCTTCAAAATTGTGTTGCTATATTTACAGAACCTGTGGCAATTGCACATGTAAACATCTCATACAGTGTGTAACAATGTGTTTTATGGTCTTTTATACCATCCTGTGTTTGAGACAACCTTGTATTCATTTTCAGCTATGATGGTATTTAGTTAGTGATTATTTACTTTTGTTCAAGTATATATTTATTTATGACATATTTGTATTTTCCACTTGTGTTCATCAGAACACAACCCCATCGTAGGTTTTGACACTGACTAGTTTAGTGATAATTAACGAAGCCTGAATTTTCTGAAGTTTGCCATTTCTGGCAACGAGCAGAGAATATTTTTCAAGAGGCTTTGCACAGAACTTAAGTAATAGTTTTTTCTTTTAAGCATGTGCTTGGTATTAGTGATGTATGTTTGAATTGTTAAACTCAGCCCAACCAAATGTTCCAGAATGTCGTTAAATTTGCCGTGCACAGTTTCCGTTTGAAATTAGTTCAAAGAAATATTTTGGTGTGTGACAATGCATGTGGTTTTAGGGTTGGCTGTGTTATCTGGATGCTTATCGCCTACGCCTCTGCTATAATGCAGTGCTATCTGTATACACGCTTTGTGTGATCACCTATATACAGCATCATGGAAATTGGTGTACAGCATTGTCTCCCAACCTGGTCCTCCCTCTCAGCTACCTGACACACAGTCCATAGTTTTCGTATGGAGCTGGGAGGAAGCAAAAGTGTGGACTGTCTGGGGGTCCCCAGTGACTGGATGCTTATTCTTATATACATTAATTGTAGCCACTGACTTGTTTGAATTAGGTTTTTAATCTTGTTGCTTCAAGAGGCATGAATGAAGAAAAAAAAATCCTTGATCCAGTATCTTTTCCTTTTTAAGATGTTTGAATAATAAGCTTTAGTTAATTGTGGATCTTTTTGATCAGTTATGAAAAGGTGTCTTTCCAGTTAGTGTAAATTCTCTGAATGAGAATGTTTCTGTTACCAAACATGTCAACTCAATGGACAAACTTTCAAATGACCATAGTTCACAATGAAAACTGAGCACAAATGTTTGTTTGTTTTTTGATTGCTGGAATGTAAAATAATGTGTAGTAAGTTACCAGGTTTCAATTCACCCTTTTATTACACAGATTGATTAATCTGAGCATGGTACAAAGCCATCACTTTGCGAAAGAGTCAGTAATGTGAAAATAACCACAATTTTATTTACTTTTGGCTTATTTTATCGCATCAGCTTGGTATAATGTATAATTCGGCATGTGTGGTATAAATAATGTCTTAATTGCTTAACTGCATATAAAAAGTAAACAATTCTGTGTCTTTACTGTTAAAGTTGGTCGTTTTTTTTTTCTTTTCTTTTTTTTCCCTTGCTTGTTCTTATTTAAGATGGTAACCTGGGCCATTTTAGTGTTTAACTGGTTACAATTTTAACAAAAGAATATTTTGTGTGGACATAGGTGGAAATTAGCTGGAGAACATTTTAAACTGAATTTAAGAAAACAGTTCTTTACATAGTGTGTAGTTAGAGTATTGAATAAATATGGAATAGTCTTCGTGCTAGTGTAGTGCAAGTTAAAACGCTGGGTTCTTTTTAAATCGGAGCTAGATAAGATTTTAACAGCTCTTGAGCTATTAAAGTTCTCCCCAAACGAGCTTAATGGGCTGAATGGCCTCCTCTCATTTGTAAATTTCTTATGTAGTATTATAGCTCTTGCTTGAACTTGTAGCAAATTCCCCCCCCCCCCTTTGTAAGTTGGGTGTTGTTATTTCCATCAAAGGAACTGGGCCTTTGTGTTTTGTTAAACTGCTATTTCATTTTGCAAGTCATGTATTCATAGTCATTAAGTGCGTCACAGGCTGCCTGAAAAGCAGGTATAGGCTATTTTGGAATTTGAACACCAAAAATCCCGTCTCTTGATCAGGTTTGTTAACCAACTGGTTAGATGTTTGGATTTGAATTCCTCCTAGTTACAAATCAAATGCATTACCCAACTCTGCTCATAAGGTGGGATCTCATTTGGAGACGTAATCAGAATTACTTTCAAGGATAATCATATTTAAGCACTTGGCATGCAGCGGGCAGTTTGATATTCCCCGGGCCCCACTGAAAACATTTGCCTTTTAGGCTTTGTAAACAAAAATTGTAGAGGCCTAATATGATATTAACAGATAAGTTAAACGCCTTGAGAGAGACAATTGGTGTTGTCACTACCCATTCTCTACCGCCTACCTGATTTTACCTCACACGGCTGCACCGCCCAATGTGTTTATCCTGCCATTTTACAACAAACCATATTATTTACATTTACAGCAAACTAAACCGGATAGCTTACTGAAATTAAGGTAATTATAAAGTTATAAACCCCTCCCATGTTGCTCCTCCCACTCGACATTTGGCTCCTGGCTGTAGTGACATACCTCTCAGAAATCCGGCTTTGTGAAAAATGATACAGACCCTGCTGTTAATGATCGCATTGGCTTAAAAAAATCCATTTTCTTCGCTTGTCATTTTAAGTGTTCACCCTGGTCATCTATTTCGAGTTGGTACCTAAATAACCACTATTACCCAAATAACCTACATCTAAAAAGTATCCATATCGCTCCAAAACAGTACGATCAGAAATAAACTGACAAGATAGCATACATTTTTCTAGTTCTTTATCCTATTGGCATAATATACTGACTTCACTGCAACATAATAGCGACAGCCATCAGGGACACGGTACAGTCATCCTACCATCGCAAGACACATAAACTTGGACACAAGTACAGGTGTTTGGCAGAACTGTCATTGAACAGAGAACACGAGGAATCGGAATATCTGGCTGATTTTCTGGGCAGGTGGAGATCGCTCTTAAGCAGCCCGTAAAATGAACCTGAGGTAGTAAAAAGAAATACTAACAGGATCAAGCTGGGTGATGAAGGTGTTGTGAAACGAAGTGGTACAATTGGGCACAATCATAAAATTTCCCATGAAGTAGCACGTCTGCGCATGTTCAAACAGGTCACGTGGCGTGTAACGGTTAGAAGCGCAATGAGATGATATCATTAAAAAAGCACCAGCCATATGTTTCACATGGTGGAGAACGATGTGTATGTAGTGATAGAAATATGATGGTTGTCTCATTTAGCTATGGTAATACAAATTCTGACAATTATGCCAAAAAATAATTGTGGTCAGTTCGTGATCAGACAATTATGTAATAATCGTGACAGGCCTAGTGTAGTGAGTACCTGGTATAGTTTTGTTAGGAGCTGGGGGAAAGCAAAAATGTGGACTACCCCTGAGTTGAGAAGTTGGGTTGAGATGCAGCGATTTAGCAGACCCTTTTTCCAAAGTGAAATGATGTGAGATTACAAGAACGTGTATGAGAATCGCAGTGCACTGGAAACACTGGAAAGTTATGGAGATAGAAAATACAGACAAGAACGTTCAGTAATTCATTTCAGTCATATTTACGAGAGACTGTTGTATATCTACTCTTTCCCTGATGCCATGATCTCCCCCCACCCCCAGCAGCCGTGGCCCATACCCGTCGTCACGGCGATCCCGATCCCGCAGCCGTCCCTCCAGCCTCTCTCCCAGCACCCTGACCTTCAAGAGCAGCCTGGCCGCTGAGCTCAGCAAGCAGAAGCGCATCAAGGCATCCGAGGCCGTGCGAGCCAAGAGCTCCAGCAGCACTTCCACACCCACCAAGGCCTCATCCTCCTGCTCCGCCTCCTGCCCCCAACCCAGCCCCAGTGCCAACCACGCCCCCAAGAAGAGCCAGCCGCCCTCTCCGCCCCCTGAGAAGGAAACCAAGCCCTCTGAGGCTAGTCGCTCTCAGCCCCCTGTCGATGGGACCCCTGAGATGGAACCACCGCATCCTGACAGAGACACCAGGGGGGTGGATATCTGTCCAGCACCTCCCCAGAGCAAGAAGACGTCCAACACGTCAGCCGTCAGCAGCAGGGATGTGGAACGTCTAGTCACGGCAACCGCCTCTGCGCCCACCCCCCTGCCTGTACCCCCCGCCATCCCGGAAAATGTTGATGGAGCTGATGGGTAATATGCCGCGGGACGTGAATCAGAACCGATTAAGCTAAGGAGCTGCTAATGAAGCCTATTTCCTGCTAATCCTCCTGTAAGACAAGTGATTTGGTTAAGTGGCCTGGTGTTCAGCAGTTCTGATTTCGGTATTTTATTCGGAGGATCATAAGTGCACGTTGAATGTGATCACAAGTGATTTTAAATTCTGGCTAGGCTTGCAGCCATAAAGTAATGATAGATTTAATAAACTGGAATGATGATTCACTTCCTGTTAAAAATTTATGGCGGTGATTGTCTGCACATCAGTGGTGGCTGGTTCATCTACTCGGGGGAATTATTTGTATTGACCCCCAATGGTGGAAAGTGTGTAAGGAACGGCAGCTTTAAATGTTTAACCTCCGTCCTTTTTCATTTGTGGTGTTCTTGTTTATTTTTTAATGTTTCATTTGAAATCCAGGTTAGTTTTCAGTGTGATTAAAAAAAAAAAAAAGAATAAATATATTTTTTATGATCTTTAGAGAATCCTATATGATTATGTAATACTCATTACGTTTTAATGTCCTCAAAATGGGCAAAAAATATCTCCCAGGTATTATTAATAGTCATTAAAAAATAATTTTAGTTAAATAGCAACAAAAAATGGTAACAAAATATTTGTTTATATCTTGTATTTCAGTTTCCAAAAATGTTTTGCTATAATATTAGCTTTAGCCTTTGTTCACAATAACAACCCTGTTCACTGTGGCCACCAGTGTGAAGGACTGTCTGCAGCCCCGTCCCTCCAAGAAGAAGTCTGAGCCGAAGCCTTATACCCTCAGCTCCCTGCCTCTGCCTCCTGAGCCTCCGGCAGCCAATGCCAAAGCCTCGCTAAGTCCCTCTGAGGACACAAAGGCCTCCCCTGCCCGCCAAAGGCCCAGGTAGCTCCTGTCCCATCATCACCCTCATCTTCACCTCATACCTCAGCCAGTTTCGTCAGTAGGTTGTTATAAACGATGTCGCTACGTCGGCATCTTCTGCTCCTCCCTGATGCGTTAATCTCCACCCAGGATATGCGGCCCCCGGTTTGGCGAAATCAAGGAGGCCGGGATTGACTGGGGGAAGCGCTGCGTGGACAAGTTTGAGATCCTGGGAATTACTGGAGAGGGCACCTATGGGCAGGTGTACAAGGCCAAGGACAGGGATACAGGTGAGGGCCTGCCCTTGGTTTCAGTGGCTGCCAAATCATGCCTTTGTTTTTCTGTATTTAGTTCTTGCAAAGGTATTCTTGTGGTTAAACAGCAGTTTTTCTCAACCTTTTTGGATCAATTGCCACTTCGTATGAATCCATAACAGCTAAATACCACATGTAGGGTGCCATGTAAGAAAAAACAATCTTGACCGGAAAACGATTAAGAATATTTATTTTTATATCAAGTGATTTTGCATCGATTTAAAATGTTCAGTTTCTTATGCAGTGCATACAAATAATTACTGTGGTTTTCTAACTTACCACTTGGGGGAGCTCCAGGTTTCACTGGTGGTAGAAGTACCACAGTTTGAGCCATCAGGTTAGAAGAAGGGGGAAAAAAAAGCGATCACTGCATCATTACACTTTGATTACTATGAAGACTCTTCTTAATTGTGTGACATTAATGCCGTGCAAAGTACACAAAGCTGGTTAACATGGTTATTAAATTAGTGTCATGTCAGTTTAGTGTTTAATTATAATTAATATGATTATAACAATTGTCACAGCTGAAATGGTAGCCCTCAAGAAGGTGCGGCTGGACAACGAGAGAGAGGGCTTCCCCATCACGGCCATCCGCGAGATTAAAATCCTCCGTCAGCTCAACCACCGGAGCATCATCAACATGAAGGAGATAGTCACCGATAAGGAGGACGCCGTCGATTTCAAGAACGACAAAGGTGTGCCCTCTGCCTTTCAGCAGGCTGCCATTGTGTCCACGGCTCATGTGATCACGGATATCAGCTGGTACTGGGCAATAATGGCATCGCCTGTCCATCACAAGTCCCTTTACTACATTTAAATAAAACTTCAGTCTTTATGAAACATTGTTTCAATTTTATCAGACTAAATGGTACAAGGGTAGTGCAGTTTGTAACACTGTTACCTCACATCGTGGGTTCGAATCCATGCGTGTGGAATTTGCATGTTCTCCCCGTGTTGTCATCTTGTGTGTGTGTGTGCACACCTGCCCTGAGATGGGTTGGTGCCCTGTCCTGGGTTATTTTCTTGCCTTGCATTTGTAGCTTTGAGGATTCTCTTTGGACCCTGGAATGGATGAGTAGGTACAGAAGATGGATGGATGGATAAAACATACTTTGACTTTGCAAAATGGATATATCCTTATATTTTAAATGGATCGTAGCTGATGTACATCTCTCCATCTTCCAGTTGTGTATCCTGGTCTAATGTTACAGGGAAGGATTGTCTTATGCTGATGCACTGTGGTCAGAAGCAGAGCTAGCAAGTTAAACCTGGATCTCGATAAAGGAATAGTAGGACGATCTTCATCAATTGTCAATATATACTGTGCATGGCTAACAAGGATTATAAAGTTAGCTTAACTAGCTAATTCTATGGACCCAAATCCGTAATTGTAGCATTTTCACGACTGGTTGGTGTTGTCTAGGAAACGTTCCAGCGTTGGGAGGGTACTGCGATGTAGTCGGTCGCATCAGTCTGGGTGGCGCTGACGATGAGCTGCTTTCTCCAGGAGCATTTTACCTGGTCTTTGAGTACATGGACCACGACCTGATGGGGCTGCTGGAGTCAGGCCTGGTCCACTTCAACGAGAACCACATCAGGTCCTTCATGCGGCAGCTGATGGAGGGCCTGGAGTACTGCCACAAGAAGAACTTCCTGCACAGGGACATCAAGTGCTCCAACATTCTTCTCAATAACAGGTGGGGGGGGGGGGGCATCTCATTTTGTTTGTATAATTGTATGTGTGTGTAAGCAAAGGGAAAATAACTATGATTTCCACGTATGAATAGCTATGATTGTATGTGTGTCTGTGTTCTATGAACACAGGCAAAAACAAAAAAAAAACTGCCATTTGCCTCACTTGTACATCATTTTGGACAAGCGTCTGTTAAATGCTAAGACAAAAAAGAAAAATGGTAGATTGAATGGATGGGTTACTATTTCGTATTAATGGGCTGTTAGTTTTTTTCCCTGTAATTTGAGGTGTTTAGAAAGTGGAACCAGATTTAGTTGAAATGTCTGTGTTTCGTTTGCCACCGACTGGTGCTGTGGAGCGCCACCTGTAAGTTGACCTTTAAAATGTCCGCCTCTTTACACTAGGGGGCAGATTAAGCTCGCAGATTTCGGCTTGGCCCGTTTCTACAACTCTGAGGAGAGGTCAGTGCGCAGTTTCAATGCATGTTTTGTTCTCTCGAATTCCTTTAATTTTCTGAATGTGTTTTTTGGATTTTTATTGTCATAAGGGCATTTATAGTGTGCTTCGTTGTGGCAAAATTCCTCGGTCAGATCTGGGTGCATTACACAATGGGATTTCAGTCACCTAATGGCAAATTCTGGTATTTATTTTCAATCTTAATATTAAAGCAGCCAAAAATATGGAACTATACTGCTGTGGGTGATGCCTTCTTTTCAAACCAATTTGTATCTTGTTAATTTACTTGTATAAGGTCAAGTGTCAAATGATGTGATTATGGTGAAGTCTCTATTTCTGGGCATCTGCTGATCGATTTGTTGGATGTCTGTCGGTCTGAAGATTTTCAGTGCAATGCTAACGTGGCACTATGTGTCCTGCAGCCGTCCCTACACCAACAAGGTGATCACCTTGTGGTATCGACCACCTGAGCTACTGCTTGGAGAGGAGAGGTACTCTCCATCCATCGATGTCTGGAGCTGTGGGTAAGAACTCTTTGAAGATGCAGGGATCCTTGAAATGGCTTATTTTGTGACCCTTTATCAAGTAAGGATCAGCAATCTTGCAAGACCTCAAGTAGAAATCTGTATTTTTTGGTTGGGTATACCTTTGATAGCAAGTATGCATGTGTTAAATTTATGGGTTCGATTTTTGAAAAAGTAAAGAGGAAAAAAAACATTGAGTACTTGCTGAACTGTTATTCAGCGTATCCTTGCTGGTGTTTCCACATAGTGGTAACCTTAACTGTTTGGTTGTAGTGACAGTTGCAATAAGCATATATGCATTTTAGTCAAAGCAGGCATGAAGACAGATGTTACAAACTGTCCTGTAGCAATTTAAGACACTGTGCACTCATGTAAATGTCATGAAATGAAACCTTGTCTCTCATAATGAAATACTTGACATAATCAGTTTGGTGAACCCAGATGTAGTCTGCTTTTAAGCTTGCCTGATTGTTGTTAATGTGATAATTGCCTGGCATTGTGTTCTGAAACGGAAACTTTTTCGCAGTAACCAGACATGCTTGTGAAACACAAAATAAGGTGGTGATTTAGCTAGAGAAAAAGTGAAAACAGCGTTTTAACATTTGCCTTGCTTCATAATCTTCATAATTTTCATAATGCCTAGTTTACGAGAGTTACAGCCCACTTTCATTGGCATTCAAATCCTTGATTGTCTGTAGGGATGCAGGCTGTTTAGTGGTGTAGTTGTTACCTTGGCCCTGCAAACCTGGTTCTGAGAAACTAGTTTTTTAGGCCACTAACCTCATCCTCCCCTAGATTTTGGGCTCTTTTCCTTGTCAGACCTTGACCTGTTTCATTCATATACCTTGTTTTCTCCTACAGATGCATTCTTGGAGAACTGTTTACAAAGAAGCCCATCTTCCAGGCCAACCAAGAGCTTGCCCAGTTAGAGCTAATTAGGTGGGTTCTGAATTTAAACGCTGGGAAATGCACCTCCCTGGATCCCTGCATTTCCCTTAACCCTAGTTGGGTTGTTTATGATTATTGTAGACCATAGAACAATGCTCCCCAGCTGGGCTTTTGTTCAGAAGGCAGGTTGGTTTTTGGTTGTTTCTCATAACAGTTGTCTTGACCCCTTTGTTGTTTTGCCAACCCAGCCGTATCTGCGGGAGCCCGTCCCCAGCTGTGTGGCCAGACGTGATAAAACTGCAATATTTCCACACCATGAAACCAAAGAAACAGTACCGCCGGCGTCTCAGAGAGGAGTTTGCGTTGTAAGTCCATGCCAGTCACGTTCAGAATGCTTCTGATTATTTATGCCGTAGTGGCCGTTTAATATCTCCCGGGCAGAGTTGTAGCTCATTGAGGACTTGGATTGCAGCCCGATTTTTTCCTTCAGGATTGCGGGTTTGAATCCCAGCCTTCCTTTATCTGTGTGTTTATGGATATTGCGTGTGATGGACCAGCATAGTTAACCTTCGATCTTTTTCTGGATAAGAGTTCACATTCCATTTTCAGAAGATTTGTCTATATAAGATGTGAAATATGACTGTAGGCTTATACCAAAATAACAGAAATTAGGTCTGAAGTCAGATGGCTTGTGTTTTTTATTATTGTACTGTCGATCCACCATGGATGTTGCGCTAGTCCTTCAGTCCAGCAGTGCAGGCAGCTGTTTACAACAAACCAAGGTCATAATTAGCTACTTCATAGTTTATGGATTGTCAAGGTAGCAGCCAGTCAGTACCAGTGATACATTCATGGCCGCACCTCCGCAAGAGTTACTCATATTAGTGCAGTATTCAGTATGTAAGACCTAATGCTGAAGCTCCGTGGTCTCGACGTGCCTTAACACTTTGCCTCTGCTCCCGCGGCAGCATCCCCGGCTCAGCCCTGGACCTCTTTGACCACATGTTGGCGCTGGATCCCAGTAAGCGCTGTACGGCCCAGCAGGCCCTGAACAGCGAATTCCTCAGGGACATCGACCCGACCAAGATGCCGCCCCCGGAGTACGTGAGGCGGACTTCTGGCCTTTTTGCCATCAGAGTGCTTGGAATCTGGAATTTATTATGTCATTCTCCTAACCTGAACCTCGGGACGGTTGTATTGTTTTTCCACAGATTTATAAATCAGTAATTAAAACAGCAGGACAGATTTCAGATTTAAACATTGTTGATTTAGTGGGTTTCAAAGAGTTTGTAGCTAATCCGGGATGTATGGTTACACAGTTTATAATACAGCTCATAAATCAACAAAAAACATGTATGAGTCTTGCATATATATCACATATTCGGTAAGACTGGAATCTTATGGGAAACTGAAATCATTAAAATCAGGCAATTGTAATATTTTAACAGCAGTGTTTATCTTTTTAAGCATTAAAATAGCGTCTCGTGTAGCACATTGGACCATATGTTTTTTTTTTTTGTCGTCATTTTAATATAGTGTTCGTTTTAGCGTCCTATGTTACTGATGTTCGCTCCTTTCTCATGTTGCCTTTCTATTATCCTGTTAAGCCCAAACCACTTCAAAGAGTGCTGATATGTTTAAATATCGAAAAGCAGCTGAATCATATCCTCAAAAAGCAAATGTAATATAACAAGCTTTTATTATTTGGGAAAATTATTTTTCCTTTTACATCCAGATTTCCAAACCCAAATCCTTCATGGGCTGTTGATGCTAACTGACCCCCCCCCCCCCCCCCCCCCCCCCCCCCCCCTCCCCCCCGCGCCCCCCCCCCCCCCCACCCAGGGCAGGTCAATCCACGGGCGTGGAGGGGGGGATGCCCGGGGGAGCGCG
>JAODKE010000001.1:24227705-24255905 GCA_026779605.1 Mormyrus hasselquistii | reverse complement strand
CCTGAAAATAAGACCTGGGCATATTTTGGCATTTCAAAAAATATAAGACAGTGTCTTATCATCGGGGAAACACGGTATGCTTAATAGCAGACAGCATTCTGACTTGTATTGGGTATGGGTACGGGTACACTGACATATACTGTACTTTGTAATGGGAAATTTGCCCATTATCTATCTACTGTTCAATATATTGCATCATCTATTGCATTGTATTGGATTGCGTTGATGTTGAAAGTTATGTTGTTCTTGGGCACAATAAAGTTACCCTTGAACCCTTGATCGTGTTCTGTGACCCAGAATGTTGCTTTCCCCTTTGCATGTCTGTGGGTCCCATGGAGAGCAAAATGCGATAGGTGAGGAGACTTTTCCCCATGTGCCATGTGACTCAATGAAGTATCACTATTATATTCTACACAGCATTTAAATGTGCTTTTCAGCTGATAGACACCAGCATGACAATGTGATGTGGGTTACAGACAGATCACAAATTTGTGTAGGACGGGGATCCGAAACTCAAATAACCTGAGGGCAGCTCCCTAGGAGTAGGGGTCTGATTATGAAAGACTGAGCAGGAGATTTAGGCCTAATGAACTTAAGTCAAAGTAATCTTTATTTTTTTATTTATTTTTTTTTAAAAAACGTGGCACAGGCAATAACTATTCTTTTATAGGTGTCATGTGGTGGTACCTTCAGACCCTTGTTCTAAGGTCTTCATGGTGGATCACTGTTTGTGACTTGCACAATATTCACCTCCAGAGTTCTTGCTGGTCCCTTTGCTAGTATGATACTGGGAGACCTGGGTGCCGAGGTGATAAAGGTGGAGAGGCCAGGTGAGTAAAGGCCTGAGGACCACTATGTGTAACCTCAATGTGAACATCACACATGCTGCGTGACTGCTTCTATTCCGCAGCGCTCTTTCTGCTTGTAATTTCATACTTTGTTACTAATTTTATAACTTTAATACTTTCCATGCTATTCCTTACATTGTCATTGCTTATTGTCATTTATTTGTTCTTATTGTCATTTTAATGTGTTTTTACATAGACAGACAGATGAATGAAGTATATGTCTGCACTATATCTAGCTGTCTGTCTGTCTAATCATGATGTCATAAGCTAGCTATTCTTATTTCACTAGCAATATGGTCAGTTCTTTGTGAGAAGTGTTTGTTTCTTTGTTCAGCTGTTGTAAAGAGGTTGTCTTTCTGGAAGGTTCTGGGGACGACACAAGATCATGGGGCCCGCCATTTGTAGGAAAGGAAAGCACTTACTTCCTTAGTATCAATCGCAACAAAAAGGTATATCTACCCAGCTTCCATATTATCAATAGTCTCTAGGGCTTTGCATTTCTATGTGGGCTTGATCATAAATAATAAAAACATCCACAGCCTTTAATTTTAAAGGGATGTGTGGTGTTTTGTGGTGCATAGCCCTTGGGTGCTTGATTAAATCATTGTGTACAATACTGTTCCTTTACAATCTGAGAGAAAAGCCTAAATCATGGTGTTTAAACATTGGGATGATGAATGCAATCAGAATATTTACATTCTGAGCAGTATGACTGTGGTTCTTAAGGGTGAAAAATACAGAATTGAAAAAATATGAATAAACATTTACAGCAGTGTTTTATTTGTAGAGCATCGCAGTAAATTTGAAAGATCCTAGGGGAGCCAAGTTAATACTGGAGGTAAGGTACTGTCTCTAATGGATATTTATATATCAATTTTAAAATGATGTTTATTGAGGTTTTGTATAATTTTTTGCTATTGAACCATATACAATGCAGAACACTTAGAACAAGGTACTTTTTTTTTTAAAGATTCAAGAGATTTGTTTGTCACATACAGTACAACATGCAGTGAAAAGTATCTCTGTGTCACCCTTATTTGGCCGTGTAAAAAACAGAGGAGAAAAAAGGTCAGAAGTAAGTAGGAGTAAAAAAAGAGAAATTACAATACCAAGTATATAGTCTAAAATATACAAAAATCAAGAGTCTAAATAAATAGTGCAAAATCTGAAATGTAGTGCAAATGTGCAGTATTTGTGCATTCAGTGCAAATGTACATAGTGTACAGAAGGGCCAGAGTTAGTGTAAGTTGAGAAGCCTTATGGCCTGGGGGAAAAACCTCTTTCTGAGTCTCTCAGTCCTGGACATTAGGCAACGGAACCGTTTGCCAGAGTTCAGCCTGTGGAACAGGCAGTTTGCGGGGTGTAAGAAGTCCTTAATTATCTTGGTAGCTCATTCATCTTTACTTGCTAGGAGGCTATTCAGCTTCAAAACCTGGTCAGTACAGCTTAAACACGGCTTTTTTCCATAGACTATTCAAATTCTTAACAGTGTAATTCTTCCCAGCGTAAAATTGCTCTGTTAAAAGGGCTAATAACTCTGCACTCATAACTCTAAGGCTAAACCTGTTTATAGCATGTTCTATCTTTATGCCAAAATTCCGTGCCAAACTGCACAATCTTTCCTCACTAATCAGGTGGCTAATTGTATCTTATTATGTATGACGTAATGTCCATATCTTAAACTGTCATGCTTATATATTTGTATGTCTCAATATTTCTATTCTATTTATTATTTCACATTTGCTTTATGAAAAATGAGTGATATTTCACCACTGTATTGTCCCATGCATCATATATCTGAAGCTGACAATAAAATATACTTTGACTTAGACATATGCATACATAGATCACAGCAAAATAATTCACCTGTTGGTTTGTAAACATTTAAATATTTTTTAAGAAATATTGGTGTGTAAGTTGCTGTTTGGCTCACTGTTGTTAAACACTTTGTAACTGAAAACAAATCATTGCCAGTTGTGTGTTTTGCTTTGTCAGTGTACAGGAACAGTTCTGTAAAGCACAGTTCTTTTTTTTTCCGGCAGCTTGCGGAAGTTTGCGACATCCTCATTGAAAACTATCTCCCGGGCAATCTTGGCCAGATGGGGCTGGGATACAAGGATGTTCAGAAGGTGGCGCCCCGGTTGATCTACTGCTCCATTTCTGGTACTAATCTCTGTAAATGAGCTAAAAATTACCATTACAAATACTGCTCCATTAATTCACAATAATCCAGAACTTTCCCAGGGTTCAATAGATATGACATCCTTTATTTAGAAAGCAAAAATGTTAATTTTTTCATTCAGCAAATCAAAAATGCAAAACTACACTGACACTGAAAAAAAGTTTTTTTTTTTAAATTATTATTATTAATCTGTCCACCTATATGTGTGGTAGATGGGTATAGTACCCATCAAAGGCATTCACACACCTGATTTTAATGCATTTGTCTCTAAGCAGTTTTATTTACCTTATAGTAAAAGGGCTTTGTGACAATGAAGTCATTCATATCAAATATTGCATCAACCAAGAGAAGAGTTCAACGACTTAAAATTTTCTCAAAATTTGCACTCTTTAAAATAGCTCCCTTTGACTTCTATGACAGCATTACAGACTTGTGGCATTTTTCAACCAGCTTCCAGAAGTGGCCACCTGGAATGCTTCTCCAACAGTCCTGAAGGAGTTTCCACAATTTCTGGGCACAAGTTGGCTTCTTCGCTCTTATTCTTTGATTCAGCTCATTCAAAACAAGCCCTATAGGGTTTAGGTTGGGAGATTGTGGGTGATCAGGTCATCTGTCACTGCACTGTATATCTTTCCTTGTTCACTAGATAACTTCGAGGTTCATTGAGGGTCACTATCTTGTTGTGATTTTCAGTAGGTTTGTCCAGACTTTTGACTAGCAAAGCTGAACAAAGATATTTTGTCATGAGATAAAACAGATCCCAAGAAATATATATCAGTTTTTAAAAATTGTTCAGTTACAGAATTTTGCATGGCAGTAATGCTGTTAAAGGTGTCTTACTGGGGTTTAGTTCAGTGGGTGTTACTGTTGTCTCACACCTGTGGGCTTATTGTTTTGATTCCTGGCTTTGGAGAATGTGTTGAATTTGCTTGTTCTTACCTTTTCATGTGGAGTACTCCAGTTCCTTACCGCAGTCAATAGCATGTGGTTAGGTGACATGGTGTCTCTGAATTGCCCATTGTGTGTGACTTTGTACCCTGTTATGGATTAGCATCCATCCAGGATGTCCGCTGCCTCATGTCCTGTTCTTCCCAGCTTGTCGCAACCCTGTATTACGTAAGTGGTTATGGAAGATTGATTAAACATATACATACTCTTTATGGACCAAAGTATTAGAACACCTGGCCATTACACTGACATTAACTTTTTTGACATCCTATTCTAAATCCGCCACACTTTATCCAAAAGGTGCTTGATGAGGTTGAGATCAGGGCCATATGCCGGCCAGTTAAGGTCTTCCAGACCAAACTCACCCAACCATGTGAACACGTTTTCACTGCTCCAGAGTCCAGTAGCAGTGTCCTTTGTACCATCCTGCACTTGGCATTGCATTTGATGATATGAGGCTTGCATGCAGCTGCTCAGCCATGGAAGTCCATTCAGTGACACTCCTGACAGTCTTTTTGTGCTGGGGTTAATGCTAGAGGAAGTTTGGAATTCTGTTATTGAGTCAATAGAGCATTGGCAACTGATACGCACTATTAGCCCCAACACTTGGCAACCATGCTCTGTTACTTTACGTGACGGCTATTCAAATCACGGCCCTCAAGGGCCAAGGACTGCTGTTTGTCCAGCCTTCCTTTACCTGAGAGCCAGTTGTGAAGCCTCTGGCCAATTAGAGCCAGACATTATTAAGCTAACTACCTGGGAGACTTGAAAACAAGGCCTGGATTTGGAATCAAGGACCAGATTTGAATAGGGGGCTTTACGTGGTCTGCTACTTTGTGGCTGAGTTTCTGTTGTTTCTAAATGCTTCCATTTTGCAGTAATGCCACTTACAGTTGACCAACGAATATCTAGCAGGAAAAAATTTTATGCGTTGACTCATTGCAACCCGTATGACAGTACCACACTTGAATTAAGTGAGCTGTTGAATTTATACTCTGTGGCAATTGTTTTGAATAAACACTTTAATTCAATGATTAAATTATGTGTCCATGTTTGTCCATGTAGTGTACAATGCTGGAGATATTCATGAACAATGAAAAAACTCGACAAGTAATTTGGTAATAAAATGTGATATTTCCTTCTAGTGTACAAAATACAGTATAGGTGTAAAACAAGCAGTTGTACTAAAATTCAGTAGAATATGAAACAGGAAACCACACCTTATTCATAGTATAATGTAAGAAATTTCATACACTAAGGAATGCTTACATTTGGATGATAATTTATAATTCAGGGGTTTGAAAAGTATTGAGTATGGGGGGGCATGGTGGTGCAGTGGTTAGTACCTCACACCTCAGACCTGGGTTCATGTGTGTAGAGATTGCATGTTCTCCCTATGTCGTTGTGGGGTTTCCTCTGGGTAAATCAGTCTAAAAACATGCTGAGCCTAATTGGAATTACCAAAATGCATGTAGGTGTGCATGTGTGAGTGAATGGTGTGTGAGGTGTGAGTGTGCCCTGTAATGGGTTGGCACCCCATCCTGAATTGTTCCCTGTCTTGTGCCTGTAGCCTCCAGGATAGGCTCTAGACCCCTGTGACCCTGAACAGGATAAACAGTTTAAGAAAACGGATGGGGGGATGGATGCTCCCCCTGTATAATTATTCTGTACCACATTTGACTTTTTTATAGTTTTATTTTCCCCAGTGGGTGCCTTTCAGGCATGGGCAATTCTGGGTTTTTCATACACCCTGGATAGTCAAGCTGAACAATATTGATAATTATTCACATTTCAGATTTTGAATTTCTTTGTGATAAACATTGCAATACAGTGGTACCCCGGTATTCGTCCGCTTTGGAATAAGTCCAACTTAGGTATATGTCCTGTTTGGATGCGAAAAATTTAGCTTGGTATACGACCTTTGTTTGAAATATCACTCGTGTGCTAGAACTTGTATGGGTCAAAATGAGTCATGACACCATGCTACCCTTGTTTACCTCTCTGGAGATAAAGCCATGACTGCCCATGAGCATCAGTATGCCAGTTGTTACCATTCAGTGAACAATCCACGCTGTTACTCTCTTTTCATTTATTTCATCTAATTTCATCTAAACAGTGTTTAAATTATTTTATACAACCCCATCAATGTATATTATGTCAATAACAATAGGATTTTTTTTCATGGAAACAGATTAATCATTTTCCCTTTATTTCTTTTGGGAAACATTTGTTTGGTATACATCCTGTTTAGTATAAGTCCAAGAATCTGGAACAGATTAAGGACGTTTACCAAGGTACCATTGTATTTATAAAACAAAAATAGAGTTGAAATTTACCCAAAATAAAATATAGCCAAATAGTACTTATCTACCAATAGAATCCGTCTTAAGTAGAAAAGACATGTAGGTAGGTCACTCACATTTCGGTTAACTCTAACAACTGAATTCTGAGACACAAGTGGTGAAATAAGCTGGTGGTGTTGCCACAAGTTGTGCCAACAGATACAAAGCAGTGCCAACAAATCACTTGCTTTTTCTCACTATCATCTCTGGAATCCAAAATATTTCCATAGAGGAAGATGAATGTTTTTTGGTAATCACTTGTACAAGGACAAAAATGATTATGATTGGATTGGAGAGTGCATGCACATGCAGCAAACTTGTCTTATGTATTTATACAGATATTTTACAGCTACTGGTTCATTTATTGTGGTTACTCTTAAAACTTGGGAATTGCCTCATAGCATTCAGCTGAGAAAGAAACCTTTAAATGAATCTAGAAATCAGTGTGTGATTCACAGTTCTGTAAATTCTATTGCAAGGATGCTTTTATTGCCAGTAGTCCTTGATGTTTAATATTAATTATAGCTAAAATGAACTTAGGCCAGGGCACAGAAAACCACATAACGTAAGCATAAACTATTAAGAGAAGAAGACGTTTGTTTTCTTTATGTCACAGATGCTTTTATCCAAAGCAAAGTGTATTTCTTGTGACAGCAAGGTCAGACAGTCCTCGGAACATCTGAGGGTCAGCGACCCAGCAGTGACATCACAATGTCGACCCCAGGATTTGAACTGACAACCATCCGATCACTGTCACAATGTCCCAGCCCACAGCCGCATACTGCCCCTCACACCGCATTTCACATTAGTCAGTTTTTTAGACATATCCTTAGCTGGCATATTTATGATATTTTTGAGAGTGCAACCTCTTTTGGGATGTTCAAACAATTATACTGCCACTTTTTTTCTAGGAGGAACTTTGGCATATCCATCAGAATCACATATTTTGCATGCACGAACTATAGTATCCTGAATCTGTCCAGTTGTGTTTCTTGGTATGTTCTGTCTTTCCCCCATTTACTGAGTGGGTAGTTTTTAAAAGTCCCATCCATGTTTTGATTTAAGGAGGTTTTCTTTCTTTATTAGAAACAGCTTTTCTTTTGTCCTCTTTATGTCAGCTTCAGTGTGCTGTTGCAGTTTCATGTAAAGCCCCAGTAAAGTAGCTATTTTGCTCATTTAACGTTATCGTGAAATTGTTGCGTGGCTCAGTGGGTTTGGCGTCTGTCTGCTCGGAAGATCATTCGTTTGAATTTTGCACTGGACAGAATGGCCGCACCTTTGCTGGGCCCTTGAGCAAGGTCTTTAACTCCCCAAAAATGCTACGGTGTTGCTGGATGAGTGGTTGGCCTTGTGCTTTCACTTCAAGCTTACTCTCACTCCTCTATGTGTGTGTGTGTGTCTTGAAAAGGTGACTAATATGTGTAGTACATTCCAATGTACTTGTACATTGTAGCTTAGTTTTTTCCCGTCTGCTGTGGGTAGATTCAGAATAAAAAGGTGAAACACAGACAACAGACTTACAGATGTATGGACAGGGACAATGTATGGCTTTGTGGGCTAGGACTAATGGGTTAGAAGCCCATGATCAGTAGGACTGTAGTTAAAATTGCGTGGCTGGCAGACAGATGTCAGCTTTTGGCCCTTGAATAAGGTCCTCCCATTCGCTTTAGGGACTGGTTGATCCTGCCTTGATTCTTACTTACATGTAACTTCGGACAAAAGCTTCTGCTTAATAAACGTTATGTGATCTGGTGCTGGATGGCAGAAAATTATAAATGGGGCCGTGCCTGTTTTCATATAAAGATACAGAGGATGTCATTGGTACCATGTCAAGGTGATGCAGGTGTAAGGTCCTTACAGTTAGCAGAAACATTTATGTTGCAATTCAATAATAAAAAAAAAAACAGGAATTTTACCAGCTAGCTTCGTAAGTCCCCATCCTTAATCAGTACAGTAAAATATCACTCTGCCAGTGATATTTCAGCAATAGTGCTACCTTACTCTTAAAATCTGGTGCAATTGAAACTTGTATCCATTTATCCAATATTGGGTCACGGTGAGTCTGGAGCCTAACCAAGGATAGTACAATTCAAACCTCAGGAAGGAAGATCATGGATGTGCTGTGCCTTCCCTAAGGAATATTTCAAATTGATATATTTAGACTGTGTGAACTCTTCATTTAAATTTGATCAATGTTGTAACATGGTTCAGTTACATTGAACATGGAAATAATACACATGTAATCCAGGAATTATTGGTAATACATTTTGTTGTTTATTGGTTTCTAATGAGTTATTAAATACTGCTCTGTACTTGCATTTACTCTCCTCGTCTTATGTTACCATTCAAATCAATTTTAATTATTTAGCCAGTCTTTACCACCATCCAGCTTGTAAATCCTTCTGCATGCCTTCAGTGTTCAGTGTGTTCATTGTTATAAAACTCAAGAAGATTTGTTTGTCTATCCAGTGGCCTGTACTATGAAGCAGGGTTACTGGCCTATCGGGGTAACTTGTTGGATTTAAGGTACCACAGGTTTAAATGGACTTCATATTCATTTACTTACATTTTGCCCAGACTACCTTAAATCCAACAAGTTACCCCGATAAGCCAGTGACCCTGCTTTGTAGTACAGGCCACAGTACTGCAGCTGGTTAGGTGAATCCTCACATTCTTACCTCAAAACCTGATGTGTGGTGAGAGTCTGGCTTCACCCAGATGGTTGTTCTTTTTTTTTTTTTTTTTTAGTGAGGATAGTTTTTTTCCCCCAGAAATGCCAAGCTGTATAACTATGTCTGGATAAGTGTTTCAAAAGCACATTATCTCCCCCTTGACCCAGAGCAGTTAAGTGTTTAGAAGATGGATGGATAGATTGATCATTTTAATTCAATCATTTGTTAGGAAAACCATGAACTCATGGTGACTGGAACAGTTGATCTTAGATATATTGTGTTTGACAGAAAGCAGAAAAAAACAGATCAAAGTGGATTTACGCTTAGGATCTCCCTGTTTAACACACAACTTAAGAGAAATCAACTTTGAGTGGTAATGCAGTGCCAAGGGTATTTGTTTCATAGCCACAAAGCATTTTGGGGAACATCCCCTGCAGAAGTACTGAGGAACCAGCAAACAAGAGGGTACTTTTGAGCATATTCTCAAGGCTCGATTTATGATCTCTGCATGTCGTTTGCTCAAAATCCATTTGGCACTTGGTGTTGCGGTCAGAATAAATGAACTTTTCTGTCTCTAAGCAGAAGTGAGATAATGAAATGTAAGCCTCGTCTGTGTTTGAAAAACAGAACCTGAAGCCTGTACTTCACTTTTCCATGAGAGCATTTGGTATTCGGACTCCTTCTTTCAGTTAGTATATTTGTTCATTTTGTGTTAAAAATGTTGACATATCACGTTGACATTGGTATAGCTGTTCATTGTCAGAATGTTGCTTAGATTGGTCATTCCACACTCTTTCTGTAGATAATTTTTATAAACACAATGTGAAACTTGCTTTATGAGTACAACTTAGAAGGTTATTTGGAGCAAGTTAAACATTAACAACAAACCTTTCAGACATTTCAAACTCTGACTTTTGACTCTGTGCTGCCTGATGAACTGGAATCATTAGCAAAATCTTAGTTCTATGAAGTTGCAAAGGGGTTAAAAGCTCAGATGTGGTGATTTATCAGTATATATTTTTTCTTGCATTAATTATATGTATGTAACTGTTTTTCACGTGTTTACAATTTGTGTCCATTGTGAAAATGTTTTCAAATTTAAGATATCTGTCAGTGTGCTATGTGAGTGACAGGTTAATGTATCATCAATCGCTTTATCAAAAATCTTTCTGAAGATTTTCTGATGGATAAGTTCAGAATGCTTAGCACTTCTGACTTAATTTTAAATAAAGAATATAGATCTGGGGAAAGTAGTTTTGTTGAAGAAAAAAAAACAACACTGTGACAAACATGTTATATGTGAAATGGTGTAAAAAATACGTTTTGTTTTGTTTTTCTTCTCATACTTGCAGATAAATGAATGAATGAATGTAACTGGGAACCGGGGGGTGGGGGCGGGTGTCTACTGCCAATCAGTTAAGTAACCAAGAGGTGGGGCTGTCAATCAGCCACATGCTGTTTTCCCACCCGCAGTGGCATGTTCAAGCTTCATCACTTTTAAGAAAGCCGTATAAACATGTGCAAATCACAGCACATTGCAGCTCAGCTAAAACGTCTGCATTTAAGATTACCAAATGGAGTGACTACATTAAAAAGCCACACTATGGAAATTAGAAAGTGTCAAGTCAACTCAAGTGGGGACTTGATGTGGGGGCTTTAATGTCACATCCAACTATATTCAGTAACAAAGGATATGGTGGCATAAAATAATGTTCTCCAAGGTTGTGGTACTGCATATGAACATTAAGTGTAGAGAATATGACAAATGTGTAGAAAATAATCAAGGTATGACAATATTGGCACACAATGTAAATGTAGATATAATATTGAAGTTTAGTGACGTGAATGTTTTCCTTGTGTTTTGCTAGGATATGGACAGACTGGGCCAATGTCTCAGAGTCCTGGTTATGACTCCATTGCCTCTGCTGTATCTGGCATGATGCACATAACGGGCCCAGAGGTAAGGAAAAGGATAGTTTTGTCTGGACGAAATCTCTGCTGTATGGGAACAGCCTTGCATATTTTTGGAGGCTCTGTCAATGCCTATTAGGCAGATGTTACTATCAGTGGAGTTCACTTTCCATACTCCCTCTTTCTTGGTTAGGACGGAGATCCGGTGAGACCTGGAGTGGCCATGACTGATCTGGCCACAGGACTGTACACACATGGGGCTATTATGGCTGGCCTTTTACAGAGACAGAAGACTGGGAGAGGCCTCCACATCGACTGTAACCTGCTGTCTTCACAGGTAACTTTAAGTTCATTGACTGCTGGTTCTAGCAAATGTTCCATCAGAGTTTCAGTGATTTGGCAGAGCTCCATTTAGGAGTATAAAGGTGAGCTTGTCCTGGGTTTTGGTGGATGTCTTGGATCTACCTTATGAGTTTTTTTCTATGATTTTTTCCAGCTCCTACACACATCCTTATTAAATTTATTAATTGTTTTAAAATACACTATATGGATAAAAGTATTGTATACACACATCTTAATCATGGAATTAAGGTGTTTCATGCAGACTCATTGCCACAGCGTTTAAATTCAACCACTAATACATGCAGTCAGGTTTACAAACATTTGTAGATGATTGGGTCATTCTGAAGGTGGCTGTACTAGGAAGGCTACTGTAGGTGTCCTGGTGAAATGCACTGTTGCCTCATGCCTCTCGTTTTGAGGGTTTGTTCACCCACATCCAAGTGTTGCTCCATCCCAGTTCCCCGTAGCAAAAACGTGGACTGTCTGAAGGTCCCCAAGAACCAAATTGAGAAACACTGCCTTAGAGTAATATTGTATGTGCCCTGTGATGGATTGGCATCCCGTCCTTGATGTCCCTTACCCCTATAGCTGTCTGGAATAGGTTCTAGGCTGCCAGTGAACCTGACCAGGATAAGTGCTTATACACATATATAATGTTTCGTTGCACATAAAACTAGTAGAAAACCTTTCACCGATACTCTATATTCCTGAGAGGAGGCAAGACTGTAGACAAGGCAATGTAATACCCTTAAAATCAATGGTGTGTTACAGTTTGGAGTTTACACACTTTCTGTCACAGTGTATATTACCAGACGGGATATTGCTGTGATCATACTAGCGAGGAACGTTAGAAGCTAAACCGAACAAGGCACTTTGGCCAGACATGAGTCAGAGAAAAGACACTGTTGCTCTTAAGGGAATGTTTTATGTCCTAGGCAAACTTTTCTCACATCATAATACAGGACATTCCCTGCCTCACCCTCCCTTTCAGCACATAAATTATCAAGAGCAGGGCTGGCTAATTAGGCGCCTGGCACTTTTATAATGTTGTTCCAGATTGAACTGGACAGCGTGGAGAATACAATCCACTGCAAGGTGCCTTGGGACATGTCACAGAATTCCTGGGTTATGTCCCCGTTGACCACCGTGGCCGGTCTTTCCATGTGTCCTCCCGGTGATCCACAGCACAACGTTGGGAATGGGCCATGGGGATTTATAGAAGCAGGTGGTGCGCTGATTGCGGAAACGGTCCTCCCAGCTTCCAAGTTTTCCCATCCCTAGGAGAGGAACTGCTTTAGCATTCCATCGGCTCCTGATTTTTCCCCTCAGTAAAAATACATACATCTATCTTCCCACCATGTATCCTGGTTGTGGTCTTGGGGGGCTCCAGAAAACATCCATCTGTAAATTAACAATGTGATTTCGACTCAACATGAGGAAAAATCGTGACATGATATTTTGGGGTTGTATAGACTGTATCTAGCTGAAATTTTAGAGATGTTCAAGGAAACCCACCCAGATATGGGTAAATCATGCAAACACATCCACAAACACACATCCACTCGATGTCCAGTGTCCTGTACTATGAAACGGAGTTACTGGCTTATTGGGGTAACTTGTTCGATTTAAGGCACCACAGTTTAAATGGACTTCATAGTCACATTCACATTTTTCCCAGACTACCTTAAGTCCGACAAGTTACCCTGGTAAGCCAGTAACCCCGCTTTGTAGTGCAGGCCCCAGGACAGGAATTGAACCCTCGACCTAGGAGATTGAGGCCACAGTGCTATAAACCAAACCCACCTGCCACAGTAATACTATTCCATGCTGTTGAATGCGATTACTTCTTTCTTACTGTTACTGTTACTGTGGAGAAATGCCTTGCGTACCAGATGACTGAAAATTTGTGGCACATTTATTAATTATTCAAGAAAAGAAACCAACAACAATTTCTCATAAACCTCCAAAGCATCTAAATGTATACATTTTTGGTCCTTAGGTGACTTCTTGAAATATATAGAATTCTTTGTGTTGCAACATTGCTACACAGAAATTATTAAAACCAAATGTTTGCTTTTCCTGTGAATTTCAGAGTTGATCAATACAAATGATAAATGGTGTCTGGCGAGAGTCTCTAAAATCTATCAAAAAAAGTTGTGTCTTTAAAGATGTGTGGCCATAACAAGAGGTTTTAATTTTAACTGTTCAACAACCAAGTTTAATGGTAATTTGTATTGATTTATTTGGCAGACGTGCAACTGAGAGAGCAGGGTCAGCAAGTCCCTCTAGCAATTCAATTAAAGGCCTTGCTTGAAAGACCAACGAGTGAAATCACTCTGCTAACCTTGGAATTTGAAACAGGGACTTTCTGATTTTGGAAATCTTATCATTGTCATCTATGTACAGTTGCCTCTCCAGATTTGTGAGTTTGACACTCGCGGTTTTGGTTATTTGCAAGTTGGCTGTGAACAATTAAAAGAGAATATTTTTGGATCTCACTGAAAGATGCCAGAGGCTCACAAATGATGTATAAGCCAAAAATTACATAAACAATGCTCAAAATGATTTGGATCGTATAAAAGCATATAGAAATATTACTGTTATTTAATATTCCTTGGTGTACAGAAAGTGCGTACTGTTTTTGGTGTTAAAAAAAAAGTATGTATCTTGGCTTGGGGATGCCACGCATCCTTGTCACTGTCTTCATGGAATCGCATGTTTCTCACAGTAACATTTAAACTTTTCAGTGCCCTTCATTTTGCATTATTTATTTATGCATTATTTATTTATTTTGCCTAAGTACTCATATAGAACCAGCTATGTGATTCCAGTGCCAGAAAACACTGAATGCTTGTGACCATTGTGTGTCTAGGAGCAGCTTAAGTTAACCTGTGCCAGGTTGCCTACACACCAGTGGAGTGCTGTCCATTATCCTGGTGTCCCCTCTGATGTGAATGGCTGGATAATACCAGGTAGACTTGCTGTTATCTCCAGAATAACTTAAAGGGTTGAAGAGTTTTGTCTCCATAGAAGCCTTTCACCACACCATGGTTGCACTGAGTGGTTATTCCTGCACTTGTGGCCTTCCTGTTTCCTGCATTAACGAGACCATTCTCCTCTGAGCTCTCTCATTAACAAATCGCTGACTGGATTTTTATTTTGCACCATTCTCTGCTGATTTTAGGCACTCTAGTATTTGAAAACACTAGGATGGCGACTGTTTGACGTGCTAGAACCACCACATCTGGTAATAACAAGCACACCACATTGAAAATCACTTAGATCAGGCATCTTAGCTGTCCTAATGCTTAGCCACACAGTAACTGGACATCTTGACCCTGTCTGCATGCTGTATGTATTTGGTTGCAGTCAAATGAGTTGTTGCTTGATAGGAGCAGGCTGTTTTTATTAACGAACTGCAGTACCTGATAAATTATTCCATTAAGAGTAGAGCAGAACATGAAATGTGTCTGCATATTGTAAGTGTGATATCGAACAAATGACCTATTCAAGGTACATTTAGTTAAATGGATATGTAGAAAATTGTCAAGTGATCTGTTTTGTATTATTAAAAGGAAACATATGTAGGAGGAGTTCTTTTCAAAAATAAAGAAGTGACGCAGTCGTTGAAGAAACCATGCAGTCATTTCTTTCAAATTGCATGTTCTATCACTTTAATCCTTTACTGTTTTGGTTTGAGTTTGTGCATAGACATTGATTATGTGAATTATAAATGAGTCTGCCCCGTATTAATAAAATCTGATGTTAAATTGACATCAAACAAGAGGCTGGGTATAGTCTTCCATGCATATCTTTAAAATAGGAATCAAAGCCTCCATGTACTCATGCCTTGATGGATAGGGTTAGGATTTTTTGTGCGTAGAGCGCTCTGGTTCTGTGTTGTGGAGATGACTTTGATTAATAAACCGTTAAAAAAACATTTTGGACATTCTGTCACAATTTTTATTTTTTGTTTTTTCCCCTATGGAGGATTCATAACATTATACCAGAAACCCATTCAGCATCTCAACAGATGTTCCTTAAGCAATACCAATGCAGAAGAAAGATGTAGCTTTGGGAAGTGGTCCTAATCATGCAGTTGTTTGTCTTGCTTTGTTGTGGCCAGAAATTTCCTTCTGAAAGCTTTTTTCTTATTTTCCATTCATTTAATTCCTTTCATGTCTTAAAAGCTCTTTGCTACAATTGGACAGTAATTGAATGATGTATTAACACTCTCTTTATATCACCCTTTTTCATTATTATTCACCTTCTGGGTTTTTGGTTGACTTTTGGTGTTGTTACTTATCTAGCTACTAGGAAATCCAGTGATTGTTTGTCCAAAATGACCAGCGACTTTTCTAGGGAATGTCTCCCAACACTAGTACAACCCTGTTTCCAAAAATGTATCGATATGTTTATATAATGTAGAGAAAAACAGAATCCAATGATTTCCAAATCTTATACACCCATATTGAATTGAAAATAGAATAAATTTATATGTCAAATGTTGAAACTTAGAAATTTTATTATTTGCTCAATTTAAATTTGAAGCCAGCAATGCATTTCAAAAAAGATGGGACAGGGCCCACAAAAGACTGGAAAAGTTGTGTAATGATAAAACAAAAATCACTGACTGGATTCAGGAACACTTATGAAAACCATCGTCTGTGAACATAGTTCAACACTGAATCTACAAATGAAGGATGAAGCTCTACCCATATGTGAACATGATCCAGAAATGCTGCCGACTTGTTAGGCTCAAACTCATTTAAGATGAAATGCGGCAAAATAGAAAACTGTCCTGTGGTCTGATGAATCAGAATTACAAATCATGGACTCGTGCCCTCCAGGCTAAAGAGGGGAATTATCCAGCTTGTTATCAGCAGACAGTTGAAAAGCCAGCATCCGTGATGGTATGGGAGTGCATTAGTGCCCGTGGCTTGGGTAGGCACCATTAATGCTGAACGATATATACAGGTTTTGGAACAACACATACTGCCATCCAGACAACATCTCTTTCATAGAAGGCCTTGTGTTTTTTAGTGAGACAGTGCCAAACTGCATTCTGCACATATTAGAACGGGATGGCTCCGTAGTAGAAGAGTCTGGGCACGATGGTGGCCTACCTGCCTGCAATACAGGCCTGTTACCCATTGAAAACATTTACCGCATCATGATATTACAAATACAAAAGATACAAAAATACAACAAACGAGACCCCAAACTGTTGAGCAGTTGAAATCCTACATCAGGCAAGAATGGGGCAACATTTTACTGTCAAAACTCCCGCCACTGGTCTCCTCAGTTCCCAAAAGTTTACAGAGTTTTGTTAGAAGAGATGATTCAACACAGTAGTAAATATGCCCCTCTCCCAACTTTTTTGAAATGTGTTGTTGGCATCAAATTGAATTTGAACATCTATTTCTCATAGAATAATAAAATTTCTGTTTCAACATTTGATATATCGTGTTTCTATTTTCAATTAAATATTGGTTTATATAAGTTGAAAATCACTGTATTCTTTTTTTATTTATATTTACACAGCATACTAACTTTTTTTGAAACAGGGTTGTTAGCACGAAAGAGTTAAGAGAGTTTGTATTCTTTACAAGATCACTGAATGCACTTATATCTTGGCATGTCTATAAATGTCATTCTTTCCTTGGTTTTACAGTTGGTCATTTGTGCGGACAATTCATTTGCCTGATGGAAAGATGTCAAACATTGACTAATGTTTTGATCTTTATTTATATATATATATATATATATTGTAAGAAGTGGAAATTAGAAGACAAATGGTTGGTATTGATTTGCAGAGTACTTTGCAGCCTTGTAATTAGGAAATAGTTTAAAGCAGCATATGACCCATTGAATATTTGGCTCTAGGTTGTGTTGTTTGCTTGTGACCTTCCAGCACAGATTCTCATAAACACACATTTGAAGAAATATTGGACTTCCATCAACAGTTGTTTGGTAAAAGCATTGCATAAAGCTAGCTAAAGCAGGGTCTCATACCCGATTTCCACAGGTCCAAAGTTTGATTATATAAGAACTTATGGACCACTGACGAGTTCCAGACCTCCTTCTTGGACCCTCTTCTCCCTGCAACAAATTCCCAGCAATATCCAAACGTTCAGAAAATGTTTTTATAACCTGGATAATGACAATGCTGAAAGCTTTATTTATTATCATTTTCAAAGTGGTAGTTGAAATATGAAAAAATCCATACATGTGGTTTCCTGATGCAGCTATTGTTATTTGAGATGCTAAAATGTCGTATTGTGCTATTAAATGTTATTCTGTGTCTTTTATATTGGTGGGAATATTGCTTTATTGGAGGGAATCCATGGATTTAAATGAAACGTTCTGAAGACATATTTGCACTTAGCTCTCATTGGTCTACTTCAGAAGTCCATGCCAAAAAGCTAAAGCTTGAGGTTTGTGGTTATAAAGCAATCACCTATTTTTTCCCCTCTATTTTTCTCCATTATGTTAAATGTAATATTTTTTATCATTGAATAACATGAAGTTTATAAACTTGCATGGCCAGAAATTTTTTGAATTTGCATCATTTTATTTATTTTTTTAAAGACCTTTGAAGTTAAAGCATATGAGAATGATGAGTACAAAGGAATAGCGGATTTCAAAACACCAGCTTTTTGGTGACTGAGACACGTTTGTCCTAGCATAACAAAAGCGCTCCATCTGACAGCCTTACATACTGGAGCTGCCCTGTATCTCATCACTATTTTATCGTGACTCACAGTCCGACAGGGTCCAGACAAAACCATGAGAATGCGTGTATTCCTACAGCCATGGATATTGTTATTGTTACATTGTTATTGTATAGTATACTCCTACTATGCCTTATATAATTCTGTTCTCACAAGCTTACATGTTATTATGCCGAATATCTTCCAAGGGTAATATAATAAAACTACATCTCAAACTGATGGTTCTCAAAATATACCGTAATCCAGAAGGCTATTTTGTAATATAAAGAATTTCCTGGATTTCTTCGGGCGTTTTGATAACATCTTTTCAAAACACATCTCTATCTAGCCCACTCTTTGATAAATATCGTCACAGTTTAAAAACGATGTATAATTGCCAGTCCGTGAGTTGTACTGTAAGTTGCATTTAAAGAGAGTTCTGCAGCAAACAGCGGTGCCCAAGTGGACAGCTGTGTTTCATGTGGAATGTGAACGAGGGGGAGTCGGTTGTAGCCTTCTGAGAGAAGACAGAGTAGTTAATTTCAACCACATGATCATTGCAATTAGGATAATCGCCCAAAATTCGAACCAGTCGAGGACAAAGATACACTTTCCGGAATGGATGCAAACAGGCGGAATTTCAACCCAGACTCCTTTTTTCTTTTTTTTTTCTTGGGGGGGCAGTTGTTTTGCCCAACTGGGGTCTGTCTGTATGTGTCAAGGCAGATGAAAATACGGTAACTGTCACTTTATAGCATCTCTAAAGCAAGATTTTTTTCTCCTAGAAACATGATTTATTAAAAAAAGTGCAATTTTTGGTGATAAGGAACCTGGAGATTTAGAAATGACATCAATGCTTTATCAAAAATTATATTTCTTTTTTATGTTATGCTTCTATAGGAATGTCATAGGCTTGGGCACAATAGTAATAATAGAGTGATTCATTTTACTACAGGCCTTTTATGTTCCCATGGAATGACCCTTACAGAGTGTTCCAGTGTTGAGTAGGATGCTTGATTACATTACATAAATGCACGTCAAATGCCAGCTACAGTGGCATCAATGCAGATGAAACAGAGGAAGAGACACATATGTGTTACAATGTAGTAGATGGGTGAGAGATGAATGAAGGCGTTCTATCAGGACCTAAAAAATTAATTATTGTTGTTGGATGGCATCAATGCAGATGAAAAACCAAGACATGCCTATGTATTGCTGTGCAGCATATAAAAGTCTAAGAATAAGTCATTCCATCAGGATATTAGGGAAGTATTGTGTGCATGACAAAGCTTCCATATGGTCGACCGGCACATGGTGCTTCCTAATTATTTGATAAAATGTCACCAGGTGTATTAGTAGTTTAGCAATGCTGGCTGCAGCAGCCATATGTTAAGCAATGTGCACTTTAGCAAATAGCCCTGCCATGCAAATGACACTGTAGTCAATGAAACACTCTGTGCTGTACTTGATGGCCTGTTTCCTATTCTGTTTAGTTTCCCCATGTATGAAAAGTTTTCTCAATGGTAGCCCAGTGTTGTTGATGTTAGGTTTCAACTGACTATGCTCCGTTTTCAAAAAACCTTACTAATCTTAGACAATTACCTGAAAATAAAAGCTGCTATGTGATGGGTAGACTCAACACATGGCATTCTGCCAAGGATCAAGCGCAAATCAGCAATGAAATCACAACTGACCCTATGAGGCGGTCTGATGTGGCTGACATTTTTCAGCTCTTTTTCAAAGTGTTTAACGTGTCGAATATTTGCAATTTTATCAGCAGCTTTAACATTTGGACAATCTAGATAAATCCACACTTCTGTATACACTTAAGAATCCGAAACTGAAGAAGTCTTATAAAGTTAAAGTTAGTTCTAATAGCCCAAAGTAATGCAATATTTTCAGTATTCTGTATTTTTTCTATTAAACCTGCCTTTTGTTTTTTTCTCAACATGTAATAACAATTTGAATATACAGTATTGACACTGCGGAGGACCTTTAGGTAGAGTCATCTGTTCATTTGTTATAAAACAGGAGCACAAATTTACAGTGTTATTTGCATATGTATTTATATGCTACCTTTATGTTGCTTTTACCTAATGTCCTCCATTTATAGACTCTGCATTTGTTTCTGTCATCATTTTGTGTTCCACTGTGTCTCAATTGTCCCAGATTTATTTGTTCTTCCTCAGACTTTTCTTTCTGATTTCTTTCATATATATATTCCTTTCTCAGTGCTCATACTTTTTTGTCATCAGTCTTTAAATAATTACATTACACTCAGCCATAAATTTACCTGTATATTTCTCATATGAAGAGAATAGGATTTATTTATGCAATGTCATTATCCATACTCGCTTTCTTTGGGAGGATGTGCTGAATCATACGTTTCCGAGTCTTAGGAATCTGTTTATGTTTGTGAAATCCCTCTGTTATCCTGGGGGTAGTGTGTGGTTCAGGGTTAGGATGCTGTGCTTGTGGGTGGAAGGTTGCTAATTCAAGTCCCAGGCTGGCAGAGTGATTTCACTCTTGGGCCCCCGAGCAAGGCTGTTAACTCTCAAGTGCTCTAAGGATTAGCTGATCCTGCTTTCTCAAAATGTTTGTTGCTTTGGATAAAAGTGTTTGCTAAATAAATGAACTCAATCCCTTTTTTTTATCATAGGTGGCGTGCCTCACTCACATAGCTGCAAACTACCTGAACGCGGGAAAGGAGGCAAAGCGTTGGGGTACTGCCCATGAGAGCATTGTTCCCTATCAGGTAGGTACCTACACTTATGCTTGCAGGAATACTTTACCTACCTCGTTCATGCAAAGCACATTTATATTTATACATATGCACATGCACACGCACGTGCACGCACACAGGTTTGTAATGATGACCTTAACTCCTTTCATACACACATCTTTGTGGGGACCTGAAAGATGGTCCCCACAACATCAAAATAACCCAAGATGGTCCCCAAAATGTAATATAAACTTAACACAGACAGACACACACACACACACACACACACACACACCTAAAGGGGAATATTCATCCCTGGTTGAAAACAACGTGAGTGTTTAAAAATATCTTAATTTTTAAATTTGAAAACTTACAACTTAAAATCTTAAGATCTTTCATGTTACTATAAGTGCATTTTCAGAGGCTGACAGGCTTCTGTTTTTAGAGAGAAATGCCAAGTAGGCTTTAGATAGCTTAACATCCCTTCTTATTATTCAGTGCCCTCTCCTCTTTTTCCCATTTGTTTATTGAGACTTTTTAATGTATTGAAATTCAGTTTGTACTTGCTTGCAAGTAGTATTTTTGTTGGAGATGAGCAATCCGTACATTACAAATTGAAGCTAAATAAATACCAGTGTATAAATACCAGTGTATAGGTAATTCTTACGCACTTGAGAATTTTTCAGGAAAAGAAAAAACAGTAACAATAAACAATCAATTTGATAAAATGTATATTTTTGCTCATTTTTTGTTAGTTTTGTTACTTTTTTTCTCATCTCAGTAACTCTTGGACTGTATTTGATGACTTGTTTATTACCGAAAAACACCTGGCGATCCACGTTTTTGCTCCCTCCCATCTCCCAGGGAATTGGGAGACAACAAAAACGTATACTGTCTGGGGGTTCCCAAGGATAGGTTTGAGAAACATTGGTTTAGACATTCATCATATTTCAGTATATCTAAAAATGAGTGAAAATTATTTATACAGACGCTCCTCTACTTGCAAACAAAATACGTTTAAAATGGCCGTTCGTAACTTGAAATGTTCGTAAGTTGTTGTTCAACATTATTTTAAGGGTACAGTATACGCAATTACAAAACCTAGGATGCTGGGAGTACGCACGCTACACTGCTGGATGTGGGAGTAGCGGCCAGAAGTCGTACTAGGTAGAATTGGTGCACAGGGAAAAAAAAAATTATGTTGCGGACAGGAAATGGGAAACCAATGAACACAATTTGGACTTACAGTCCTCTTCGTTCATATATCTGAAAGTTCGTAAGGTGGAGGTTCATAAGTACATGTCTATTCTGTATGTTTTTTTAAAATTTATTATAACACATTTTCATTCTGGCAAACCAGAGTATAGATATACATACTATTAAATATACTGTGATTGTGGAATAAACAATCAAAGCAAAGAATGAAAATAAAAATAAAAGTCAAACATCTAGTAGACTATAGAAAAAATAAAATGAAGATATTGGAGCTTATGATCGGCATATATTTTAGTTTTGTTGCCTGGTTTTGATCTGCCTGCAGTGTAATTAATCTGTTGTTTTGGGGCGAATACCTACCCAATTTACTTATTGATTCAGTATTGTTCAGCATCTTATTGGTTAAGATGGTTGTCAGTGAAGTCGGCCTGTTCTTTGTTTATATTGATGTGCCTGCATCTTTCAGCACTTGAGAAACTTTAGTTTGTCCAGCTTGTTGCAGCAAACTAAAACTGCAGCACATAATTTTTATAATTTTCCTTCCATCAGAAATAGACATTTTTAGAATAGGATAGAGTGCAGATGAAATTATAAGCATATCTCACCATGAACATAAACTACGCAGTTATGAAATCACTGCTGAGCAAAAACTACCTCAGAAGTGAAGTCTGTTTAATGAAGCTTCTTCCTCCATTCATCCCTTTTCCTGAACCACTGGTCTAGTACAGGGTCATAGTGAACCTGGAGCCTGCCTCAGGAAGAATGGGGCAGAAAGCAGGGGGACGCCTGCATCAGATGACAGTCCGTAGCTTGATAACAGACTATGAAGACCCCAAATCACCCAACCGCTTGTTTTTGGGGGAAACCATGCAAACTAAATGGTAACAGAGGGTAGGAATAAATTCCACAAACCCTGGAGGTTTGGGAGCTACAGTGGTAACCACTCAGCCACCACACCACCCTTATGCCAGGCCAGGAATGCCCGAAATGAATCCAAAATCTATTCTTGTTTTTAAAGTAAATTAGCCATATATCTTGTATATACTGGCAGGGTGGTGTATTTCTGTGGGTTAGGACTCTATGACTGTGATCAGGTGGTCTCTGGTTAAAATCCCATGGCTGAGTGATTTCACTGTTGGCCCCTTGAGCAAGGCCCTGAATCCACAATTGCTCTTGGGACTTTCTGATCCTACTTTCTTGCTTGTATATTCCACCACATAAATATGAAATGTAATGTATATCTCATCCTTGTGCTCTGTGCTGCCTGGGATAACCTCCATGCCCCATGTGAGCAGATGGAAGGATTTTTTTATATAATATCTATTTAAACTTCAAAGTTAAACTGATCACCTTGATGAGTTTAATCCTAACTTTTAATCATTAATAAATGAGCCCTTTGAGTTTGGTGTAAGGCATATAACAAACATACAGATCCTTTGATTTGTGCTGACTAGTGCGGACCAGTAGGTCATGTATTCTAATCCCTTGTGCTTAACAACTCATAGCCTCAACCAGTCAGAAATCACCTTATCTTTGATGTGTAACGCTACTATTTTTTCTTACTCCTTTTCACCCTGATTTTTCAAATACACTTTTCCGAGCCAGCAAAAGCACTCGTTTTTTGCCCAGAGCCCTTGTTGCTAAGGCCTGTTTGTTATCCAGATGTACACCAGATATCATTATACTGTAATGTCTGTCATGCAAATTTACACCAGATAATGCTGTATTGTAACACTCCAAGAAATAGGACACTGTGCCTCCCCAGCCAGCTTCTCTTATTTTACCAAATCTAATATTACACATTTCAATCAACGTTTGTTAGATTTTCAACATTTAGTGGAGGGCAATTCAGGATTAAAGGTCCTGAATCCTGAAGCAATTCAGGATTAAAGGTTTTGCTTAGGAGTGCAGCACTGTCCTTCAGGCCAACACCCAGCACAGAGCTTGAACCCCCAACTTTGTGATTTAAGAGTTTCAAGCTCTACTAACTGAGCTAGTCAGTCTGATTTTTACAATGATGTTCAAGTTTCTGTCATACGCACAATAAACAATTACAGTTAATTAATCAATTACACTATGTACTGAAAATCTTACCCTGCATATCTTTCCAGCCAGGTTAATATAAATTAAACACAAATAAAAATGAAGATGCTTCAATAAGATAATAAATACATAAACACAGTGCAATGCATTTTTATATATGAGATTCATTTTTTGCAGGCGTATTTGTATTGCATTTTCTTTTTTGGCTTTGCCCTCATTTTTTGGATGCTGTGTAATTCCATTGTTTCCTGCCCATTTGGTATCAGCGGTGTACAGGGGGATATATATTCATGGCATAGTGAAACAGAATACTGTAAAGCTTTTGGGTCATCTATTTGTCTGGTGTATTTTACTTATAGCTGTTGGCATTATTAGAGAGCAAGTAGTATAGTGTTTAGGGCAACATTCAAGTTAAGACATCTGCTGTAATTACTTTCTATTTTAATGCGTATTTCAGTTTAATTAGACAATAACATTTGTAAGGCGGAACGGCAGCTTGGCGGGAACTGCTGTCACCTCACACCTGCAGGGATGGGGGTCCTAATCGGATCCTAATTTTGGTATTTATTTAAATACATATGCAAATGTCTGGAAACAATTTATTCCTAGGTATTCCTTACAAAACATCAGGAGCTGATTTGAAAGTCAAAAAAGGTAATAGTTTGGTAACCCAAAGTGAACTGATGTACTTGCTAGACAAGAAGACTTCACAAAGACTGCAGATAGGCTGTGTATGACGAAGGTGACCGGCAGAGCTTCAGCATACTGGTGAACTTTTGCTACTTTGTATTACTGTTATTACTGGACAGAGCTGGACAAAGTAAGAGTTATTTTACATTCTTATTTAGCTTTTATCTAAAGCGACATACTTTTTGAGAAAGCAGATAAACCTACCCCTGGAGCAGTTGTTTAGGGTCCTTGCCCAAGAGCCCAACTGGGGCATCACTCTGCCCATCTTGGGATTTGAACCAGCAGCCTTCCAGTGACATGTACAACATGCCATATGACAGTAAAGGGTTTTACTGGATGTGCAAATATATTGTAATTGAATGAGTTTCCATTGATGGACAGAGTACCACACAAACCAGCTGTATATCATGCAAAATATGGGTTAAAAGAGTACTTGATCAGTACATAATTGTAAAGCAATGTTATGGAATAGACGTTGATATCTGCAGGAAATCCCATTACCTGCTCCCTAGGTGTTGTACACAGGGAGTGGAAAAAATATCAGAGGGGCTTTAATATATCTATATTAAAAAGTCGGGCCACTCTTTGCTTTCAGAACAGGTTAAAGCCCTGAACTGTGTGTGGTTAGATAATGGACAATTTTCCTCATTACTCATGAGGAAAAACCTCCACTACTTTGAGGGATGAAGGATGTGGAAATCGATTTCACACTCTGCATTCCAACAAAGCCAGTGAAGTCAATGATGTTTCAAGTTTGTGATTCGCAAGGCTTTTGAAGGTTTTCCACATCCAGGTGTTTATGAAACAATTCATGAAATTCTGTAGCGCCGTATGTGAGGCATTAACATCATGGAATATTGGAACATCAGGGGGAGAAAGTGTTTGCACTATAGGGTGCATCCAGTCTGCTGAAATGGCCTTTTATTGCTTTGGCCATTATACAACCATGCAGAGCAATCATCAGATCTAATGATTCCCACAAGATGGCTACCATACCAACATAAACTGTGGGTTGAAGGCATCCTTTGTCTTTCTCCAAATGTAAACCTGTCCGGATGCTAGAGGACGGGGTAAAGATGACTCATTAGACCATAATACTTTTTTCCATTGCTCAGGGGTCCAGGTTTTATACTACTTAGATCACGTTATCTATCGTATCGTTCTGCATTGGTCTTGATTACAAGAGGTTTCTAGACCACAGCCCTGCCATAAACTCCTGCTTTGTGAAGCTTGTCATCTATAGTTTTTCCTGTAACTGAGGTACTGATTCAGGTCTTTAGTAATGAGATTGTAATTTTGTGGTCTTTCACAGCAGCTAAGTGTCTGTCTGTCTGTCTTATTTGGTAAGCTTCGACTTGAGACTGCTGTTCCTCTTTGCTGATACTGTTTGTCTGCATTTGGCAAACATCGTCGACATTGTTTCCTTTGACGTGATGCATAATTTTTGCTGTTTTTATGCGTCTGCAGTTGAAGCATCAGCTGTTTTGTCTCTTTGTTAACTTTTTTTTTGTTGTTAGGTATTTCTTCATAAACTTATTCATTCATCCATCCATTCATTGTCTGCTGCTTATCTGGATCGCAAGGGCAGCAGTCTAAGCAGAAATGCCTGGACCTCTCTCTTCCCAGCCATGTCCTCCAGGTCCTCTGGGAGGGATTCCCATATGCTCCCAGGCCAGCCGAGACACTCAGTCTCTTCAGTGTTTCCTGGGTCTGCCCTGGGGTCTTCTCCTGTTTGGACATGCCCAAAGCATCTCTCATATTAAAAGGGTCATTGGTACACCTTCATTAAGGCAGGCACCTGATGTTTCTGTTATTTTGTCCACTCTCTGTACATTAGTTCAGTGACATATTAGACATATGAAATATAACATTGGCACTAGAGGGCAGTCTTGTTTTCCTCTGGATTGTTGCTCTACTGTTTTCACTAAAGTCTGACTGTGGCTCTATTTATGAGTGGTGGAGCACTTTCATGCCTATAACACGTAATTCCTTACACCTGTGCCCTCTTCTAGGATGAATCGATTTCTTGTATGAGTGCATTTTCCAACATTGATTCGTTTGAGAGAATCTTATTTCCAGAATGGCTATAATTTTGGGGAAAGATCTAAATCTTTTGAAGGCAATCCAATGATGAATTACCATAATAAGAATAGCCCCATTCTGGGAAATAAAAAATGAGACATTGAAGTCATTGACTTCACTTATGACAATATTTAAAATTGCTATGCACAGGAAAGTGTGGGGGCAGTGTGTGACGTGGGTTAAGCCTCTATGCCTGTGATCAGAAGGTCACCATTTCAAGCCTGCCTATGCACATGAGCAAGCCCCTTAATCTCCAGCTCCCTGGGTACCACAACAGGTGGCTGCCCCTCAATGGCCAGCTTGATCTCACCTAGAGAGAGCAGGTTTGGGGAGACATAAAGAGTTTCCCAATAGGGACCAATAAACAGTATCTGTTGTTTTTATTATTATGATTATTATTATTAGTAGTAGTAGTAGCATTACTATATTATTAAGAAGAAGATAGATAATTCAGTATGTTTTTTTTCCACATACTTTGATACTGTTTTTGTACTGTTGGGGTACATCAGCATACTAAATCCTTCAACAGTTTGACCCATTCTATGCAAATTGCATCTACTGCATAGCAGAAACTGGTCTGTTGGGATGTGGTCATGTGAAAATTATTCCCAGTTGCAGTCTCACCGCCCATTTTTCCTCAGCTGCGTGATATTCATTTGTAGATAATCGTGAGAACTGTAGCATCCCGTAAACTGTAATTGTGACGATAGGCTGGGGCATCATAACTTCTGAAACCCCAAGAATAAAAAAAAAATCCTTGGTGGTTTCCTTGGGTAACAGAGTGCAGGAACAGTGGTGCTGTGTACTGGAACACTATCGGCTCCTTCCAGCACAGCAATCGGGTCCCCAATTAAAAAGCACGATTAGGGACTGTATGTTGCATGAAGCATAGAGGAGTCCTGGGCCCCACATCTGACGCTGTGTGGAATATCCTGCAGAGCCTGCAAACCCGAGTAGCACTGTACTCGTGCTCTAAAAATAGCAATTACGCTGTGGGTCGGGATCTGGAGATTAGCAGCTATTACCCGTGGGGACCGATGATCATATCACGTGACTGACCAAGCAGTTGCCAAGCGTTTCAAGGCCATATCCCATAATCCTTTGAGCCCTTTCGAGACGATCTGTAATTACAGTTCAATGACATTGGGCAGTTTTAAGAAACCTAGTTTGACACTTGGAAACAGGTTGATGAACATAAATGCATTCTCCTAATTATACACACACACACACATAACATTAAAATTGCCTGCCTAATATATCTCCCCGTTGTGCTGCCAAAACGTCTCTGACCCATCAAGGCATGTACTTATCTTGCACCAAGACGATAGCAGAAGACTCTTTTAGCCATGTTTGTTGCAAGGTGGGGCCTCCATGGATCAAACTTGTTTGTCCAGCACATCCCACAGCTGCTTGATAGAATAGAATAGAATAGAATAGAATAGAATAGAATAGAATAGAGTAGAGTAGAGTAGAATAGAATAGAATAGAAT
>JAODKE010000001.1:24190954-24201509 GCA_026779605.1 Mormyrus hasselquistii | reverse complement strand
TCTATAACAAACCCCGACAATTAGGCCATTTGAGTTTTTAGCATCTAGTTTTATCCATACAGCTTCTGTACTTTTATCTTTATCAGTGAGCTCCCTTGCCTACAAGTTTTCTTTTACGTATACTGCAACATCACCTCCCTTCTTACCTATCTCTACATAACAATATATAACCATCCATATTATATCACCATCATTGTCACTCATCCATGTTTCAGTCATTCCTATAATGTTGTAAGCGTCTGAAGAAATTAAAGCCTCTAAATGATTAATTATTTACTAATACTCCTAGCATTTAAATACAGACCACAAAGGGTAGGCCTTTTACAGTGCCCACTTTTAATATTTATTGGGGCTCACATATGGGTTAAATGCAGAGGACACATTTCGTTGTTGTGCACTGTGTGCTGTGGTATGTCAACAGTGATCACAGATGGGGAAAAGTGATCATTGGTGGAGTAAATTTGTGTTTTTTATTGTTAAATTTATATTTGTGAGTGGTCACTAAATGAGGAGCAGTTGCACTTTTGTGCCCACATGATTGTTATATTTTTACAGTTCAATTTAACTGGTAACTAATTTAAAAGACATATTAACTGAATGTACATATATGAAGAGGGTGATCACTTTGGGGAGGTGGGGGTAGATGTACAGGAATACAGAATAGCAGATTAATCTTAATTATGAGGACTTTAGCAGTGCAGTATTAAAGATTTGGCTGTGTGGGGGCTCATTGGGTAGCAGTCAGGCTTATGAGATTTGAACCTACATCATCTGGGGACCATGGGATTCAAGCAAGTACAGAATCCTAACCCGCAGAGTCACACAGCACCCCTATGTCTTGAGTTTTGGGTTTAGTTCTGTCCCTTGCTGCATACATGTGTGCGTGTGGGTGTGCGTGTGGGTGTGTGTGTGGGTGTGCGTGTGCACGTGCCCAGCAGTTAGGAAAATGGGCTGATGTTAAATTATTAGCATTGTTGTACTTAAAACACGGTTAGAGTCAGTTTAAATGCGCACTGAGTAGCTGTCCAATTTTGTGCATTTAGTACAATTTAACTGTGACTGTATTTTCCTTTAGCAGTAAGCCCCATAAAATCATAATGATGCTGTTACTTTAACCATAAATTTATAATCTTAGTTAATAATTAATACTTATAATTATTATAATACTTATAATTATTATACAAATATTAGCAGCATCATTTTTAAACAAAAACATAGATCCACTTATCACATGACACCATCAATGCAGTTTTTGGTTCTGGCCAAGATTGGATTAATGCGTGTTACTTGCAGGGTCTGTTTGTTTAATGCCAAATGGACCTTGATTTAACTTGGTATACCTCACTGTCAATAAAATGGGACCATCTGACCTCCAAGAACTCATCAGACCCTATACTCCAACAATACTACAGAATACTACAGCCTGTACCCTTTTTGTACAGCACTTCGAAACTCTTCAAATACAGACCAGGCAAGCATTACTGGTTCTTCATCAGGAAACCTGTTTAACTCATGAGGTGAGATCAAACTGAAAGATTAAGTCCAGAATAATCGAGGAAATGGGTCGCACATGAATTCGAAGGAAGTGAGATATTTTCTCTAGCATGGCCGCGCAAGTTCTCCATGTGGTCAAGTGCAAACAACTGCCAAACAATATATAAAGATATTTATATCTGAAAATAAATATACACTCTCCTGAGATCGATCTCAGATGTAACAGACTTGGATTGACATCTGAGGAAAATGATTTCTGCCACAGGACAGATGCATTGGTGAAGTCGACTGGTATGTCTGTGTCTGTAGTTTTTATTTCCAGGGCGATGGATTATTTAACTGAGTTGGTGAAGCAGTACAGTGGCTTCACTGTCACCTTAAGCCCATAGGGTCTGGTCATGCCTCTGGCCTTGTGTGCGTGTGCAGTTTTTTTCCTGTTTGTATGGGGTTCCTGTCACGGTCCTAAAAGTGTGCAAGTGCACGATTTCGGACACAGTCATTGTTTCTGTCTGAGAGATTGCATAAGCTGCAGTACTGTAAAGATTGCACATAGCTTTAGCACTAGCAATTGTAATGTACTTAATAAAAATGTGGGGCTGTTTCATTGGCTCAGTGCCTGCTATCTGTACCAAGATGCTCATCTAGCATAGGGTTGCAGGCAAATAAATATTATGTTGAAGAAAGAAAGATAATATTGCTCAGTTTTAAAGGCCTCGAACATTCTGCAGTGATAGGAGAATCGGATCCAATGAGTACGGTTATTACTCTGAGACTTAGAATGGAGCAAAAGAAAAAATATTTGCACTGGATATTATTGGATATTCAAGAACGTTGTTTAGTCAACCTGCTAGATAGAATCCTATGTAGATGCTGTAATATATGATGGTAACTTATTTAATGTGTGTTTGTTTTTCCTTGATCAATTAAATCTCAGATATTTCTCTGAGGGCAAATAATTAACTTATGTACGTTTATTTAATGATCAGGAAGTTCAGTTACAACAGTTGTTCAAATGAAGACTTTTTAGTTGAGAGTGATAGTAAAAAGTGACAGTTGCGATGGTTGAATTTGCAGTAATACAGTAACACTATTCACATGGCTTCTAAAATTGTGTATGTGTGTTTGTGTTTCCACAGTTAAAAAAAATGGTGGAAGAAATAACTGACACACTGTAAAAATAACATCCATAATGTTAGCTTGATGACAGAAAAACAGAATTTCCCCAGGTGAATAACTATCGTTTCAGTAAGTTGTATAACATGATTTTTTTTTTTTATCCAGAAGAACTTATGGTTTTTATACATTTATACAGCTGGACGTTTTACAGTCCCAGAACTGACTTTCTCACGGTTATTACAGCCAATATTTTCACTCGCTATAATATCGGCATCCGGAAAAGTAAACTTTATGTTTGATTATAACAGAATAACGTTAAAGACTAACATGTCTCGAAATGTGATCTGAACCCATATATTCTATGTTTTGGATAAACCTCTCGAGACATAGTTGTTGCAGCTACAATAAAGTTCAAAATTATTTTAAATAATGTGAGAACCCCAATTGTAAAGAAAGCACTTTCTGTTCTCTCCCAAATGTCTCATACACAAAGCCCAAATGAAGAGCAGAATTCCCAAACTCACCCAGTCCATCTTTGTGTTGTTTTTGAGATTGCCGATGACCAAAATTCAGGCTTCCTAATCATAGCAACTCACTCAGTCCTCATGTAATCCAACAAATTACATATTATCAATATAAGCATGTGCAGTTTGTGCAACAGGAGCCTTTCTGTTGGTTTGTACCACATGGGATAGCTTTCATTCACATCTTGCATTTATGAGTTTTGACCACCCAACACCCTCTAGACAGATTATGTTTTTTCCCTCATCAGACCAGAGGGTGTTGGGTGGTCAAAACTCATCAAGGCAAGACGTGAATGAAACCTTTCCCATGTGGTACAAACCAACAGAAAGGCTTCTTTTGCACAAACTACGTACTCACCGCAGCTGACCGTGAGCACCCCACAAGCCTTGCTGTTTCTGAGATTCTCTCACCCAGTTGTCTGGCCATTATGGTTTGGCCCTTGTCAAAATCACCCAGGTATTTACCTCTGTCCATTTCTTCTACATTCAGCACGTCAACTGCAAGTACTGAATGTTAGCTTACCATCTAATACATCTCACACCTTAATGTTCACTGTTTTTACAAGATAGTTAACAGTATTTGCTTCACTTGGTCATAATGTTTTGGTTCATTGATGTAAATAAATATATAAATCCTCATGAGGCAGTGTGAAAAAACAGGGGTGGGGCTGGACAGGCCCCCACCTCATTTAGGGGATGTGAATACCCAGACGGGTTCGCAGCTCCAGTAGTCGGTGCCAGAAAGGTGTGACTTTATTTGCTTTACACAGTTAGGGCAAATAAAACAAACAAAAAAAAAAATAATAGTCGTAATAATAAAAATCATACTACAACTTTGAATTAACAGACTACAGTTTCCTTTGGGCTACAGACCAAACCACTCAAAGATACAAAAAAAAAATCTCTACAGCCTCACTTCATAACAAAACAAAACAATAAGACACATGACCTCACTCACCCCCCTGTGCCAAACCATCGCCTTCCCTCGTTACACAATTGGCAATAAGGGAACCTTCCTACTGCAGTGCGTGCTTCTGCAGGGAAACATTATGCTGAGGGACCAGAGAAAGTAACAAATGGTGTGAGAGTTGTGTGCATGTTTGCATGCGGTTCTTAGTTTGCTATGGAAGGTGGATGAAGCTGAAGCAGTGGATACCTCACTGTTCGCAAAGATGTTGGTGTAAATAAATGAGTTTAGTGGTAAACTACTGTGTGGAAATTTGCTGTTTTATGAGTGTTTGTTGGCAGGGGATAATGGGAAATGCAGTCCATTCAAATGTAATGCGCTACCATTCATATGCCACCATTACCACCAGGCAATCAAAGTACACAACACATTTACATTAAGACACCACAGGTAACCCAAATTCAAAAGTGACCCCTTAATTTTTTACAGGCAGCCTTCACACAACCATTTACATTTTCTGAGTGACGCTTCCCTGCCCTTAGCTGGGTAACTGCTTCCCTTGTACCAAAGCTTGTGCTGCTTGTTTGACCCCTGAGTAACCCAGAAACTGTCCTACAGTGTGTATGGTTAATGATAGCATGAGCCATGTGACCACAAACTGTTTGAAAATGAAGTTTTAATTCATTGTGCCTGTCTCCTCAACCTTGCTAAAAATTCCTGGTGTGGATAATAAGCTAATAAATATAATAATGAAAATCATCAAATTAGGTAAATATTATTTAAGTATTATTCAACAAAAGTGTTTCATATGTTGACCTAAACTATGCAATATGTTGAATGAATTGACAGCCACTTTGAAGTAAAAACATTCTGTTTACATAAATTTTGAGTAGATAAAGTTACAGCAAAAAATCACCTCCTCCCAAAAAACTGGGCTGTTCCACCTTTGTGTATTCCCTTTCTGAAAGTACACAGAAATGGGAAATGTCTTGCTTCCTTCAACTAAAGCCAGAAGACAGTTCAAGAATTTATTTGTCCAGTATTTCGCAAACATAGGATTGAGGAAAATAGAAAGGATTTGGGTGGACATGGAATCTCTTAATGCTTGCGCTGGGTTTCGTAATCTGTTGCTGCGTTGTCTTGTTTTCAATCCCACATAAGACAGATGACCGTGGTGACTAATTCTCGATACACCCAGTTAACCCCTCTCTCTATCCAGTCCTTGTGCAAAGGAGGTTTGTGTTGATTGGGGTTTCCCTTTAATGGTGTGTCAACTTCTCTCTGAGTGAGTTATAGATGGAAAATTTCAAGGTTAATCAGAGTGGTGCACAACTTGTTTTTACAATTCTGAAAAAACCTTTCTCTGGAGATAGGAGATCTCTGAAGTGTATCACAAAAATGCATTTTTCTGTGTTATTTAGCAGATCTGAACTGTTTTACTTGGGAAGTGTTCTGACATTTGCAGTAAAGTTAATATAGCGTTAAGGCCAACTCAGAATCGCACATTTATTGTTAAAAATGCAGTAAAATTATACTTTCGAATATGATCTTCAGTCTTATTATATTATATATTATATGTATTATAGTTGCATATATTATTATATGTAACTAGCCTTCAGGAATCGCACAGATTTCTGAATGAATCACAGGGAAAGGCCTTTAAAAAATTATAAGATTTACTTATGCCTCAAACTTTGCCTGGTTTGATCCAAAGAGATTTTTAAATGACATCTTTCTAAAATGAAGTGAAAGTCTCATTTTCTTTTTTTCGCTATTTCCAGTCAATGATACGCCAGAGGAGCTGGGGGGGGTGTTGCTGATGTATTCCTGTGATGCTTCTCCATCCTGGAATAATTTATGCCTTTGTTTCAGATAGGAGACGCTCATCCCTATACTGCGTCAGACCTGCCCTAGAGGGGGCCAGGAAGGAAACTTTGAAAGTTTACTCTACTAATGAACATGTCACGCTTCGGCCGTCTGGGTGAAGACAAGCGTTTAGATTCATTGGTGAGTCCAGGCGTGTCAGAGGGGCATGGATATCCTGTCAGGTTCAGGAGACCCAGTATTTTACAGGGGCCCCAAATTATAAGTTTGGGGGCTCAGTCAGGGAAATCTACCAAGGGGAACTCCCCCCCTTCTGCAAAATATACCGAGAAGGCTTTTTGTCAGGGGGCCCAGGATTTCTAGCTACATCCCTGGGTGGGTCAATGGATGACTTTTGGGTTATAAGACAATTTTCATTGAGCCACAGGGTGAGTGGTTTAAAAAAATATATATTACCTCTACCCCCAAATATTACTTTCACCACAGCATTGGGTTTAGAGTCTGGCACTGGACATACCTGTTCCTCTTAGTGCTTCGTTAAGGTCTGATGGGGCTTAGTAGTACCCCCAGCCCGCCTCCGCTCTAATGGATGGCCCCTCTGTCTTCCCCATCTCCTTGACATTCCTGCTGGTCCCATGATCTACTGCACAGGCGCCCTTCGGGACAACCCACAGGTGGAAAGCCTCAGCCGCCGCGTGGCTGTTCTTCTGGCAGCTGCCGTCCCTTTTTCCAGGCGCTGGACTGTACTCCCGGACAGCGCTGCTTCCTGTTTCACATCCATGAGCTTTAATAAACCCAGGAGTGTGTGGGAAGGGGAGAAGTATTTACCGAATTTGGGCTACCCCTTAAGCAATAAGGGGGATTCCACTATTGGGTATATTTTTTGTATATTTCTGAATCCCTATGGTTCTTATTCTTTTCCTTATAATATCTGGGCGGAGCAAGTGGTACAACAGTTTTGGTGAACAACATGTGCTTGTTATCTGCTTGAGAGTAGATGTCCCCAAGGTCAAAAGATCATGTTATATTCTTCTTCTAAAAATGGGATTCTGATTACACAGATTGACTTTACAGTATGTAGCTTCCATACATCTAAGCTATTAGGCCAACTTCACTATATGGAGGTGTATTTGTTTAAAGCTGCTGGACATGTAGGTAGCTGAAATGCAAATATCAGCACTCAAATATGAGGTCCATTGCGTTCTCCATAATTTCTGAGACCGGTGAACTTAACTTAGCAGCAGTGAGTTGTATTTTACCCAGCAGAATTTTTCAGCAGCTCCACCGAAGCTAGCTGTCCATTGGAACATGTCTTGCTGCTACTTCCTTGAATCGTCTCCTTGAACGACCTGAGGTCCCTCATCCTTTCCTCACCAGAGCTCATTATTTTTTATTACTGTTGTCTGCAGCACCTGGGAAATATCTGGCTCTTACTGCAGACATCTGCCTTTTTTCCCTCCTTTTTCACTGGCTGGCAACAAACAGTGTTTTTTTTCTTATTAGCCTTCAGAATGAGGAGAGCATGACTTGGTGAACTTTGTAATGTAAATCCTTGTCATCATATGGGCATGTAAGAGCTGATGGATAACCTAAGTTAACTTCGTAACATTTAACCATATTAATGTATTAAAACTTTCTGATAAGAGTTCCAGCTGTTTCATTTAAATGCAGGTTTCAGGGTTTTGTCCTTCATTAGATGTTTTATCCCATTACTTTAGGTTAAATTTATGTCGTGTACACTTAGGACAAAACATTGCACCATAGAATGGTAGAGTTTGTTGTTGAACATGTATAGCCTTTTTCATATCCAGAAACTGAATCCTCTGGATTCAGTGTGTACTGTATGTGTGTGTGTGTTAGGGTACTGATATAGATGTAATCTGTATAATCTTTGTTTCTGTTTATAGGGGTTCCCTGTGTTCCAAAGATCAATTTATTGTGAAATTAGAGTAGCCCTTAATGTGTTTGGCATTGACATACAAATGTGTATTAGTCTGTTTTAGATCTTCTGTTATCAAAAACATTGAGCACTTTATTGGGAACACCAGTACCTGTGTGTTCATGCAGTTATCAAATCAGCCAATCATGTGACAGCAGCATAGTGCATAAACTCATACAGAAACAGGTCAAAAGCTTCAGTTAAACTTCACATCAAACACCAGAATGGGGAAGAATATGATCTCAGTGATTTTGTCTGTGGCATGATTGTTGCTGCCAAATGAGCACGTTTGAGTATTTCTGTAACTGCTGATCTCCTGGCACATTCTTGCACAGCAATCTCTAGATTTTACTGAAAATGGTGCATGGCAGTTCTGTGGACAGAAACACATTGTTGGTGAGATCAGAGGTCAAAGGAGAATAGCCACGCTGGCTCATGCTAACAAAAAGGCTATGGGAATTCAGATAACCACTCTGTACAACTATGGTGAACAGAAAAGCATCTCAGAATGCCCAACGCATCAGACAGTGGAGTGGATGAGATACGACAGCAGAAGACAATATCAGATTCCACTCGATCCAGTCAGTCAAAATCACATAAAATGTTATGGTCAGAATTTGGTGGCAACAGCATGAATCCATGGACCCAACATGCATTGCATCAACAATCCAGGTGGCGGAGGTGTAATGGTGTGTAGAATGATTCTTTGGCACACTTTGTAAAAAAAAAAAAAAAAAAACACCTATGCATAATTTAATGCAAACTCATAAAACTTTATTAATGAAAGACGGAATTAGGGCTACAACAACTAATCGATTTAATTGATTAAAATCGATTGTTAAAATAGTTGCCAATTAATTTAATAATCGATTAGTTGGGTCTACGTTAATATACACATAAGTACAGTGGCTACAGTACCTCCTAATTTGGGAGCAGTAAGCTAACCAAAGCTGCGGTGGCAGTAAAGCACCATTAAGATGGATGCCGACCGCCATAAAAGAAAAAGGTGACGAGAACCAATGACGTGCCTTGAGTAGCTTACGTGATAATTTCTGGAAAAATTGAAAAAAAAGTTTGAAAAATGGCGGAGGCGGACACAGCAGAGTCTTGTTTTAATTCTGCCAGAATTTGACGATAATTATCTGAAATTAGGTCGGAGAGACACTGATGTGACTTTTTTTGGATTATTTTATGCAATTATTCAGATTACTTAACGTACTGTAAATCCTTCATTCAGTGGTGTAGTGGAGGGTAAATGCACATAAACGCCATTTACGCACCTTTTAAATTTACAAAACAGCGTTTACTCACCTTTTTTGAGATCACTAATGTTAAGGATATAAATTGTTACCCACTGTTTTTACTGCTATGCATATAGTTTACCCACCTTAAATTTTTTGTTACCACTAAAGTCTATGGCGTTTCATGAGAGTGCAAGCCGGCGCATTTTTATCGTAAAATGCGGAAAAGGCTTTTTCTCCGCAATAAATATTTACTTTTTTTGCCCGTAATAAATGCAGACACACTCGTTTGCGTGCTCTCTCCCCCTGTCACATATGTGTATCAATATTAAATCGCACATGTATATAATGTAAATTGTATATGTGTACAGTGACAATAAAAAAGCATTCTATTCTATTCATTCTATTCTAAATAACATTAGACAATTATTTAATAATATTCTTAGTAGCAGCAGTGGTAGACTGGTTTGCATTAAAAAACTGGAGTACTGAATACATTATGTAAAGCACCATGCTGGTTGCACTTCATAAAACAAGATTTTGTGTATTTCGATACATTGATTCAGCTGCTACAAAATAATTTTTTATATACTTTTAATGTAGCGTACAGTACGTTTGTTTTTTATGTGAGTTGCTGGAAACAACCTTTGTACAAAGACAGACAGGGTTATTAAAAATTGCTGGATATCGAATCCCCCCCTCATTAATTAATTAATCGAAAAATTAATCGTCAGATTAATCGATTATCAAAATAATCATCAGTTGCAGCCCTAGACGGAATTATATCTGTTTTTTTTTTTTTAGCAAAATGTTATGTCTGAGTATTTCACAAGTTCCCCTTCCTATTTCCCCTCTTTCACATGCGTTCAGTGGTCCATAGTTATCTCTGTATGTGTATGTGCCCAGTGACAGGCAGTGTCCACGATGTCTCTAGTGCTGTGCTTGCAATTCTTATATTTGTTTCTGTAGCTAGCGACTTGAGGTCCTCTTACCAGCTCATGGGCCCAGCTCGCATGTATTGGCGTGTGGGTACACGCGTGTGCGTGCATGCCTGTTCGATCTATGCATGCTGTACTCATTTTTCCCTCTGCAGTTGTGGACCAAGGTTATGCCCACTGGAACACAGCACTGCAGCAAAATGCTCCTCTGTTAATTGTCCAGCATGAACCTTTCAGAGCAACATGTCACATTGCTCTTCTGGATATGCTCTATCACCATTTCACCAGGGACAGCAGCTAACTCAACTCTTTGATCCTCATTTGTATGTTGCTGTGGACAATAGCATTCACTGAATAAGTAAATGTGATTTTCTTGTGGCAGTTCTCAATGATGGTGTTCCTCCGTTTCTGCTTCTGGAGGTACTTAAAAAATAGGGCATATTTATACAAAACCATGTCTTTATAATAGGACCTGCTGGATTCTGGATTTCCTCATTATAAGAACATAAGAACATAAGAAATATACAAACGAGAGGAGGCCATTCGGCCCATCAAGCTCGCTTGGGGAGAAC
>JAODKE010000001.1:24173900-24190854 GCA_026779605.1 Mormyrus hasselquistii | reverse complement strand
CTCTCGGCTGGCCTGGGAACGCCTCGGGATTCCCCCAGAGGAGCTGGATGAAGTGGCCGGGGAGAGGGAAGTCTGGGAAGACCTCGGATAAGCAGGAGATAATGGATGGATGGATGGATGGATGGATGGATGGATGGATGGATGGATGGATGGATGGATGGATGGATGGAAATAAGCCACGGAGATGCTGCAGCGAATACTTTCAGACAATGTTGTGAAAATACGCTGTATAAGTAAAATTGAATATTTAGATACAATATTATACTGTATTATATAGCGTTTGAAACGGTTGTACTATATTTTGCAATCAAAATTAGTGACGCTGTCCGTTTTATTACCTATTATTCATGTAAGAAATATTCACATGTCAGTTAGACTGAGACATGAAGAAGAAAAAATCGATGGTCATCCGATTATAATTATCAGTTTCGCCCAGGCAGATGTGTTCTCTATAAGTGGTAAAGTATAATATGGCAATAAATTATATGAAATGTGAGTATAAATATGTTGGATTTGGCGAATTTCCTAGAAGTGTGTGTGGAAACTTAAAATTAGATTGTATTTTGAGGACGTGGTGCACTTAGGAAATTATTATTGTTGTTTTTTAGCTTCTGAAACACAAGTTTATCCTATCTTGTGCCATATGCATATCTGTAGCTACTTTAGTCTGGCAAATTCCGAGCAACAAATGCCAACTTGGTGCCAGACTAAAGTAGCTATGGATTTGCATATGACCTGTTGAGGCACCTGCTTTTATTCATATGGAGTGTTTTGTTGTTAGTTAGCACTTTTTTTTACAAAGGTCCTAACTGGCAGTTTTGCCCATTTTCACTGTCTAAGCCTAATGTTTAATATTTTTAGGGCGATTTTGTTTACAAAGACTTCATAATTCATTTTATTTATTGTTTTTGGTTGTGTTTGGTTTTTATTCAAGTGCATTTTTGTTGACAGAGACCAAGAGTCTATTTTATTTATTGATTTTGGTTGTTTATTTATTTTGGATATTAAAAATGTCTTTCATAGGGATACTCGATCAGGATTTTTGCCACCGATACCAAGTACCAATTTTTTGTCATGGTGATCGGCCAATACCAATGCCGATTCTGATGCTTCAAGTTTATATACCTGATATGTAAGCTCTCTGATCACCATTAACTTTTTTTCAGATAAAGTAATACTATAAATGTTGCCTTTGTTATATTTTTGTTATGTTTTTACAGTAATATATCTAATGTAACTATTGTTTTAACAGAATACTAAATAATCACAAAGAAGTATTTATTATATAGTGAACATTTTAGTATGCCTTTACAATTGGGTTTAGGCATATTAGTTACCGTTGCCTTTTTTTTGCAGATTTTCGTATTCGCCATGTATGACTTCTGGTGGTTCGTTCTTAAGTGCCGAATGTGGTTCGTTGTATGAAATGTTTAGGACAATGCGTCTCCATGTGAGATTTCTTTGGAACATAAACGGCAAATAGCAATTTTTTCTCGAAACATCATAGTAATTCCACACCGGTGATGACATGACTGCAGTGCCAAAACATTTATGTACCCACTCATCGTGTACGTCCTCACGCATTGACGTCATCAATTGTGATCGGTGCCTAAGATCGGCCAAGTTTAACGAGAACCGATCGAGTCATAAAATGTGATTATCGGCTGATACCGATCTTTTGCCGATCAATTGGAGCATCCCTAGTCTTCCAGTCCCAGTGTTAAATGTTCTTTAGAAATTAAAGTTTATTGATCATTGAAAGGGTGTACTTGCATTAATATGCCATTATAATTACATCAGTTGAAAATGGTCTCACCACGACAATATTATTGTTTATCCCAATAATTCCTGGGACAATTTGTCATTTTGATGACTGGTGTTTAGTAATAGTATGGGATGTTTTCATGTCCTATTCAAATCCTGTTTTTCTCTAATGCGAAGGGTATCAGCTGATGCTAGCTTCTGATTGAAGATGAGAAATAGGCTCTCCATCTTCACTATTATAAAATGAGCTACTCTTTGAGGACAAGGGAGGTGATTTCACCTCAAGCCTCTGACCACCACAAAATCAACTGGCTTTTAAACCTCTTCTAATAGGTCTAAAAATCAAGTTATTCTTCACCTAGTTCCTCATATTTACTATTGTGAGAATCTATACCAAAATATCATGTACTTCACTGTGTTAAATAAAATAAGCAGCGACCTGCACCTCCCTGGTGTAATGGTCATACCACATGCCCGTTACATGCCTGTGTGGTTTCTAATAAGGGTCCCTGCTTTTGGAGTGGGGCCAGAAAAACAAGAAACACCCCCATGTATATCATCAACAACGGAAAATAGCAACATACCAGCTAACAATGAGGAATACATAGATCAGACATTGACAGAAGATATCAGAATAATATTTAGGATTTATTTCTCATACAAGTTGCAAAACAAAACCCCTAATGATGTAACCAGGTTAGGTTTTTCCCTGAAAAACCAGGAGGAGGTCTGTTCATGGTAAAGTTAGTAATAAAATTTCTTTTGGATTCATGTAGAAATGGGGAAAAACCAACATGTTGGGACTGAATTCCTTTTAAGGAATTAAATGTTTTCTTTTTAAAATCTCTGGGGAAGAACTAATCTTCCGGTCTTGGAAGTGATTGCAGGAACTGCACTGATACATCCATCTGTGTAAATGGTTAAAAACTTGTTCCTTATGTTTCCTTGGACATACTGCATGGATGAATAATATATCTCTGAGCCGAAGAATGGAGACACGACCGTAAAAAAAATTACAGCATGATTTATTATTATATAAATGATTGGCATTTCAGAATCGGAATCTCTGTTGCCACATGACAAAGGCTGTTGGAAATTTATATTGGCACAGCTCGTTACTGTTGGAGACACCATGACAATAGATAACTAACAGTTAGGGCAGAAAGCAGACAGAATAAATGCAAAACTCAAGATACACAACAGAGGCATAAATGTGAAGTATGTGACAAATACAGTGGTTTGTGCAAATTCAAATAACGCAATGCACAATACAGATAACATATACATTCATCATATATTATGTAACATACTTCACATGCAATGTGCAATTATAATGTGCAAACGGATCATCAGGGGTCTTTACTGATGCAACATTTATATAGACACTTCAATGGTACAAATGTTGCATCTTTTGTATGATTTCTGATGATTTTCATCATTTATGTATCTTAAAAATGCTAAATTACATTATGAATTATTTTAAATTTGTTATTCATACAAAAACTTGATGCCGAGGTCATACTTACAGTAACACCTGCAATTTTTGCGTAATTTGCACTGAATCTGAAAAACAAATTAAATTTGAGATCATACTGCAAGTGACCCAACCCCAAACTTGGTTTGAAACAAGATTACTTTGTCAGATGTGTGAGTTAACTGCGATTTGTTTTGACTGTAACAGAGAGACCCTATATCATTAACCTGTAGATGGTAAATCGGAAATTTTAATGTTTTTAATTTTTGGTTTTTGTTTATAATTTTTGGTTTCTTTTATTTAGTTTGGCTGGATAAATGTTTTCAAAATGAGTTGGCTAATACGATAATTACAGATGAGAGCTGCCCTCATTACAGCAGTTAGTGATGTAACCTCGTGGCTTCCTCAAAAAGGAAATTGGAAGATAGTCAACAACAAACATTTATTTCCATCCATCGTTCAGCCATTTATGCAGATGAGGGTCGCAGGGGCAGGGAGCTAAACCCTGGCAGCCCAGAGCATAGGACAGCCTAGTCCATCACAGGGCACACACACAGAATCATACACTATGGGTGATTTAAAGACATGGTGCAGGGGCCGTGCCATTCTAAATCTTTTAATGCAGTTCCTTATGAAGCAATGTCAGTTTCTATCAATCAAAGTATTAACACCTCAAGATTACATTCAGGTTATATTGTGGTAATTTTCCATGAATTCCACTGACAAAGCAATGTCCTCTGAGCATTGTGATTTGAAGAAGAAATCCACTAAATATTTGGTAGTGATTTCCTATGATACAAATTAATTATGCAACCAATTAGTTGAATAAAAACACATGGAGTGCTCAGCTGATTCAGTTGTAGGTTCAAATCCATGGAAGTATGCATGAATTGTAACTGCTCCTGTACTGTTTATCGTTTTGAATAAATGTGTCAGATGCGTAAAATAATGCAGTGATGAAAACACAAAATTACCTAAAAATAATTTGACATAAAACTTTATCAATAAAAATAAAATTACACCTGTTTAAAAAAAACAAAAGGTTATATCTCAGTTTTTCAAAGGCAAACAGATGAGTGGACTTCTTGCCCCCCATTGCCCCCGCTTTAAGGTGCATTCTGTGGTCTATGTGTGCTGTTAACCCATATTTATACAGTGGAAAGGAAGGTTCCATGTTGGATTTTCACTTGTAACTTGCATAACTGAGAGACAGTCATCATAAACCGAGCACTGACTTTAAACATACCTATATGGTGTGCATTTCTAAAAAGCTGACATTGCTGTTACAGCAGTGAAACAAGGATTAGAAACCCCGAAGATTAATTTTAGTCTTCCCTACCGGACTTCCATGCATACGAATTTGTTCTGACCAAATTATTTTCTTTCGCATTAAAAGTATAATATAAATGCTGCCTTCAGAATGACTCAGAGCACTTTGCAGCACGGAAATGAGCATGACAGGCTCCATGGGACCAATGCGTGGGTCAAAGTGTAACCCATGCACAACACTGTCTAGCATTTAGTAGAATGGACATGTGACTGCAAGTGCCAAGTGCAAGTGCCAAGATGCTCAAGATTTTTATAGTAACAGGCAATTCCACTATAAGCAGAATATACACCCAGCAGCCACTTTAATAGGTACACCTACCAAGTGCCGGGTAGGACCCCCTTTTACCAACAAAAGTGTCTGAATTCTTTATATAAATTCTGTATTTATGTCATGTGTCATTTCACACAATGCTCTTGTTGTCGTCTTGGCTTTAAAGATGTTTTTGACCCTCAGAATTGCTGAATGTAATTGTCAGATCGTGATCTGCTTTATACACTGTAGTGCGTGAAAATCCCAGAATGGTGATTGGTTCTGAAATGCTGGTATCATAGCGTGCGGTACCAATAATCACACCATACTCAGAATCACTTTGATCATGCATCCTGTCCATTAGGAAGCTTTTTGGAGCATTAAGTGAACCTCCTGGTCATGTCTGTTTGCTTTATGTTTTGAGTTTATCATATCTCAAAAATTGCAGGAGAAATTGAGACACCTTCTGCTTACATATTTGAAGTTGCATATGTAGGTTTTTACATAATGTTCATTTTTCCATAGCTGGTTCGGGTACCATAACCACAAGTTTTCCTTGCTGTTTCTTTGTTTTATGCGCAGTGAGTTTTGTGTATTGAATATTATGAGAACCTAGGTGCACTTTCATTATATGTTAAAACAGTTTTGCTCTTTGTTACATGTTTGGATAGTTAACATATGTCAGTTTTGATCCCCCTAATGTTTAATTTCAGATTCAGGGAAAAAACAAATCCAAAGATAATCAAAACTGGCTTATGGATTGCACATTTTTTCCAAACAAGTTTTAATGTTTCGCCTTACAAACCCAAACATTCCAGCCATGCTCTTCATTTGGGGACCTTTAAAAATCAGCGGCTGTTGTATCATGCATATAAATTTCCCATGCTGTCTGTACGTTAACACATGGTCAGTTCACTGTGCAGTTTTTTCTCTCTTGATTGCTGTGCTTTGCGTCACTCAACACACAGATGAGCCAGTGTAATTTGTGGGATGATTTACAATATGAGCATGCACTGGTTGACTCAGGATATACTGCTTGCTTGCATTTGAAATTAACATCGTACCAAATTATTATTTGAACAGCATGCTCTAATTGGTGACTATGGATAGGACTTCACTGTTAAAATAAAGTGCAATAAATAACTTCTTGCTACAGGCCTTTTGAGAAAACCACATATGTTGTGACAAATATATTTTAGTGTAGTTATTTAGGACACCCAGTGGACATTCTTTGACAATTGGTTTATGATTTGTCTTTTTTTCCACCATAATTTTTTTTTCTTTAATTAAGGGGCTTGTACACATTTTATAATCTTGTTTCTCCAATATATAACACAGCATTTCAAATCTAGAATATATAACACAGGTCTAAAAAAAAAATTCCACATGCCAAGGTTGTCTGAATGGATTTAGCGTATTTTGAGGGTGCTGAATTCAAAAATCCCATTACTTTTACTGAATTGGTTCTAGTTTTGGACGCAGCCTACCCTGGGTTGTGGTTTACCTTTACGAAGATGACGGAGAATCATATTTGGCGAGACACTGCGCTGTCCCACAGAGGCAGCACAATTACAATGATGATGATCTTAATAACAAAAAGTGGCAGTCGCAAAATGGCAATTTTGGAATATTTGCCAAAGTAAAATTAATGTATCTTTATTGTCATCTTCAGATATATTATTTGAATCATGGCTCATATGCTGCAAAGAAATTTTGTTCTCATTGGTTGTAGTGCAATGGAACAGTAATAAATATAATATAAACATGTAACATATTGAGACATTTGAAACACGTTTAAAAAAATACAGTTATGCAAGTGGGCAATGGAACTGAATAAAAACATAGATTTAAATAAATTATTTGGAAAATTGTAGTGGTTCATTGACCACTCGTACCTTTGGGATTGACAGAAGAATCAGCGCATTTGTTTATCCATCATTTCCAACTGTTATCGTTACCACATCTCTGGTTGAAGTCAGGAAATCTGTGCCAGGATTGTTGTGGGTGACTGAACCGGTACAGATCTGAAATATCAGTTTATATAAGAAGTTAGTTTTCAGTACTGTGCCCAATTGTGCTATTTTATTTTAGTGTATTGCTGTGCCCAAAGGATAGTTGAAGTTTCACAGTATTTCCTGAAAACAATGTTTTTTATCTTGGTTATGAAGACTTGGTATACAATGTCATTACGTTTTTTTAAGCTTGCTGTGTTAATCAACACAGTACAGTTCTGCTTCATATTCTGCCAAGTAGAATTAGTCATTCGATTAAAAGTTTAATTTTGATTTATTGTACTGCATGCATTTCATTAGGCCAAAACATTGCAGGGGATATTATGAGCATGTTGATCATTGCTTTCTGGTTACTTGAGAAAATCAGAGAATAAGGCATGTTCCTTGGCCAGAAACATTAATTGTCACCTGGTATTATAATCTTCTTTTTCTTATTATCTCCAGTAATAGTTACTTTTTTCCTGTTAATTTTTTCTGCGATGTATATAGTTAAGTGCTGCACTTTTGTAGTATTCCATAGCACCTATCCATACCTCACAGGACTGGTCCCATGCTGTCATGTGGTATGTGTCACTTGAGAATGACTTAGCCATTAGCAGGTTTTGCAAAAGGGGAGATCATCTGGGTTGAAGGTAAACTACATCCCCAGTCTGAATGAGTCACACACCCAGTGGAATGTGCAGTCCGAAAGCTGACACAGGAGACGTGTTAGCATTTTTGGTCACACCATGTAAGGTTAAAGACCAGTGACAACCCTCATTTGTTGGTTGGCATTTGGAGGACAAACCGGTGCTAGACCTTGTGAATCCCAAATACTGGGCAGATGACGAAAGGGGAAACATGATTTATCAAACAAATGATTTATCCACTCCTCTTTACATAGTTCAGAGTACAGCAGGGAGCTGTGGTGTAGTTTTTTGTTGCTGAAAAAGATAGTTGGAATAGAATGCCAGGAATGATGGCACAGTCCAGCACATGTCACAGGCAGCATAGGGCACTAGACCTGGCACACCCTGCTTATTATTAGACCAGTAGAGGGCACTCTTCACAAAGGCAGTCATGTTGTGAAACACTAAGGGCAAATTCACGAAGTTAAGCTAATACAGAGGCAGCTTATTCTTCTATGCATTTGCTCGACATGCCCTGTTATGATTCTAGTGCATTTTATGCAGTTGATTTTTTAATTAATCAGCTGACAACATACTGTACATTTTGTAAATTGACCATTGATCTTTTGCCTCGGGGTCTTTGGCAACCCAGGACAAATAAGGGAGCAGTAGGACCAAGCAAAAATTTAAAGGGAGAAGAGGAAGCAGGACATGTTAACAGGAAATGTAGGTTAACTGTGCCTATAACTAGACAGGTTTTGTACATCACCTGGAAAGATATGATATGATAGCTTTTGTTGAGTTACAATGAACATCCATAGGATTCCAACTATCACAGCTATGAAGCGTAAATATCGATGTTTTATAGTTTAGTTGCCAAAATTACCTTTAAAACACTGTTTAAACCTACATAGCTCAACATCAGTCCTGCTTGGCATGAATTATCTGTTAATATGTCAATGATAATTTAATTTAAAACATCATAAAAAGTCTCAAGAAATCCCCACTGGGATTTTGTGATTTTTATTTACTTACCAGTTGAGAATAATATATCGAATCCATTCGTCTCACAAAACAAACTTACAAACTGCCTAATTGGGCAAAGAAAGTGTAATATATGACCTGATATTTGTAAAAATAACAAAATGTGTATTTTAGGTTATTAATATATCATTTGTATGGTATTCATGTTGTATATTATATGGAGCAGGTATAGTTTTTCTTATTTGGCTGTTTCGGCATTGGATGAACTGTTTTAATTAGTGCTGAATGGGCTGACAAGTATGTGATCCATTGCGCGGCACTCTTTGACAGACTGAAATAAATATTACCAATAACTCTAACTCACTCTTTGATGTGTCATAATCTGCAAATACAGGGGGTCATGGCAGGCTGTTTTAACTGTACCTCTGTTGTGCCATTTCCTCACTATTGTGCCAAGTAACAAAGTTGAACCAGCCGGGATTTATTTGTTTTTCCATTTCAATTAACCCCAACTGTGACATTGACTGTAAGGCGGTGACAGGGTGAAAGAAATGTTGTTTATTGGATTTGCCTACTAAAATGCAAGACAAATACAGCACTGACTAACATCATGGCATAGCATTCAAATACCTTCACATAAAAAAAAAATTGAGAAAAACCAGAAACGTTGTCTAAATTTTGCAGTATTGGCCAGCTGAAATAGCCTGCTTCAAATGTTTGCATAAAGTAAAATGTAATTTTTTAATTTAATTTGAAAATGATGTATCTCTGACATTATAAACTGTAGTCTCTAACCACAGAATGCTTTCTGAAATGTAGCAATAGTCCATGGTGAGTCTTAATTTTTATTTTTTGCATAAATTATTGTTTGGTAGTTGGCTATAGTAACCTTGGAAGAGAAAGCGTAGCATGTATGTATTGGATTATTTCTGTTTGATGTTTTCTAAGGTAAGTCATGAATTTATTACACAAGCTGCCTGCTTGTGGTGTTTGTATATTGGTCTGTAAACTCTTATTATTTAAATAACTTTAAAAGAAAGTATTGCTATTGTCCTTTATATAACCTATAGCCTAGGGTGCCAAGAAACATTGGGGCCCTGCCTCGGAAGAAACAATGGTAACGCAAAGCCTGAGTGTCCATGCTAATGTCAACCTAGGGCCCCCAGACAAGTTCAACTGTCCCTGGTTGATAGTGTATTTATGGTGTGTTTAGTTTACTGTGATGTCATTGAAATTTTGGCCAAATTACGGCATGCTATAATTCTTGTTACCCCTGCCTTTCTGGTTTTTGTGTTTCCATGTGAACTGGCTCTACTATACATGGACATTTAGTATATTCTTCCAAGTCTTGTTCCCAGGGTTTTGCTCACGCTACATGTCGTGCTGACTGGGTAAACTCAAGCACTACTTTGGATTTTGAGCTGCATGTTAAAGCCAGTTAAAGTCTTCAAGGACACACCATATGACCCTGAATGCTCCCTATTATTGGATATAAATCAACAACAATGTTATACACCTGCTAAGCCCCAATGCCAAAAGGAACTCAACAGCCCCACACTGTGCATGCAAGCTGTGATTTCAGGGGTCGTCTGCAGCTTACTGGATTAAGACACTGTGCCTGTGATTGGGAGATTGCTGGTTCAAATCCCATAATAGACAGCATGATTTCACCATTGGCTTCTCGAGCAAGTCTCCTAACCCCCTGCCCAGCCCAGTTGCTTAAGCTACTGTCTCACTCTCTCTCTCTCTCTCTCTCTCTCTATATATATATATATATATATATATATATATAATTTAATTTGAAAATTATGTATATATGCGTTTTCATTTGGATCTTCCAATCACACCCCCACTAGTATGAGTGGTATTTTCTGCAAAAAATAAAATGAAAATGATAAATGATAAAAAGAAAGTACAATCTCCACTTTGCCATTTAGTTTTCAAAGTCTGTGCGCAAAAATCCTGAAAAAATTGAAATTAAAATGAAATAGCACCATTTGCTTTTTCATTTTCCACTCATGTATGAGTCAGATGTGAAAAATAAAATTAAAAACCCTTTTTGTCTTTTCATTTCCTACTTTGCCTTTTCGTTTTCAAGTTCACAACATGCAAATATATGTTAATTGGAGTGGGCGGTGGGCGGAGCTACAGATCACTGCTGCGCTTTCTCAGAACGTTTGCCGATTCTGTTGTCTTCGTGTTTCTTGGCCATGGTGTCCCTCCCGCTCCGATTTACATATATTTTCATGTTGTGAACCTGAAAACGAAAAGGCAAAGTAGGAAATGAAAAGTCAAATTGGAAAATGAAAAGACAAAAAGGGTTTTTTTATTTTATTTTTCAATTTTTCACATCTGACTCATACATGAGTGGAAAATGAAAAAGCAAATGGTGCTATTTCATTTTAATTTCAATTTTTGCGCACAGACTTTGAAAACTAAATGTCAAACTGGAGATTGTATTTTTTTTTATGATTTTCATTTTCATTTTATTTTTTGCTGAAAATACCTCCTATACACTAGGTTTCATTTTTTATTGTCATTACCCACGTAAGTGTTAAGGTCCCCCCCAAAGGGGACAGCTTCCAGCACCCCATCGAAAGTCTCCAAGAATGCTGGATACCCTGAACTGGTGTTCGGTGCATACGCACAGACAACAGTCAAAGCCTCTCCCCCAACTCAAAGTCAAAGGATTGCAACCCTCTCATGCACCAGGGTAAACGGCAACATACTGGCACTGAACCAGGAGGCTATAAGTAGACCCACACCTGCCCAGCTCCTGTTACCATGGGTAACTCCAAAGTGGAACCAGTCCAGCCCCTCCCCAGGAGTTTGTTTATGGGGCCCAAGCCATGAGGTGAACCCAGCTATATCTAATGGGTCTCTCTCTACATCCCACACCAGTTCTGGCTCCTTTACCACCAAAGAGATTGCATACCATGTGCATAGAACCAGATTTGATTGCCAACAATCAGTCCACTGAGGCGCTTGCCTTAGATTGCCATCTGATCTACACTGCATCTGACCCCCACGACTCCTCCTGCAGGTGGTGGGCCCACAGGAGGATGGACCCTTGTTAGCCTTTCAGGATATACCTGGCCAGGCGCCATGAGTCAAGGCCCAGCCACCAGGTACTCACCCATGAGCTCCCCCCAGGCCTGGTTTCGGTCTCGCCAATCCAGGAGGGGTGACATCATCCTGAATTTTATCAATCTCGGGGGGTTTTCTGAATTGCGCTTAGTGTGACCAATTTGCCTTGGGAGAAAACATTGCTCATAAGATCACAGAGGCACACAAACCACTCCACCATGATAAGGTGGCAATACATCGAGGGGTACTAAAGAAGTCAAATGTGATTTTTCGATGGTAAGAGTTCTGCTCATTTCCACATCCCTCCATGAATTCAGAATAGCAACACAACTGTGTAAAAGGCAACGTATAATTGGTTTGGTTCCGTTGCTGTTGGTCTTCATGTAGGACTGGAATTAATCAAATGACACGTTTAGCAAGCAACTGGATGTTTTGCATTCCGGTTTCTATATTTATGCTGATTGAGTTCCACGTCTCTTTAAAACGTCCTTATGTTGGAATGTCTTCCTCAGAGCTCTTTCTCTTGCTGTCCAGAAACAGCCAACGATTTTAAGAGACAGGAGCCCAATTTTCTGATTGCCTTGATACCCTGAGGATAATTCATCATTCCTTTTGAGATGACTCTAATATTAGCAGAAGTGAGATTACCTTTGGTACTAATAAAAATAATACGCCCATAGACCATTCGAACATAAAAGCAACGAAGAAGTTGAAACTGAGTTGAAGGGAGAGGCATGAGATTCATTTGTAAATGGGTGGTTCCCATTTTTGCCAGCTTTCTGTTAGAAATTGAAGGTCGAGATAAATTGTATATAGAAAGATATTTAGATATCTAAAAGATATTTTTCTTTCATATGGGCTTCTACATCCATTCACCATTTTTCACATACCTTTTATGGTAAAACTTTACTTGAGGGGGCACAAATATTGTAGTAGTGTACTCTTACTTAATGTATTAATTAACCAGTAACTAAGTGTTAGTTACATACTGATCCCATGTCTGTTCATCATTAATAAATCATAATGATTCATGTATTTCATGCAGTTACTATATTTGCTCACGATTTGTACTTGAGTAGTAACTGAGTTACTAAGTTACTTGTGCCCCCTCAAGTAAAGTGTTACCCATTTTATATGGTTATAGGAACCATGTAATTTCTGGCATCTTTCTTTAAAAAAAACATTAAATAAAATACATTAAATTAAAACTAGAAGAGTGGAATTCCATTTTAAGTTTTTCAGTATATTTTGAACAGCATATTAACTGGTACTATATTAAATTGTGTTTAATAGTATGCTGTGTTTTATTTAATAAGTTTAAATCTTCTTAGTTAATACAGCTGTATCTTTCTATTAAAGCAGGTATTTCGACTAACAAGTCTTTATGATTCTCAGCCCAAAAACACAGAAAAATAACTAACAAATAAACAAACGTGTATTATAAATTCACAAGTGGTTTTTGTAATTGTGACTGGATCATTTTCTATGAACTTGGAATAAAAAGCCATGCATCTAACAGCTTTGAATAGTATAGATAATAGTAGCACCAAATAAGATACCAGACCCAGGTTCTTCCTTTTCAACTGTGCATTGTAAAAGATCAACTGAACACCAAGGAAGAATTTTACCACTAACAGGGAGGTAAAATCATTGCTGCAGAGAACAGTTAAGTAGGTGCCCGTGGAAGGAGGTGCTTAGTGTTCCTTGTTGTATAATGCAGATAAAAAAGAAAATATCTGTAGTTATTGGTTAATGTAGTGCAAATTAACATTTTTATAAACTTATGGAAATGACAAGCATATGATTCAGCTTAAAGTGAATTTAGTAGGCACTGGTTTCTGTAACTATAAGTGTAAGACATCCGTCTCCGTTTGCCCAAATACAGTCATCTATTCATTTCTCATAATCTCTTATCCTGGTCAGGGTCACTAAAACTGGGGCCTGTCCCGGGAACCACAGGGCACAGGAAGTGGACAGCCTCACAGGGCTACCAATTAATGTTTTTTGGACCGAGCAAACACAGGAAGAACTTGCAAATTTCACACAAACGAAGGGAACAGAACCCAGACTGCATGAGGCTGCAATGTTAACCATCCAACTGCTCCTGTCTTTATGTTAGCAATTAAATATGACACCACATGTCTGCTGTGCACCGAGATGCCACCTGGTGGCTGGTGTGGCACAACGTGACATAAAAACCAATCACTATACTCACCACACGTCTGGGACAACATTTTGCATGTTTAACATTGAAGTCAAACAAGCTGTATGCTGCTTAAAATACATGATTTTTGGTTGTTGCTTATGTCTAAGTGTTTTCCATTCTTGGTAAATTATGTATATTATGTATAATTATGTATGTATGTACTAGGCACGGCACCACAGAGGTTTGCAAAAATAGTTTGTTGTATAACTTCAAAAGTGCAGTTTCAGTTCTCTTATTATTTATTTCATCATTTGCTTCATCCTAAGAGATAGTGTGTGGCTCTGTGGCTTATGACTTATGATCAGAAGGTCGCTGGTTCAAATCATGTTTCTGGCAGAGTGATGTCACCATTGGGCACATGAGCAAGGCCCTTAACCCCAGCTGCTCCAGGGACTGTCTCTTCTTGTGATCCTCACTGGTACATCACTCTACAGAAATGTCTCCTAAATACAGAAAATGCTTCAAATCCTATAGGTATACATGCACAATGATAATGACACTCACAATGAAGTTATGTTAGTAGGTGATAGAGTGTACTTGTCATTTTATATTGCTGTGTTGAAAGACGTTAATTTCTTGCTCCAAATGTACCTGTACTTGTACCTGAGAATTCATTAGAAGCTCAGTCTAGCCACACTTAAAATTAGTCAACTCCTCGACAGCACATATATCTGTAAATCAGTGTATGCCTCACTTATATGTTGCTTTAGTCAAAAGCATCCGCTAAATAAGAATATATGTAAATTTAAATCATTGCTCCTGCTCAGTACTACCAACCACTAAAATTTCAGCTCTGCGGTCACAGTGGTATTTATCAGTGCTGATGCTGCCGTCAAAGCCTTTTCATGAGATTTAGTACTGTTAGGTCAAAGGAGCAGAAGGAGCGGAAAGCACATAAGCCTGGGCCCAAACCTCCTCCATATCTAGGGAGATACATTTCCGTAATGCAGTGTTTATCAACCCAGTCCTTTAGGAGCCCCAGACAGTCCACATTTTGCTCCCTCCCACCTCTCAGCACACCTGAAGCAAACAAGAATGAACCAAAAATAAACGTATTTGGTAATATCTGGTACGGGTGTGTTGGGAGCTGGGAGGGAGCAAAAATGTGGAATGTCTGGGGGTCCACGAGGACTGGCTTGTAAACAGTGCCTTAATGAACGCTAGTAGCATGAATGAAATGGGTATCTGGTCAGGAACAGAGCCAGCTGGCTGCATGGGAGCCACATCCTTCATGTCAGCCTCCCCATTCTGGTCTGCTCTCATTAGCCATACCAGCCATCAGCAGACACCCAATAAGACCATTCCTCCCACACAGGGACATAAAGCACCGCAGTTATAGTAAATAAAAGTCAGATCATCGGGCTGTGCTTCTCGTAGATATTATCTTACAAATCCTTTTAATATATTAAACAAGGAAGTAACCCATCTTTTCTCATGTTCTGCCAGGCCATGTGGTCCTTGTATGAGATTCCTTAGACATTCTGTTACCTAAAGTTCATTGTGTAGTCCTAACAGTGCTATGTTTGTGGTTGTCTGCATTATTTTACGGAAGAAAACAACTTACAAAACACTGCAGAATATCTTCCATGGTTGGGGCTGTTGCATACATTTGCGTTTTCCACTTGTGTTCAGTAGAGGGTAGTTCAGCTTAGTGGTTAAATATATCCTGTTATAGAAAATAAGTTTAATGAGAAGAAACATTGATGTTGTGCATCCTATGGGGAAGATGGTGATGCAGGAGTTAGTGCTCTTGTGCGGCAAACTGAGGGTATAGGTTCGAGCCTGACCCCATCAAAGTGTCCTTGAGCAAGACACTGAACCCCAAATTATTTCTGGTGTGCAGGTAGGTGCCTTGCATGGCAGCTTCCACACCAGTGTGTTAGTGTGCATGGGTGAATGTGAGGCATGTTTTGTAAAGCACTTTGAGTGTTCGTAGGAGTAGAAAAGTGCTTTATAAATGCAGTGCTTTTACCATCTATGTGGTTACAAATGTATTGTTTTGTTTGATAGTCAGATTCCCAAAATGTAATTTCTAAATATTATTAAATAATATCTCTTCGAAAATGGGAGCATGGGTACATGTGAAGGATCCCTACAGCATTGTTGGTGGGCATCCCATAATGACATAAGCAGTATCATTTGACAGTACCAATTGACAGTTTTTGAGAGCTGTCAATTGGTAATTTCCCCATGCTGCTCCTACCATGCTTTTTGTCCAGTTAAGCATGGGGCATCCTTGTAAAAAGGGTTGGAAAGGAAAGCCAGAAATGTACCTCCCGTATGTTAAAACTCTTCAAGATCTCCATATCATCTGTGACACTCTAGTCCTCAAGGAACATTCCCAAGTTCAGAGCTGGCTGTTGCTATCATGGATGATTTGATTAGATTATTGCTATTGTGGTTTTCAGATACACTCCTGACAAAAGTTATGTGGACTACCAAGAAACCCAGTCTAGTTTAGTTTCTCTCAGGAGTGTATGTCTGTGTCCAAAAGGCTGTCAGTTCAAATCCCATCACTGCAAGAGTAATCATATCTGTCTGGTTCTTGATGAAGGCCCTTAACTCCAAAAATTGCTCCAGGAATGCCAGATGAATGGCTGATACATACTCCAACCATTATCCCATATATAACAAGAAGGGATATCCAAAAACCAAAGAGTTCCTATTTACCTGCACTCATACATACAAATCCTGAATAAAGATATCATCTGCATCATTTTATCATCACTGTCGTCACCGTTACTTTACAGGGGGGGTTTCCTCGAAGCCCCCTGCTGACCCTGTGGGGCCCTAGCCAGGGTTTTCCCAGCACCAGACAGCAGTTCTGCACAATTTTCATCTGCTGTTCCAACATTGCCTATAGCTGATCATCAGTTCAAAGGAAATAGGGACTCAACTTGACACTATCTATTGACCAGTGGGTGTGGATTCTCTACTCAGTTCACAGCACAGGAAGGTATTATGGACTGATCTGTATTACATTTGGTGCCTTGCATGGCAGCCTTCCCCATCGATGTTTGAATGTGTGTGTGGATGGGTGAATGTGAGGCATGTATTGTATAGCGCTTTGACTACTCGTAGGAGTAGTAGTCCATTTACCATTCCATTAACATTCAAGAATTCCAATGGGTTTTGTTTTATTTATTTGTTTGTTTGTTCTTAGCATTTGATTTGACAGAGTGCTTTGTTTTGTGAATGATCACTATGAAGTGTTGTTTTTCACACGTGTTTGCCAAGTCA
>JAODKE010000001.1:24163596-24173800 GCA_026779605.1 Mormyrus hasselquistii | reverse complement strand
AATATGCATTTGATGTGTCATGCTGTGATAGGTTTTGGCTTGTTCCATGTTTTGTATGTAATTCTCTGAGAGATTACACTGTGTGTACCAGAAGCTTTTAGTTTACTTCTGGTCAGTATTCATTTTTTTTTTTTAAGTTAAACCCTTAGTTTACTGAAAGCATCATTGCAGATTGAAGGAAACACTGATTAAAATAGCCAATCTGATAGATGTACAATTAGTCATTTTTCTAAATCTTAATACCTTGTACTTCTGTCCGTTCTGCAGTGTTTAATTTTTTTTTGTCACGACAGTTTTTTTTACTCGTGGCTCCATTGCTGATTATGTTGTGAAGCTTGTTTGCCTTGTATTAATTTTGCTGTTAGTAAACATCCTACCATCAATTTATTCTGCTTCGAACTATTTATTCAGGTTGCAGAATTTTCTTAGGTCTTATTGCTTGTTATTTTACTGCAGTAGTATATGGATAGTCATCTCAACTTCCCATCATCTCTCCTAGAGCTCATTTTGGCAGATGATTGGTTGCAAGAATACCAATGACTAATTGGTAATGACTAATACCAATCACTTACCATACACTAATCCACCCCACTTTCTGCTAACTTGTGCCCGTCTATATATCAGTGCTGTCTAGATCAGTGCTCGAGTGACCAGGTTAAAACTATACAACATCTATATCGTAATTTACTGAGTGAGACGCCGTTTCCCCTACAGCCCTTTTGGGGCTGCAGTGCGTGAGGTCAAGGAGTCGCTCATCATTTAGCCAAATCTCGCTAATATGCGAGGATATGTATCCCCCTGCCTTCTGGAGTCTTATGGAGAATGTGCAGAATATTGGCAGTGGCAACCACAGCCCTTTTCTTCTGACAAGTCATGGGGACCCCCGAGAGCTCATCGAGAACAGCATGATGGATGTTATATCGTGAAGGAGGCGCCACCGCTCTGCGTTCGCCTTCCACTTTCAGTTTGCGCCTTAACCCTTCAGGCAGCAGCTCTAGGCAGCGAAAAGCCGACACCACTGACCGAAAGCCCCTTCCTCCCCAACCCACCCTCACCCTCCGCACGGCAGCTCGGACAGCCTCACTCATTATCTTATGACAGGGTTGCCAGCTCTCACACATCTGGAATGACACTCGTGCTTTCAGACTCCCGTGCAAGAAATTTTACACAAATCTATGTTATTTCATTATAAACCCAAAATTAGCTACATCAAAAGCATTCGGGTAGTTTGCTTACCCTACATACTAATTGCAAGGTAATAAAACTTGCATGCATGTAAATGCGGGTGCATGTCTGTGCAGACTTGTCTCAAATGAAAAGTTGGCAACCCTCCTGTGATATGACAATATTAGATTGTTTTACTTTGCTCGTTTCTTTAGTTCACATTTCAATTGTGTTCCCCATTACTGGTCTGTATTGGCACTAAACATTTCATAAATATGCCAATAGCTCACTGAACCTTGGCAGTCCTGTTCCACTGTGGTGGAAACTATGCACAAACTGAGGACAGTATTCACTTTTGTTTCAGTCTGCAGATAGTGTTTTGTTTCACACATTGTTTATCAAACCACTTTGGGGGACACTGGTTTAAAAAAAATAACCTAGGTATCAGGTGAAAACTATAAAAATGTCAGCAGTCAACAGAGCTGCTTATTTAACCTAATGAATGATAAGGGACTGATCTGAATTACTTGTGGTTTTATTTATTTATTATTTATAATTTCGCTTGTGTAAGTAAACACTGATGGAGTGCCTTGTTAATTATTCTGTTTAACACAGAATGCTATTCATTTTATATTAGCAGCTATTAAGCAGTGATTTTATTGTTACTTTTAAATGGGCAAAATATAACATTGCTCTTACTAATACTGTACATTCCGGTGACCCTATACTGGATAGATGGATAGATGGATGGATATATTTCAGGGTTTTCCCCATAGAAATGAATGGTGTGTCCCCATAAAGATATAATTAAAAACCTCTGTGTGTGTGTGTCTGTATGTGTGTATATATTTGATTTAAATTTGATTTAGCTTACATTTCATAAACTAGTCGTTTGTAAATGGGAAATACAAGATTGAATATCAGCCATAATGAATTGTGTTTCTCTGGATTTTGATGAAGAGCAGGGCTGTCAGAATAGCTGTGAAGGTCCTGAGGATGTGCCCCTTTTGGCAGTAGGGTAACACCAGCAAAACCAAGCTATAACTTTCTGTGTCATAGTGCGGAAAGATTCAAAGTTTCAAACAGTTGGTTGAGGTTCCAGAAATTTTGGTAGGGTGTGTAAATCTGAGCGTGGAATGTTGCGCTTGTGAACATTGTGTGTTCAAAAGCAAGAAATTTGCAAAACATTTTTAGGGTCATCTCTCAGTACATATGATTTAATTTGGATCTGAGCCTGGACAGGTTCTCTTCTGTACCAACAAATCTTGGGCTTCAGTCACTAAGGAATTTTCCCAAATGGAAAATTTGGATTGCGATATTTGTTTTTAACACTCCTGGTCTGCCCTTTGATTTACACGCGGTTCTGCTCTCTTCATCTGCACACCAGAACCCTATGGACAGACGCTGGGTAGCTCTTTACCACTTATTTGTTACGCCCATAGCAAGTTTTACATTCCTCATGATGCTTGTTTACCGGCATTAATTCCGTTTAAACTAAACAGATGTCAGGGAGCTGTGTCACACATGCTCACGTTCGTTTTAGCTTTGGGGAAAAGGTGGCAAATTTGTCGACTGGTCATGTAACTGTAAGTAAACATAAGGTCAGGAAGTGCTGGGAGAAATGACGCAGTATTTATACTATGCTTCCATATCCATTTATCCAGTACAGGGCCATGGTTAGCCTGAAGTCAGTCTCATGAAGCACAGTGGATAGGACAGCAGCCCACTTCAGGGCATATTACATTTATCTCATTTAAATTTTTAGCTGTTCTGTGGGACTGATATACGGATGCTACACTAAACTTTGACACACATATGTGATGAAGGTGAGCTATTAGACAGGAGTTAACATATGTTAACAGGAGAGCTATCTCAGTAGGACTGTTGTGCTAATCATAGTTACAGTACAGTAGTATGGAATGATGCTTTATTTGCCATTTGTGCAGGTATATTGCAATGCCTTTTTTTTTGCACATCCCATTTGCTAGTCTTTGACACAAACCTTTGAGAGCAAGGCTTGGGGACTGAGCATAGGCGTAGTCTGCATGCTCTGTTCCTGGAGCAAATGGGGGTAAGGGCTTCACTCAAGGGCCCAAAAGGGGCTTCAGAGGATGTGAATATCTGACCTGATCATGGGTGCAGTGTCCTAACCCACTGAGCCACATACCACATATCCATGCAGATAAGTATGAAACTTACGGCCCATCCCTCTCATCGCAAAGATAATGGGGAAATCCAGAAACCAGCAGGTCCTATTTTATTAAACATGTCTTGTTCTTTTAAGTACCTCCAGAAGCAGAAACAGAGGAACACCATCAATGAGAACTGCCGCAAGAAAATCACATTTACCTATTTAGTGAAATCTGTTGTCTACAGTGACATACAAATGAGGATCAAAGAGCTGAGTAGCTGCTGTCCCTAGAGTAATTAGGGTCAAGGGCCTTGCCCAAGAACCCTATGGTGAAGTGGTGGTAGAGCATATCCAGAAGAGCAATGTGACATGTTGTTCTGGAAGGTCCACACTGAACAATTAACAGAGGAGCATTTTGCTACACTGCTGTGTTCCAGTGGGCATAACCTCAGTCCACAGCTGCAGAGGGGAAAATAAGTACAACATGTGCAGATCATGCATGCACATGCGTGTAGCTGCATGCTAATACACACAACCTTGAAGGAGGACAGACAAACAAGTTACTAACTACACAAACAAATATGAGAACTGCAAAAAAAACCATTTTCCAAAACTGCTTATAGACAGCAGGTTCACTCTGTGCCTGGAAAACCTAGTGCAGGGGACATACTGGACAGGATGTCTCTTGGCACACACTCATTCACTATGGACCATGGAACTCGGAGCAAGTGAACAAGGGGGTGTTCGGGGGGGGGGGGGGGGCTTGTGAGAAATGGGGATATAACTTTTTATTTTGAAAAATGCATATATAATTTTGTCTCAATAAACGTTTATAAATCTGCCTTAAGTTATTTTACTGTAATTGTTTTATGATTTTAGGAGCCTGGGTGCCCCTCCCAGCTCCATGATCCATGCCAAGAGACGGTCCACATAGAACGTCTGTCTTTGAACTCCGGGAGGAAATTGGAGTACCGGCAGAAAGTGAGCATGTGTGGAACATCTAATCTCCCCATGCTAGGGAGCAGAACCAGTATCCATAGCCTGGTAATGTGAGGCCACAGTGTTACTCAACGTGCATTAGAAAATTTATTACAAAATTTACATGATTTAACACAGGTTAATGCTTTATCCAGAGCAACTGATGAGTCCCTAGAATCCATCCAGAAAAAGACTTTGCAATCCCCATGGTAACCAAGAGTTCACTGCATCACAACAAATCTAGTCTTCTGGCCACAGGATTTGAAACTTAGAGCTTCTGGGCATGGGCACCGAGTCCCAACCTGCTGAGGTACATGCTGGTCCATAACGAAATTCTGACCGATTAGCCATAACGTTAAAACCACTGACAGGGGAAATGAATAACATTGATTGTCTCGTTACAATGTCACCTGTCAAGGGAGCCTTCATATGTTAGATAAGGGAACATTCAGGTCTTCAAGTTGATGCGTTGGAAGCAGGAACAATGGGCAAGGGTAAGGATCTTAGTGACTTTGACGAGGGTCGAATTGTGAAGGGTAGGGCATCTTCAAAACAGTAGGTCTTATGGGATTTATGCAGTGGTCAGTGCCTACCAAAAATGGTCCAAGGAAGGCTAACCCGTGAACCAGTGATGAGCTCATAGGTACCCAAAACTCATTGATGCGCATGGGGAGGGACGGCTAGCCTGTCTGGTCTGATCCAGCAGGAGAGCTACTGTATCACAAATTACTGAAAAAGTTAATGCTAGCTGTGACAGAAAGGTGTCAGAACACACAGTACATCACAGCTTGCTGTGTATGGGGCCCAGTGCAGTGCCCATGCTGACCCCTGGACCATGGAGCAATGAAGACGGTGTCTGGTCTGATGAGTCATGTTTTCTGTCACATCATGTGGATGGCCAGCTGCATGATCATTATTTACCTGGGTAAGAAATGACACTAGGATGCACTACGGGAAAGCTGTAGAAGCCAACGGAGCCAATGTGATGCTCTGGGCAATGTTCTGCTGGAAAACCTTGGGTACTGGAATTCATGTGGATCGTTCTTTGTACCACGTACCTAAACATTGCTGCAGAGAAAGTACACCCCTTCATGGCAAAGGTTTCCACAATGACAGCAGTGTTTTTCAGCAGGATAATGTGCCCTGCCACACTGCCAAAATATGAAACATGAAAAAGAGTTCAAGGTGTTGACTTGGCTTTCAGATTCTCTAGGTCTCCATCCAATAAAGTATCTGTGGGATATGCTGGACAAACCATGGAGGCCTTACCTCAGAACTTTAGAATTAAAGGATCTGCTACTAATACGTTGGTAGCAGATACCACAGGACACCTTCAGAGGTCTTGTACATTTTATGCCTTGACGGGTCAGAGCTACTTTGGTGGCATGAGGAGAACCTATAGAATATTAGGCAGGTGGTCTTAATATTATGGCTGATCTGTGTATATCCTCCTTAGATCCAGGACATTTTAATTATTTTACCTTTTTTGGGTTGATGAAAGAAACACCACTCCACATGTTACCTTAAAGCACTAACTGTCCTCTTTAAGGAACAACAGGACTTAATAAAGTCGCATGTATGTTATGACAGAGAGGAGCAAAAATGTAATGTCCTCTATTGAGGGAAACAATGTATTGCTGGATATGCAGTTGAGAGTGAAGAGTGTGGTCTGAGGACAAGGTCAGCCATTTATTTGGCAGCCCTGGAGATTTTTGAGAGGTTGAGGGCTCAATAAACATATTTTTCACAGGAATGGTGGCATAAACAACTGTACGACACACTGCCGTGCAATGGGATGCTCATGTTCCGCTGTTTCAGTCTCCAGGTAGGGCGCCTGTATCACCCGCAAACAGTGCAGGGTGGATTATACTAGATTTTACCTGCGTTTTCCTGCTGCTCCAAGTAGACGAGTGGCCGATAAACAACCTGGATGCCCTAACAAGAACCATATATGAAGATTGGTTTGTATCTGTATCTCCCCTCTGCGGCCCTCTGCCCCATGCAAGTTCCCCTTAGGCTTCTCTGTGAAGTGCGTAGAGGCATGAAAAGCAGGGACAGATGGGAGTATCTCATGCACACCGGCAGCTGTTTCCAATGAGCACAAATAAATAGGAATTCGGTCAGACACAAGTGTAAGGAGGGAAATCGATTAACATGTCAGCGTGGTGCATCTGGCTCACGTGTGTCTCTTACAAGGTCCCGAAACGTCAAGGCGCCATGAGAAGAGCCCGACTTTGCACATGAACACTGGAATCGGTTTGCTCTTTGTGTCACGCCCTTCCTGGCTAGGGTGGTGACTCAATGTCTCTGTACGAAAGGTCACTGGTCTGAGTCCCTGGGCCAAATAGTTACAGCAAGGCATCTTAACTCCCTCAAAATTCTACAGGGGTGCCGGATAAATGACCTGTCCCTGCACTCGGACCCCAAGCTTCACTGTCAATTCTGTATATGTGTTTCAAAGGAGGCCATTGTGAGATATGTGAAAAGAAGCACACCAATATACCTGCACTAGTGCAAATACAGAAAAAGCATCATTTCATTGGCTTTTGGGGGAAGATTTTCCAAGCCCTTTCCAAATCTCTACATTCATACATGTCAATCTTAAATTCACTAAAACATCAAATGTGTAAGGTAACAAAAACCTCGGTACAGATTTCTGACAGTTATTGTTCCCATGTGGGGATCAGACCTCACTATTATTGCTATTATATACAGCATCTTCTTGTTGAACACATAAAGAAGGGTATTAAAATGAAAATGAAACTCTGCATCCTGTTAGTGGTACCAAACCACTTCATATTTCATATTTCTTATGAAATAAATGCATTGACAGGATATGAATGGTTGTGATTTTCTGCAAACTCATTCACACAATTGTTGTGTTTGATGGCAATATTGATTGTTATTGTGGAAAATTTTGGAAAAATACACTTTTTTTTACCTTGTATAGTCACCATGTTGTGTATGTATGCTGCTTCAGGGGACCATGAAGAATGCAATTGACAATTAACAATTTCTTCGGTAGCATGAGAATTAAAGTATTCTATTTTTTGCCATTGAATTAGCTGTCATGTGTAATATGTTGATCAGTAGTACTGACCTTAGAGTGTGAGACCAGGGACATACATAGAAATTCTGGGACCCCTGACAAAAGGTCACCTTGGGCCCCTCTGCCCAATTTTATGAATAATTTTACATTAGCACAGATTGTTAATAAAAGATGAAGACACATAACTTTTGGATGTTGTTCAATGCTTGCATTAACTAGGCATAGAGATAAGGGGGCATGCACTGATTACAGTGTGCTGCCGCACCCACCACACAGCAGACCACCTCAGGGATGAGAACCTGAGTGCAGCCATGTGATGAGTGATACCTCAGCACCACATAGTCCAAATGGACCAGTGTGAGGTTTTTTCCTGTGGCTGAAGTGCCAATCCTGCCACCAACCCCCAAATTTCCCTGTAAGTTGGAGGACCTCCTTATAGGGCTGGATGTAGATTAACATCAGACCCAGGACGAAACAATTGCAAGTTAAGGGCCTTGCTCAAGGGCCCAACAGGGTAGGATCACTGCTAGCATTCACAGGATTTAAACCATTACTGATTGCTGGCACAGATCCCTGGCCTTGGAGCTACCACTCTACCCCTAGGCAAAGTATGACTAAAATGATTGCTGCTCGGTGATGATTTAACATTAATATTATGAGAGTATGTTAGTGGCTAGAACCTGCAAGCATTAGGTGCTACAGTATATATTAATGCTAGTTGTAGGAAAGTTATTTGTCAGGTGCATTCGACCTGCCACTATTAGAGGTGGAGACACTCATGCCCTCACCACAGATGGAGATGTCAAGGGGCGGTCGGGCAGGATGAGCTCAGTTTTTTTTCAGCATTGAATGATACACTGACATGCAAACGCAGATCTACTGCAGATACTCTCTGGGTGAGACCCTCCGGATCGAGGGTGGGGACTAGGAGAGGAAAGCCTTATATATCAGAATGTTTTATGAAGATCATATGAGCAAAAGATTTTCAATTTATAATAGTTTTACAGTTCCATTCGATTGCAAATATGTCTTATCTGGATTGGCCAGAAACCTTCATCAGTGTTGAAAACCCAGATGGTCCCCCTAAAAGTGTACAGTATTAGCCATCAGAGCTCTGTGGGGATGGGAGTTTCACTGGTCGAATTTGCCCTGGGATCTCCATCACGCACGCTGGAGGAATTATTGTCAAATTAAAATAAGTAAAAAGTTACAAGAAATTTCTAAAAAGGACTTCATGATTATCCCACCCCCAGAGGTATATGATCCAGCCCATAAGACAATGTGCAGATGTGCTTCTCTCCTGGATGCTCTGCTTGCTGTTATGAGCTTTAAGCTGTCAGTGGAAGCTTAAAAGCCTTCGCTGTATAAATACAAGCAAGAGTCACCAATGAGTAATGCCCACGGTTTGACCCTTCTTGTGTTACTGTCAACGTTTCGCAGAATTGCAATGGACAGTGCATGACATATGTTATCTGGTACCATCAAAGAGCCTGAAGCATTCAGAACGAAGCAAGCATACTGAACTTATCTGTCCCATTACATGAATAATTAAAAAAATATGCAGGACACTGTTTTATGCTACACTATGTCCTCAATTTTTTAGTATCATCGGAAGTAAAATGAAATGAGTACTACTTATGAAGCTGACCTAATAATGAATGTAAGAATTCAGAGCAACTGTTTGAGATACATACATGATGAAAGATTTTGGAATTTCCCCCAACTGCACCTGCACACTGTCAGGTGCAATGCAATACCAGACAAATCTTTTATTTTTTATTTAAGTATTGAATTTCAAACATCATATTTTTTGCTTGTTGTCATAATAACATGAATTTGAATCTGCAATTATATTTCAGATTCAGCTTCTCAGCTGTGGGACCATTTAGAAAGCTACCCTGTGATAGAAAGCCTTTTTATTTACTTATAATGTTCTTCTCAGCCAATGATCAAGTATTTAGGGGCAGGGTTCAAGTATAATTCATTTTGAATGCTCTGTGAGGACAAAGCCAGATGGAGAAGCAGATTTATTAGCCTGAATGGTCGTCTATCACTGGACTGTTAACTTAGTCAGGCCAGCCTTACCGTTCCCAAACAGCAAGCAACATTTATGTTGCAATTAGTTGGGCTCTCGTCAATATCAGTGTTGTACTGCAGAGGGATGAGTCTTTGGCTGCTACTTTTTGAAGCAGACTCAAGTATCTAGGCTCTGAGGATAGTGTGTGAGTCCATTGGTTAAGCTCCTGTGCCTGTGATAGGAAGGTCATCAGTTTGGGTCTTAGTGGATGCAGCCAGCAAGATCATCGGTGCCCCACTGCTTTCCCTCAAGGACATATTCCACACCTGCCTTAACCGTAGAGCCATCAGCATTGCTGGTGACCCCTCCCATCCCTTACACTCCCTCTTCAGGCTCCTCCCCTCAGGGAAAAGGTACCGGTGCCTCCGGGCTTCACAAGACTGTCCAACAGCTTCATCCTCCAAGCTGTCAGGATGCTGAACTCTGTCCACTACCACCCCCCTTTGCCCCCTGCCCCTGGACAATAAATAACTAGTCACTACCTGTCACGCCCGGCCCCGTGCGATCCTCCTGTGTGCCACGCCCCCCTCATTACCTAGTGTTCATACCTGATTGTTTTCATCTGTGCCTTGTTAAGTTTGCTTTGTCCTGTGTATATTAGTCCGCGTCTCCCCCTGTTTCCCAGATCCGTCATTGTAGTGTCTATGTTCGTGGATGTCTGCCCCATTCTTTATAATAAACCCTGTTTTTGCCTGCACTCCCGGCTGGACTTGCCTGCTTGCCCGCTCGCTCGCTCGCCCGAACGTGACACTACCTTCCAAGGAACTACCTGCCAACTGTCTTTTTTGCACTCAAAAGCTGTTCT
>JAODKE010000001.1:24122021-24132408 GCA_026779605.1 Mormyrus hasselquistii | reverse complement strand
TGTCCAGCAATCATAACAGTAATGGTGACTAAAGGGTGTTATTTCATGTCTAGAGGGCTCTAATAATGCTAAAAACCGTATTTAGAAGGTCATAAACAGGTTTTCTATGCTCTGACTACGAAAATATTCGATTTATAAATAAAGAATCCTACTTCACGGAAATGAACTTATCACGGTAGAGTCTGGAACTGATTAACCGTGATAAACGAGGGTCGACTGTATGCAGTTATGGGTTTTTAAGTCACTGAGAATTTTTAACTCTTGGAAAATAAAAATATTTCTGACTGTAACTACACTGAGTAAACATACATACAGAGGCAGACTATGATCTGTCAGCTGTAGTATCCAATAATAAATTTTTTTTTGTAATTCTTTTATCAATAGCTTTACAGCACAAGTACTTCCACAAAGGTCCACTCCCTTCTCATGCTGAAAAGGTATGCCTCATAGAAGTAATATCTGTTATATTAAATGTGATTCGGGGCAAGTATTACATGGAATATTCATTTCTGGATATATGATTCAGAGGCAGCTGCAGTAAATTACCTTTTTCAGAAGAAGTTTAGCCCTGTGATTCAGTTGCTTTTTTTCTATTTTGATATTACAGTGGAAGTAAAGGAGGGTACATTGCCTCCTACCTGCAGGGTTGCATGATTCATTCTGGCGCCACCTGCGTGTGGTTTACATGTTCTTTCTGCATGTGTCCATGTGTGTTTCCGTCCACGGTGTGAAACATGCTTTAGGCGAATCAAAGCCTATGAATGTCCCCCCAGGGTGCGAGTGTGTGACCTATTACAGGTTGGCACCCCATCAAGCCCGACCCTTATACCCTGTGCTTCCCAAGATGGATTCCAGGATCACCACGACTCTGATCTCGGTGAGTGGTTCGTGGATTAAGGATGGATATATTTAAAATGTCATTTTTTTATGCCATCGCCATATTTTCCAAAAATTGTTATCGTCCTTGCAATTTCATTCTCTTAAGATCATCCATTCTCTCCATATTACAAAAACAGCCCCCCCCCCCCCCGAAATGCACCTAGCAGTTGTTCAGCTTGGAAGGCTTCTCAGAACAGTACACCTACTTCTGCTTAACACATTGACTCCATATGGACCCGCATGCCATGCTATGTTTCGCAATCACCGGCCTTTCCCTGCACATTCAGTAATGGCATTCTTTCTGGGCCTTGCCGCTTCCGCACAGCCCCCCCACCCCCCCAGAGTCCGGCCCGGATGTGACTGCGGTGAATACACGAGCGGGGTCACCAGTCGATGAGCAGACCATCAGCTTTGTTTATATTGCCAGCTGGCCTGGCTTCACCAGTGGTCGATAGATCTTTCTTTTGTTTACACGGCTGGACAGAAAATTCATGCACTCCCCACTACCACCACCACCCTGATTCAATTACGACTGTGTTTCTCCACCCAGTCCTCTGGAACCCCCAGACCAGCTCCAGATTTTTGCTCCCTGCCAGCTTCAAGCACACCTGAACCAATTAAGAAGATACCAAACAAACAAGAACACCAAATACATATGACAGGTGTTCTGGGAGGTAGGAGGGAGCAAAAATGTGTACTGTCCGGGGGTCCTCAAGGACTTGGTTGAAAAACACTGATTTACACTTTTACTGTAAACTGAGTAATTAGACTCTCAGGCCAGAAACCAGGGTTTTTCCGGGATGTGATCACTAAATCTAAAGTAACATTGGATTTCTAGTGTTTACAGGATTCAAATGATAATTTCCTGACTACATCAGTGTCTTTTCCATCAGCTGTATTAGTACTTAATCAATTTGACTGAGTGATTAAGTTTTTGACTGATTTGAGACTGAAATACTTCATTGAAGTCTTTGCTTTTGTGTTTGAAGGCATTTGATGAACAAAGGAACTGTTCTAGTTTAAATTTCGCACAAAATTAAGCCTTTTCAATGAAGAACCATTTCCTTCGTGGCGGGGCTTTTTGTTTTGAATTCTGTGATTTTCTGATCACTTGTGATGCTCCAGAGTTAATTACTTATTATGTGTTATGTTATAATGGAGGGTATGTTACTTGGTTGCAGATTACTAATTACTAATAGAAATGACTCATTACTAATCATACTTAACCTCTAATTATTCAGAGATGCTGTTTTGCGTTTCACACCTGATCCATCACTAAAGTTACAAAAGGCAGGATAGTGGTGAAAACTGAAATTGAATAATTCAATATTAAAGAAAATAATTGTTTAATTTGATTGTTATCACTGTAGACGTTGATTGTCTTTTTTTCCAAATTATTCACTCTTTTTGTTCCAATGGGAGACACTCTAATGTTGGGGTTTTGTTTATTTATTATTTTATTTTTATTTATTTACTTGTTATTATTGTAAATGCAAGAAATAAGACTTATATTTCTCAATTCTTTTAACACCAAACACTGTAATAACTGGCAATTCATTTTTATCATCTGTGCCATGGGAAAAGTTTATTTCCCAGCCAATGTAACAGTTTTTTTGTAATATAGACAAAATAAACTAAATCACAATGTAGATAGAAACAGAGGCCTTTTGATAAATCCTGACTTTCAAGGGCAAGCATAAATGTGAAATTTAATGCCCTTGGCTTTTTTAAAATAGGTTTACTTGTGGTCTTGAAAAACAGCTTGAATTACTCTTCATTTTAATTGCCATGCAGGTATACTATAACACTGCATGTCCACTTTCGTACTTGCAGCAGCCTTCAAGGTCAAATCAGTGCCTTATCGTTACCTTATCTGTACCCATGTTAATGGTTTCCCAGACTTTTGAAGAAAAATAACAAAATGTATTCAACCAATACTGTTTCACGGTCTTTTACTCCGGGAATGGAAAAAAATCTGTTAATTTTCCTTGCCACCCCATGCCTGTAAATTGGTTTATACTGTGAATGTTCATTTTTCATATTTCCTGATGAGTTCTTTGGCAGAGTTTTGCAGAAAGGATGTGTTCTAGCATTGTGTGATGGTTTAAGATCTTTTACAGGCGAAATTCACTGTGCGATGCATCTGTCTCTGGGTGGGGCACTGGGCTCTTGTGCAATGGTGTGCGACACCACAGTTTTAAGGACCTCATTTTGAGAACAAAGTGATTAAGTCGTCCAAATGAGTGTAATTACACGAATCCACTGGCTGCTTCCCTGTGTATCAGTTGAGCCATGCTGATATGTCAAAAGACATTATGATATGCATTCTTTTAACAACTATTCCTAATTGTACTTGAAATTCATTGCCTCTATTGTATATCTTGTGAATATTTTATATTGTGATGATGAAAATTGGCTGATATGGAACAATGGGGAATACAAGCTGAATTTAAATGTGACTTCAGTCTCAATGTTTAGTTATTGGAATGTGTTGTTTCTTTACTTCGGATAATTACAATAATCTGTCCGTCGGGTTATATACCCTTAACTTGGCTTGTTAATTAAATATGACTGTTACAAGAAAGGGGATCTAGCAGTGGCAACCTCGATTCAGTCTTCTCAGTCCTAACGTCTGAGTTTCCTGCAGATGATGCACACGTCACTATTTCTGGTGTGATAATGTGAAGCTGGTTGTAGCTCGTGCTGCACGACGCAGCTGCGGTTTTCCATGAATGAACCTCCAGATGTTTTCCACTGGCTCCCTGTGCAAATCGTACAGAACAAAAGTGCAGGGTGAAGAAACAGTTTTGTGGAACAATTACCATGAATTAATGGATGAGAGAGACGCCGAACCGAGTCTCTTTACTTACTTATCCATGATAAAAACAACACAGAATGTGCTTGAAGGGTAGGGAAATATGGCTCTTACTAGCTTTAGATCTAGGTGACAGTAATCCAGAAGATATCCCCAAAAACATATTCAGATAGACCCCAGGCTCCACCGTAGCACGCTTAAAAAATGAAAAAAACAAAATAGGATTTATAGAGAAACCATTTAAGCACAATTGCTGACTGAACAGACTGTAACGGTTAGGTCACCGCTAAGTGTGAGTGTTCCTAATCATGCATATAGCTGACCTGTTAGGATAAGTAGCTGCTGGAATGAATGGATATATGGATTTTAAGAGACCACTGCGGTATCTCTGCATGTTGTATCTCAGCTGAAACAGCATAAAAATGCTTGTAAATTAACAAGATGCATGTGATCCTCTGTAATAGGCTGGTTTACTGTATCTCAGTGTAATACCATGGCGGGATTGCTCTTCCCATATTTAGGAGGACATTTGTGGTTGTCAGCATGAACAATAAAGCGCGATTTGTAGGCAAGGTTTTGCTGGAAGTAAGGGTGACTTGTGTTTGAGGCATAAATGCTGTCAGGTAGACATTTACAAGCAGATACTGTTGAAGCTGAGGATTTAATTCAGACTAAATTCTTTTTGTTAGTTGGAGGAGGAGCAATTATTCCGTGAAAGTTAGACATTTTAATACAGTTTGTAAAACTGGTGTGCAAAAGGAAGTATATCAAACTCAGGCCTACTTTTAGGTACCTCATCTGAGTATATATTGAAAGGGATAGATAATGCTCTGTTCCCTTGAAAGGATTTATATATGCTAGTGACAGGGGGGGAGAGAATGTGAAGAGAGGAATTACTGTTATATACCATATTTGGAAGATGAGTTGATCAAAGCTTTTATTTGCGCTCATACATCACGCTCCGCTCCCTTGAAAGCGAGGAGAAGACTTGTAAAGGGTGAGAGTCATATAGAGTCATCAAAGTGGATTAGATGCCAGTACTGGACAAAGATGAAAAGCGTATTGATTCATCTGAATTCATCTGAGAGGCCGTCTTTCCTTCTGACAGTTGGGAGCCAGGGGTCCGCCAACTCATAAATGTGGAGGGGAAAAGGCGCAGAGTCCCCGTATTGTATAGATCTCCTGGGACCAGGCCGGGAGGAATTTGAGTGGAATTTGAGAAGGTTGAGGGTGATGTGGGGCAGACTGTTCACTCCTCAGCAGGTTGCATTTACAGATACTATAAAGATAGAAGGAAATACTCGTGGTGTGTTTCCAGTGCAGACTTTCAGGGCTCTGCAAGTTTTTATAGAGTTCTCATCCTGATGGGATTTTAAAATGAACCATACAACAGCAAATACATATTATCTTTTTATGGGCATATAAGCAGGAACTGGGCCTGTAATACTTTTAATGCACCACGTTTCTTTGCGTAGCCATTCTTGTCTTCCTGCAAACATATGCATGCCTTGTGAGAATGTCTTGTTAAAGTTTATTGTGCGTTTTATGCTCTGTATGCCATATTTATGCCGAGTCCCATTGGCTTACATTGTGGACTAATGTCCACTTGTAACTCTCTGATCTTTACAACTCTTGCATGTAAGCAAAGCAGAAACATTCACTGTGGGTTGTCTAGGTGCCCTTCCATACCATGCCTTTCATACCATTGAGTATTTTATTGAGTAATCTTGGTTTTTATAAGAAAAAAACGCTTTTGGGGGACAGTTATTTGGCATCATGGCACAGTTGGTAGTGCTGGTGCTTCTCCTGTCCAAGGTTGGGGGTTTGAACCCTGCCTGCCCTTTTTGTGGACTTTCCCTATTCTTCCTGTGTTGCAAATGTTACTTCCTGGTAGTCTGTGTTCCAGTCCAAAAGCATGCAGTCAGGGAACTGTCATCTGAAAATTGCCCCCTAAGTTTGAGTGTGTGCCCAGCCTTGTGCCTTTTGCTGTCTGGGACATATTCCAGGTCCTCCTGTCCCGGATAAGAAATTGGAACATAGGTGGATTTGAAATACAGTGCATTTATATCTGCACACAGTAAAACTGCAAATTTTTAATTTCTATCATTTAACAGTCAGTGGATAGATAATACTATTTTATTCCATCATGGGTAGTACAAATAAAACCATCACTGTGTGCATTTGTTGCCTAACATACTTCATTACTAGCACTTTTATCTTTTCAAAAATATATCTTTCAAAATTTAGAGGGTTACACAATTTCCATGCATGATTATGTCTCCTAAAATCGTAGTACCTGGAGTCATTTTGTGCTCCATGTCAGGGGAGTCTAGTTATAGCCCTGGATCTGTCTGTGATTTTTCAGGCTTGTCTGTGCTTTTTCAAATAAAAAAAATTAATGTTAAATCCGCATTCAGAGTGAGGTTTTTTAGTGGTAATATAAGGTTAAATCACCCATGCATCAATATATTTTCCATCACTGGTCACTAGATCACAGTGAGGATACTAGATAGTTAAATCAATATCTCTCAATTTGGCCAAAACATATTATTATAGGTTAATATTCAATTAAATGTAATGAATTATTTTTTAAACCTTGATTCCATCCATCCATATTGTTCCAATTATCCAGTACATGGTGGCAGTAAGCCCAGAGACTATTCCAGGATAGATGGAACATTGGATTAGCTTTTGGCATTATTGGATTGGACTGAATTTTAAATAACCGCAAATGTACCAGAAGTAACTCAGAACAACTGGTACTGACATAATTTTGAGTGTAAAGTGAATACACAGATGCTCTCAGGTGTTTTAGAGATAGAAAATTATATGTTGAGCCAATATAGCTGAACAAACCTTGCAGTATGGTTCAAAAAGTGTGAACACCATAAGCATGGCTAAAAGAGTTTTATGTCATTATATTGAAAACTCTCATTATTATATTGAGCAGATATCTCATGATTTGAAAGTGTATGTACTTTGATGTTTTGGAACCTGAAAAGCAGACATTGTGGCAGATATTAATGAGCTATGGTTATTGGGTGTTTTATTGTTATTATTATTATTGTTATTGTTGTTATTATTGTTATTTTCTTGTCTAATCATTGTTATCTTGTGATAGATATAGATGATGGATGGAGAAATTGATGGATGGATGGATGGATGGATTACATATTGATATGTACAGTATTATTACAAAGATTTTCAGATGATGATTTTCTACAAATAAAAAACATTTGCTTGTTTTGAATGGTTGAGTTTGAAGTATTAGCTCAGGAATGCTGCTACTATAGTTCTGTTGGTCAACTTTTAAAAGTTTTTTTTTGTGATTTATTCCTAGTGTTTGATTTCTTCTAGCTTAAGGAAAGGGAAATTAAGGGTAAACCTTAACCACAAAAACTCTGTCCAATGTCTTATTTCTACACAACTTGGGCATTTGCATCCTAACAAACAGGCCAGCGAGCAAAAAAATAAATAAATTGATGACTGCTGACTTACTGCTGTTGTCACACATATGACCTGCTTAACAACTGCTACTAACTACAATGTGATTTTAAGGTTGCCAAAAGGAAGCAAACACATTGATATTTAGCCAAATAGCTAGAACTAAAGGAGTGTAATGCATTCCCCATACTTAAAATAGCAAAGCAATACTAAATTACACTAAATCTTCAAAAATGTCATAGCTATAATAGGGCTAACATTTTAAATACATTCAGTACTGTAAAAGGGGCATCTGAATCATATGCTTACCAACCTACAGACAAGTGGCTCTGGGAGCCAGATCTGGTACACGCCAGGCTGACTTCCAGGGTGTCTTGGGGAGATTTGTACAGAGGAATCTCTGCAGGTGTCCGCAATTCGCAATCAGTTCCCAGTCTGGAGAAAATAAATGACACCTAAAACCTCCACCGAAGCAGTGAAAAGAGTAACATCTCTTTCTTTTTTTAACTCATCCATGTGTGCTGGTTTCCACTGGTCTCCATCTGTGGCAGAGATGTAAGGAGTACAGTTACAGAGATACATCTGGAGGCAGTCAGGAATTTCAATGAGATAGTAACAATTTGTAGTCAGTCAGCACGGTTGCACATACAGATCCCCATTTCCACCAGGCGATGACAAGTCCGTAAATTCCGTTGGCCACTTTTGGGGGTCAGGGAGTTATGGACGAGTGTGTCGTCCAACAGTTTGAGAAATCTGCAGGCTGCGAATCATGTTTCTGAAACGTCATGCCAACTGCTGTTTGAGGCATCTTTGGATGGTAAGATTGAAACCTTCAAATATCGACATGCCTTTGGATTCAAGAATTTGAAAACTTTATTATCATGTATATAAATACAATGAAATGCTTGTTGGCATACCTCCCTGCAGAAAGAACATAAAATGGTAAATAACAATAAAGAGTAAATTTTAAACAACAGAATAATAAGGACAAACTAGAACGTAAATTCCTGAAGAAATTTTGAGATGGGCCTATTCTGCAGACCATGGAAGAGCCGGTGTTCCTAATAAAGTGGCTGGTCTGTGTCTTGCCAGCTGATTGCTAGGATGTTGCTTGCTGGTAAGGTAGTTTCAGGAGTGCGTGGGACATTGTTTGTGGATTGGGCAGGAGCATTGCTTCTACTTATTGGACTATTCATTGCTAGATCCATATTACTCTTCACATGGTTTTCGATGGCAGTAGTTAGGTATAGGCTAATGCTAGTAAAAAGTTAGCATTCGATTCATTGCTATGGGATTTTTTTATGTGTTTGATCGTGAATAACGTCACCATGGTAATGTGAAATGCCAACAAAAGTAATAGTACACCTCACACTATAAAGGACTAACTTTTGATATATAGATTGCCTGGATGCACACTACGGAATGACATTAATTGCCGAAATTTTTGGAAGAATAATAATAAATAAATATTTTCTTCTGACTTTGCAATAGATTTGTATGCGATCTGTATGGTATACCAGGACAAACGATATGTCAATCCATCCATCTAGATAAGCCGTACGACTTGGCACAGAATTGAGCTCCGTTCATGTCAATAGCTAACCACAAATTTAGAAAGTATCATTTACTAGAGGAAGAGTAATATGGGCCTTTTCATTGAAATGAATAGGCCCATAATAATATACATACAATATATGCAGTATACATTCAACATACAGTACATGCAATTTAAAATAACATACAAGTAGGACAAGAACGTGCTAAAGTTGTACCGATTGCTGATCAACAGAAAACATTGATCCATCTTCTACACCACAGTACCTGGAGGAACCTTGTGTGACAAAGGGAGAACATGCAAACTGCACAGATGCAGAGGTAGGATTTAAACCCTTGACCCTGGAGGTGTGGGGCAACATTACCCCCAGCAGAAAACATATCTTAAAAAACAATTCCCAGTCAACAAGGATTTATGGGTAGCTTTTTGTGCTGTTGAAACTAAAAAGAAAGCCTTATTTAAGAATAAATCAGTTCTTAGTGCTATGTATCATAACTAAATCTGTCTCAAGAATATCATAGTGCCGTCACCTTGGTTACTTGTAGAATATGTGTGTCATACCCTGCAAGCTAAGAAAAACATCTAGAAAATTTTGCCCACGTTAAGTATAGGACACCAAGACAGTTTCACGCATGACAAATGCTAACAGTTGTGAATAGATCGGGGCCTGTGAGAGCATAGTAGGACCTGCCAAAACAGAAAGGCATTCTGTTGGGTGTCCTGGTAGAGCTGAGCGTGACCCAGTGATGTCATCACCGGGGAGACACCGCTTATTCTGTCGTTCCAGATGGTCTCTGTCTAGCCAGCTGGTTTGACGTGATAGGCTTCCCCTGGGCTGCCCTGTCCCCTGAGGTCCATTCACGTGCTGCATGCTCCGGCGTGTAGCTTTCTCCAGGCGACGGCAGCAGAGGGAGGATGGGAAGGCATGCCTGAGCTAGCGTCACCGGTGGAAAACATGCAGAGAGGAAACCTTCACATGGAAGAGGGACAATTAGTCACCTGGTTTAATTAGAAGCCGTGATATTGAGGACTGTTCACGCTCTGTGTGGCTATTTGTGAGCTTCGATCTGTGGGCAATTGTATTATACACACCAATCAGCCATTACATTAAAACCACCTGACTAATATTGTGTAGGCCCCCCTCGTGCCACCAAAACAGCTCTGACCTGTCCCATTGAAGCATGGAAGTCCTGTAATTGTATTCCTGTAAATGTGAGGTTGGACCTCTATGGATCAGATGATCAATTGGATTGAGTTTGGGGAATGTGGAGGTCAAGTCAACACCTTCAGCTGTTTTTCATATTCCTTAAACTAAAAACCTTTACATTTTTGTTGCCATAAAGGAGCATACATTGGGTAGTGTGTGTCAAGGTGACTTCCTTATGAATGCCAGTACCCATGGTTTCCCAGCAGATCATTGCCCAGAGCATCATGCTGCTGGCTTGCCTTCTCCCATAGTGCATCCTAGTACCATCTCTTCCCCAGGTAAATGATGCACACGCACCCACCTGCCCTATGATGTTCCCTTATGTAATATATGAAGGCACTCTTGACAGTAATGTTATTCAGTTCACCTGTCAATGGTTTTAATGTTACTTTAATGTTTAATGTCAGTTTTAATGATAGATAGATAGATAGATAGATAGATAGATAGATAGATAGATAGATAGATAGATAGATAGATAGATAGATAG
>JAODKE010000001.1:24106841-24116925 GCA_026779605.1 Mormyrus hasselquistii | reverse complement strand
GCAGCAGCTCCCTCAGGGTGTTTTCTGCCCTCTCCAGCTGCTGGGGTGGCGATGCTGGGGTAACTGCCGCCAATTCTAGGAGAACAGCCGCCCGTGGGGAATCCTGCACCGCGGGGTCCCGCAGTACCCGCCAATACAAACCCTGCAGTGTGAAGTACCGTCTGGTAGATACCACGGGCGCAGGAAAGATGGCAAGCACGGGGGGGTCCTGTGCAGAGAGGGCACCCTCTCCGGGGTCCTCGGACAGCCGCGGCGAAGCAGGAGAATCCGGAAGGGTGTCGGACCCACCCCTTCGTCTGCGACGTCTCCGCATCTTTCGCGGGGCAGAGACAACTGGGGTGATGGGGACTTCGGGCGGCTCGCACGGGGACAGAATCAGTCTCCCGCAGTCCAAAAACACCTGTCTATGCATCCTCTCCTCTACCTTGCCTCGGAGCTGCAAGAGGCACTGCCACACCGCATCTGCCTTGCTTGCAGCAGCCGGGGGGGTGATCCTTTCTAGGACCTCCCGGGCTTGGTGAGCAAGAGCTCTAGCAGCTGAGTCTTCACGAACCTCAGGCTGCTGGAGCCAATAAAGCACCTCGTCAGTCAGCTGAAGGTATTCTTCCTCTGTAAGGTGAGGCATCTTTTCGTGGAGGTCGGTCATTCTGTCACGGTTGGCGGCAGGCAAGCAGGCACGAGTCAACGGGGTGACGGGGTAAACAGGGTTTATTTCCAGCAGACACGGGAGACAGGCACGAATCATCATGACAATACAACAATGACCGACGCAAGACTCAGGAAGACGGGGACTGATATACACCGCTAAGCAGGGATTAACAGGACACAGGTGATCACAATCAGGGCATCACACGAGGAAATGAGGTGGGCGTGGCACACGGGAGGATCGAACGGAGCGGATCATGACACTATGCCCTTGGTAATCTATCTCTTCCGTTATTATTGAGAAATTATTGAGAAGCCAGTGAACAGGCTGTGACCTGATCTCTGTACTTATCATTCACCTTTCTTGCTATATACACTATATGCACAAAAGTATTGGGACATACCTCTTAATCCTTGAATTCAGGTGTTTTATTTAGACTCATTGTTACAGATATTTAAAATAAAGTAAGTGGTGTTATTGCAAAGTGGAAGCATTTGGGAACAACAGAAACTCAGCCACTTAGTGACAGACCATGTAAAGTAACACGGCAGGGTCGCCTAGTACTGAGGTTCATAGTGTGTAAAACCAAATCAAGTTCCAAAGTGTGCCAGGAGCTTTATGGAACAGCCTTCACTGGAAACTGCAGCAGTGGAAGCGTATTCTATAGAATGGTAAGTCAAAGTTCTCTGCTTGGAATTCTGATGGATGAGTCATGCCATGAGTTTGGCAGATGCCAGGAGAATGTACCTACTTGTACATTCTGGAGGGATAGTGGTATGAAGCTGTTATTCAGGGCTTGGGTATAGGCCCCTTAGTTCCAGTGAAGGGAACTCTTAATGCTTCAGCATATCAAGACATTTTGGACAATTCTATGCTTGCATCATTGTGGGAGCAGTTTGGGGAAGGACCTTTTCTGTTCCAGCATGACTGTTTCCCAGTGCACAAAGCAAGGTCCATAAAGATATGGTTAGGTGAGTTTGGCGTGGAATAACTTGACCAGCTCTCGCAGAGCCCTGACTTTAACACCTTCAAACACCTTTGGGATAAAGAAGGACAGAGAGTGCGAGCCAGGCCTTCACGTCCAGCATCAGTGCCTAAAGTCATTAATGCTCTTCTGGCTGAATGGGCAAAAATTCCCACAGACACACTCCATAAACTTGTGGAAAGCCTTCCCAGAATAATGGCAGCTGTTATAGTTGCAAAGGGGGACTAACTCCATGTTGATGTCTATGGATTTAGAATGGGATGCTATAAAAGTTCCTGTAGGTGTAATAGCGAAGGGTCCCAGCACTTTTGTCCATATAGCGTATTTCGTGATGCTTGATGTAAAAAACATCGGAGTAATATTGTAGCCCCGGCCTGCAACACGCACATTTATGCCAAACAACATGGTATGTGCCTACAAAAGAAACTCAATCTCTCAAATGTCGTTCTTGTTCTACGTACCATACAGATACAGTACACTTACTAGAGAATAAACAGCAGCTGCAGGCATAATTAAATGGTTTATATATGTAGCCAAAGGCTAATTTACTTTACCTGTGAATGACAAATATTTCTGAAAACCTGATTGAAAATATCACTGAGCTTAATGGCTGGTTTGATGCTAATTTAAGCTTCCTTGAAACAGTTTTCCCCTCACATGTAACTGGATTGTCTACTGTTATGCACTCATATATCACTTTTTGAGTAACTGCTTATCCAGTACAGGATCCTGGTGAGCCTGGAACCAATCCCAGGAAACACGGGGCATGAGACAAGGGACACCATGCACAGGATGTTGGATAATACATCCTGAAGATGAGAAAGACATTAATTATGTCCAGTATTGTTTTCTGGAGTGATGGATATTATAACTATCGAGACCAAAAAGTATACAAATAAAATTACATGGTGTTTTGTGAAAATGTTATTTGGGTAATTAACTGTCATTTTGAAGTAATGCTTTGCCTACATTCTAAGTTGGACCATTCTAAGTCGGCTGAATATTCACTTATCTAATCCACATAATGCTTTATTCAGTGGAGTATTTATGTGGACAACATCTGTGTTTGCTTGTCAACATCGCACAGTTACGTTGGTGACAAGGGGTCATATTTCGACAATGAAAAATATACGTCTCAATGTTTGTACTTTGGTCAATTTCTCAATCAGTGAGATGTATTTGTGATTTGAGTTGCTATTTGACAGAATATGCAGAATACAATGAATAACCAGCATTCATAAATGTGTTACACATCTATTTATTGCTTTGGGATACAATGTCTCAGCTGGGTTTTAAAAAATAAAACCCTCTAGGCAAAGGGGAGATTGGAAAACATGATGGTGAGTCACGTTCTCTGACTTCAGCTGTGAGTGTTATTATCCCTGGGATGACTTGTTCCACCTCAACTTGAGCTAAAGGCCATTTCCAGAGAGATGGTACATCTCTTCTCATTAATTCTCACTGGCTTGTGAATCCTGGACAGGGACCTACCAAATGCTACCTCTGTGAAGATGCAATTTGTGTGTAGTAGCAGTGTCACCGAGTCTCTGTTTGTCCCGCTTTATGAGTTGTTCCTTTCTGCGAAGCAGAATGGTGGCACTCGCCTCCCTCCTCCGGGGCCAGGGTTTGGGGCTCTGCCATGGCTCCATGTCTAGAGTTTGCATGTTCTCCCCACGTTGCCGTGAGGTTTCCCCCCACAGTCCAAAAACACGCTCAGCTCAGCTGAGGCGGAGCCATTTGGGCTTTACTGTCATCCATATACTGGGATTCAGTGGCGGAAAATAGCAACTTACACACTGCAAGCAGTTATAGGTATCCATGGACTTATGTTCTGGAAGTGAGGATGTAATTCAGTCTGAACGTATCTTGATCATTGTAGGGGGAGAGAGGTCAAATTTACAGTCTTTCATTGAGTTACACCTTGTCGAGTCACATCTAATTGCATTTATGTCCAAAGTCCATAGTAAATAACATGCACTGCTTGAGAGATGCCTGAAAGCAGACGTAGTAGTACATCAGTGCATGTATTGCTTAGTGTAACACGTACAGAAGAATGGGTAGTTCTGCCAACCACATAATGACCCACTGTCCAAACCTGACTTGTGATACAGTAATGCATATGTCATGGATAGCTACGATTCTGAGATATGCCCAAACCGACTTATATCTGGTGGTCCTGGTGCCAAATGTGAACAAAAGGCTGTACTAAGGCTCACTTAACAAATAATATCACACATATTCCTGTAAACCTCTATAGTGGTAGCACAATCGGTTTATTTTGCTTCTGCCGCATTTTGCACAGGTGGTAAAATACATCTACTAAAATCTACTACAGCTGCTTCTGACGTCTCTCAATAAATTTTAATAAGGCTCTTATGGAGCGCAAGTATGGTCAGACGTTACTCCATAGAACATAAGTCGATGGATGACTGTATCACAACAATAATAATAATAATAATAATAATGTTGAAGTTGGCTGTATTGTCTTGCCATCCATATGCATTGGGTAGGTTGGGGGGGGGGGGGGGTGAAGGGTGTTCAACAGATCAATCTGTGTTTTCCTAAGTTTAATCGTTTCTGTTTTCCAGATGTGAACAGCATGTGTGAACATGAGGGGTCGTAAAAACATTGAAAATATACAGGACCACATGCAACATACAGCAACATTAACGGGGGAGAGTTTTCACAGTATTTACAGTGCAAAACACAGGCAGGTGTGAAACACGGGGGCTAGACACTAGTGTTTGTATACAGTACATAGTGCAATGTATAATAATTGGTGGTAATTTAAATATTTTGTTTAATTAATGGCATGTTTCAAAGTCATTAGAGAGAGAGTTTTACAAGCTGCTGAAAGTTAAAGCTGTCGGTTTGCTAGTATTCAGCTGGCCAGTATACCCAATGATAAGGCTTCCACTGCATAACTGCCAAACATCAGCAATCAGTTGGTTCATGTTTTTACATTCCTCCAACCTTTCCAGCTGACAGTGACTGAAGGATCACCATCAACCAAGCAGAAAAGGGAAGCCACGATGCACCTACAGTAAACTCTACGCTAACTTCCTTGACTAGACTAACATTACATTTAATTATGATGTTTTTTGTGTTGGATGACATCACTTATTCTCCTTTGCTGGTCAAAAGAAAAAAAGCCAAATTACAAAGTCTGGGATTTAACTACAGTCTAAGATGCAGAGTTTTAAAGAAGCACTTTTATTGGCTGAGCCACGTAGGAGAATGAAACCTAATTAGAATGTTAATTTTAAATGTAATACAAGCTGTGGGCACCAGCCAGACTAACCTACACGCTGTCATTTTTGGACAAATATGCAATGTAGTCATGGATTATAAATTTAAACACGTATAATTTGGCTTTCAAGTTATGTGAGTTTTCGTCTCTTTAAGGGTGTACTGTACTAGGAGAGGTCTTCTGTCTATCCCATATATCAAACATTTCAGTTAAAATGGAAAAAAAACAAAACTAATGTAACACAGCACTTCCAGCATTGCCACATGTCAGCCATGGTATTCTACTGGCATTTACGCATGTCGCGGCTGAATGTCTTATAATATCAGTCATATCCTATAAACAGAAACTAAACTTTGATGAACTGATTAAGCTTTCACCGGTATTTTCCGTGGTAGTCATATAACAGGATGGTCCAAGTACTCTGCTTGCAATAAGAAGGTTCTTATTTCATTGCCCATGCAAATCCATCATCAAACGTAATTTTCAGACTTTTTCATCTGAAGGATGCTTACTAGCTCTGCAGGAAGGTAGCTACTAAAGTCTGGATATGGAAACCTTGACGCAAACTATGACGCATGTAGGTTATGGACACCCTGATCTCAGGTTGACGAGGTCCAAATCCCCACATGATCAACATCCAGTGCGTTTCTCCAGGCTTCTGTTCTAATTTCTTTCAGAGTTTGCGATATACCATCCAGAGCCACACAAAGACATGGCGGGACGACTGGAAAAATTTGCCCCCCTCCCCCCAACACACCAAAACTGTCATTATCCATGCTTAAATACTCATGAGCCCCCACCTAGTGTGTAGAGCCCTGAAGGTCTTCCCCTTTCTCCCCCATTATGGGTGGCCCTGATACCAACTAGAAATACATGGAAAATCACTATATACCCCCCCCCCCCCCCCCCCCCAAAGTCTTCTGACTCACCACACCATGGTAAACACCTTCTCCCGTACAACATCGCACGTCTCGCTGACTCATTAAGCAATCTGACTGAAGTGTTCCTGTCCCACTTCAGGTTCTGAAGGAGCCCTCGCAGTGTGGAGAACAAGCATATAAAATGCATCTATGCCCACTACAGCTGGCTGAATCACGTCGCCTGCTATTCAGGGAATCACTAGGTCAATAGTGTGAAAGAAGAAGGTGGTCTGTGGGTGGTGGAATCAAGGTGGATGGTACGAGCTGCGAGAAAACACGTCTCTGTTTGAGGTCAGCAGTGTGACGTTCTTGTTAACTTCAGCAGTGTCTTCTCAGTAAAGAACCCCACCAGCCCCACAGCCATGAGAAAATTCCATGGGGGGAGAGGGTCTTGCTACCCTGCAAATAGATCCCTCTTGGTATGTTTAGCTGACCGGGGGGTGTCCCCCCTATAGATTCCTCTGGATGTTTTCAAACTCGTGATTTTGCTACCTGGCTATGTGCCTGATTGGTAAGAAAAAAACTTGGGTGGCGGCTTCAAACCCATCATTTTGCTACCTGGCCATGTGCCAAGAACCCCCAAAGCCACGCAAAGATGAGATGAGAGGAGATGAGATGAGATAAGATGCCGAGAAACACAATGCCAACTGTGCAGAAATACAAATGTATAAATTATAAGCAAACAGTAAAACTGTCCATTTAATGCTTGTGCTTTTTTTCTGTAGCATCTTCAAATGGTGAACACAGGTTTCCAGTGCTATTCTGATGAATGTGTTGCAGAGGTCAGCTGTCACCGCCCAAGCACAGTATAATTGAGGAACCATCCATTTTCCATAACGGCTCATCCAGCACAGGGCCATTGAGAGCCTGGAGCCTATCCCAGGAAGCACAGGGCACGAGGCAAAACTCCCAGATCACCATATTCCAGGATTCATGGTTCAGTGTCCAGCCTGTTCTGGGCCTTCAGCCCCCCGATTGACTGAGCGTGTTTAATCAGACTCTGGTGGAACGTCTTTCCCCAGGCTGAACTCTCTGCTGCCATTCCCGCTTCCCTTTAGTGGTTCCACCAGTAGAAATTCACCCACGTGGTTAAATAATATCTTTGAATGTGACGTGTTATTATATGGAAACATGTTATCACCGGCAGCTCCACGGCAGTCTGAAGATTATACTCCAGACATTGAAGAAAAGGAACCCGGGGCCCGAAAAGAGATATCCAATCGTTTTCACAGAGGTATCAACATGAATGGAGCCAAAGCTGTAACAGTTGATCGTTTTATTAGTACAAATATACCGGCAGTTCTCAACTGACGTAAGTAATCCATTCCACAAACCTTTAAATTAATCAAACTTCACGTTATTTGGATTTATGATTCAAGACACCTTATACCAAAAAAACACTTAAGCCAAAAACATACTAATAAAACATACTGAAGACCAATGATAAATGAAAGTATAAAGTTTAAATATATTGTCAGTGTACGTCACCTTTTTTGCCTTAGCACTTCCATAGACTTTATGAATCTCAGATATTTTTTGTGTAAATCCACATTTATTTAAGTTGAGAACTGCCTGTATCAGCCATGTATACTTACATGAGATATGATGCCGACTACATGACGGCAAAATCAAATGAAACAATAATTTTAGAGACACCATTTTCATCCATTTCAATGTGTTGTACAGCATCTTTTAAAGTTAACCTACATACATTCAGCTTGTGTAACTCCGAAAGAGAGTACATGAATACATGAGTCTGCATAACCACATTTTGTTTTACACAAAAAGAGGAACTTTGTAACTGTAATGCAATTCATTTTTGCTTATATGTTTTTTTGTCTTGTCTCACACCTTTAGGTTTGGGTTCTTGAATGTATTGCATTTGCTTTTGAATGCAGTTGCGCTAATTAATATCTGAAATCTGATTGCTGCATGTCCCCTGCGATAGATTAGCATCCTGTCCAAGGTGTGCCCAGCCTTGTGCCCAGGTGTTGCCTGGAATAGGCTTCAGCTTCCCCTAGGGGTCAGGTGAATTTCCATTTGGCAAGCTTGAGTAAAAAGGACCCAAGTGCCCTTGGCAATGGACTCTGGGAATGTGGGATATCACCTCTCTGGTGGGGAAGAGAGTTGAGCTAGTCTGAGACATAACTAGAAAGGTACTGGCTAGACTGAGCTGGCCTGGCACAGTGTGGAACCTGGAACCAGATTTCTAAGTCTCTCTGACTGTGGAGATCCCCACAATAAAGGAACTCCAGGCAGGTGAGGGGATGTTCACAAGTCCCAGGCTGAGGGCTGTGCGGCTGGAGATTTTCCTGGTGGATTTGAGAGATGCCCCCATTTGACTGTGAGTCACAGAGGGGAAATCTCTGCCTGTGGTTTGTGTGTAAGCACTGTAGAGCAGTTCATGGTATCCAGCATTAGAGGACGTGTGTGAGTCCAGGACCGGACCCTTGGCTGACAACAGCATGGACACTCAAATGTTGTCAATTTAGCTAACTATTCTGTTTCTCTTGAAGCAGGAAGGGGCCCTGATGTTTACTGGCCTTGGGCTATAGCCTAGGATAGTCAATACATTAATCATCCCCATGTGATATGCTTCAAAGGGTAACTTCTCATACATGTGAACTTAGCTGCAGTCAATACAGTAAGATGGGTGATAAGCAAAAATGAAATGAAAATGGCTGACTAGGTACACGGTTAAGGTACCGGCAGTGAAACTTGCCAGTTCCTCTCTATAGCACATGTTCATTTTGTCTTTGTTTGGTTTGGGCACATGACAACCAATGACTTCTACAGGTTCCATGATCGAGCATAAAGGCTTGTGTGGATTGTCCATAACAAACACCTTGTTCAAAGGTGTACCCTAACTGAATGGTCAGTGTTCAGGCCATGTGATCCTCGGGCGAACAGATTAGCAGATCTATGAAATGATTACCCTTCGGTGTTAAGTTGGGTTTGGTGCATGAAGAGGAGGCCGGATGCGCAGAGTCCAACTGAGAAGTCAGGGTTTGCTGGGAACATCCTTGCGCAACCTCGGAACCTTGGAGGGATCCGGATATCTGGTGGCACCTTCACATGGGAATGACTCGGGTGTGGTGGTTCAGGCATCTCGTAACAATGACCTGCTCAACATGTCGCCACCACAGAAACTGTTGTATATAGCTTCTAATACATTGGTGTAAATCCTGGTATTTAGCATATATGTGGAACAAAATATGTAATGGTAAGTTGTATTTATATATGCATGCAGTTATAATCCTTTTAAAAGAAAAAGTGTTGAATACATTTCCAAAAAATATATTTGAGTTTTGTTTTTTAAACCTTCTCTATTTCTTTAAAACTCCAAGGATTAAACTGTTATATTGCATACTTATGAAATATAAACAAAACCTAGAATTGAAGCAATCCATCAGCGCAAAACCTGATTAGCAAAGTTATTATTCACACATCATGATATGATTTTCCTGAAAGTTTCATGAACAGCTGCACATGTGCTACTTGAGACAAACTGTACCAGGTATACTGACTCAAAATATCATCTGCAATGAATTTTCTCTCACAAGAATAAATAAATAAATAAATAAATACTGCAGTGTGCATCTTTGGACTAATCAGTGGCATGTCATGCCATCAGATGTTTTGAATAGTCCTGTTTGATCATTTTTTATGATTTCTGAGCTTTTGAGCTCACATATTTATCTTTTGTTTTTCTTTTGTTCCATTTTATTCATGTTCCCCTGCCCTAGCAGCTAGTTCTCGTTATTTTTACAAGTGTAAGAGACTGACGTAAGTCAAGTACAACCAGAAACAAAAGACAAACATGCATAACAACTTAAAAGGGAGGTTTCATTTGTTGTGTCATTGTCTATTAAGTGTCCTTACTTGCCTGTATGATTAACTGGGTATCAGTGGCAATTGTTCAGCTATGCCACTGTAATCCTTTACTGCAGTGTTTCTCGGGGACCCTCAGACAGTCCCCCAGCTCACAACTCACAAGAACGAGCGACGACGAAAAGAACGAACCAAACAATCGAATAGCTGGTACAGGTGTGCTGGGAGCTGGGAGGGAGCAAAGAAATGGGCTGTCTGGGGTCCCCAAGGACTTGGTAGAGAAGAAGTGCTTTATTAGATAAGCGATTATGGAAGATCGACGCATAATTATGTGTCTCTGGAGGCATAATGTTTCTACGCTTCTCTGTTGGTGTGTTTTGGGGAATAGAATGAAGCTTCCCATATCCTACTGACAGCATTTGCATGTGTGAAATCAAACTCTGGTTAACGGT
>JAODKE010000001.1:24062299-24098845 GCA_026779605.1 Mormyrus hasselquistii | reverse complement strand
CTGTGGGAAGGGCTGCCATTGCAGAAGTATGGGGTGGGCATTGGGCTGTGGGAAGGGCTGCCATTGCAGAAGTACGGGGTGGGCATTGGGCTGTGGGAAGGGCTGCCATTGCAGAAGTATGGGGTGGGCATTGGGCTGTGGGAAGGGCTGCCATTGCAGAAGTACGGAGTGGTCAGTGGGCTGTGGGAAGGGCTGCCATTGCAGAAGTACGGAGTGGTCAGTGGGCTGCCAGTGTGAAAGGCTGCCATTGTTATCAGCACTGGGCTGTAAAGAAAACACAGTGTGCTATGCCATTTTTTGCTAGCCAGCAAGGTATGTTTGTACTCCCCCTGTATCTAAATTAGTCCAGCTTTGCCCTGACTTTCCTGGGATGGGCTCACCCTGTTGTGGATGAGGGGTTATGAAAAATGTATGAATGATTATGTATCACTCTATCTATTTATGTGTCATATACACATTACCAGAAATGTAATTTGTACCATATGAGTGTCACTCATAAAAGAATGCCAGGATAAAAAAAATGTTTTGAAATGTATAAAAAGTAATTTTCTATAAAATGATGGAAATTGTAACTAGTTTAACCTTTTCATTTCATGCCATTTTAGTATTTGCTTCATCCATAGCACTGGACTCACAAAGACCTGTTTTTTGGTGGATTGATGTTATTTGAGGCTCACCTCATCATGTATAAGAAAAACTAATTTAAAGTGATCAGGCTGCTCTAATTTGTTTCATAAGACTAATCATTCCATTTGATTTGATCTTCTAAGAAAACACAGCAATGCATTTGAAGCCATATGTTGAGTCATGCTTTCCAAAATAACAAGATGTAGTTCTATAACATGAAGGAAAATTGCACTCTTCTGATCTAGATTAACCTGTCTCAGGTTTCCATGGAGTCCAATAAGTGGCTGAAGTCATTCATCATATCCTTTTGAAATCAGTGCCTTTGCTCAGATTCTCTCAATGACTATGCAACCGCAATACTTCTACCATTGTTTATTGTTTGTTTAAATTTAATTTCTAAATCAATTCATTGTTTTTCTGAATTCAACCATTGATGCTCACTCAGTCCATTTTTTGTTTTTTTGTTTTTGTTTTTAAGAGACCACCAATGTCCTAAAATCAGGTTTCTAAATCATTACTGGGAACCAGAACTCATCAGTCTTCTTATAATCCAATGAATAACTTTTGTTGAGTTTCCAAAACTCAAAAAATCCACAGAAATTTTCTTGAAAACGTATGTGGAGTTTGTTTTTCTTCAATTGCCATGCTTAAGAATGTGGTGATACATTGTCATTTTGGGTATGTTTGCCAGCTTTAATATTCATGACTTCATTCATAGACTATTACACTGGCTGTAGATTCAATGTCAAGAGCACCAGCTTGTGAAACCACAAGTACAATAACCCAAATGGAAGTCTGACTAGAGAGACATTCATTCAGCAAACTGGTTCTTCTTGCTATTTTTTAAATTAACTTTTGCAAGGTTTTGGTTCGCAACAAGCAACAAATTCTCTAAAAGAGAGGGTAATTTTCACTTTGTGTAAACCAAAAGTGCCTGGGGTGGACTGGTGACAAAAGGCAGCCTAAGAACTTGCCACCTGCCCATTGATATGTTGCGCAGATGATTACGATCAACCGATTGGCTGCCAATGAAACACAGCACTGTTCATTAATCAGCTCCTGTGATCGACCTGGAAACATCAAGATCAACTGATGGGTTGGGCGCCCCTTATATATATAGGCTATATAATGGCTTGGGGAAGAAAGATCAGCCTGAAAAAGACTGGTCCACCGGGAAAATTCCCAAACTCCTCCGATACCCAATCTGTGACTGGGGCTAGACAACCCTGTCCAGATACCGGAATTAGTCTGTGTAGTGCCATAGTTTACTTAGGACCAGGATAGCATTTACACAGCAGCATTTTGCTGCATTCCATCATTGAGGGAGCACATAAACTGTATGGTTTCTACTTATGTTTCCTGTGAATCTTTGGTAAAAGTAAAGTGTCTAATACTGCCAACTCCCAGGTTTGATCTACACTCAGGATTTTTTAGCATAATAGAAACATTGTAAGTCATATGTTTTGCCTTTTGGAAAGAAAAGGGACAATCTGTAGTTGATAATCCTTTGTGTCTGTGTCAAAAAGGTCTGAATGTTTAATGAACTCGTGTCACCTGCATAACTGTCTGGCGAAAGGGGTCTTTTGGATCCCCAGGCTAAGAAGATGCAGACTTAGGATTAACGTGAGGGGAAACGCAGCCATTAGAGAATGAAGTATCAGCCCTTTGGCAAAGGAGAACGGAACTTGTTCTCAGATCTTGATCTCTGTCTGGGTGGCCTGGAAAAGGGAGCAGCCACCCTCTTCATCTTTACACGATTCTCCTTATGTTTGTCTGTTTTGATACTTGTCATGCCTGCTTGCTTACCTGTTACTACAAGTTAAATACAGCAGCCTCTCTATCCCGAAGGACAGGATGAGCAAGGTAATTGGAGAGGGTCTTCTATTCTGGCAGTCTGCCTTGTGGCATGCTCAGCTTACTTTTAAAGAATGTTCTCATTATGGAATTTCAGTGAAAGCTGACTTATAGGTTTATTTGCATGCATAAATCTGGGGGGAGGGGCTTAAAGTGATGTCCACTTCTGTTTGCATTTGAAAAACTCAGATACAATCTTTTATTTAAAAAATCACAGATATATTTCAGAATTTTATTCATAACGTTTTATAGGTTTGCATGGAATTATTTGCAGCAGGTCATTATATGGTGATTAATCTTCACTGCGTTCTTAATGATGCTCCAAAAACTGGGTGCCCCCCCACCGCCAAGTTCTGCGGTCCATGATTAGGGCTGCTGAATGCAATCAAACAAGACTAAACAAAATACCAGTGATTTGAGCACCGCGGTGACCGTGAAATCTGGCACGTGAATAGTCCGGAATTTATCTAGCAAACCATGCCTTTTTTTCACACAGATCATTTGCCCATCTGGACGGGTGGGGCGGGGACACGGGTCTCAAATGTTTTTCACAGCCGCTTGTCCTCGTGAACCCAGCTCTGAAAATGTGTTACCCATAAAGGCTTCAGAGCCGGGTGAGAGAAGACGCTCATGCACTTGCAGGTGTCGCCGCTGGTGAGAAAATAGCAACGCAGCCTTCCTCAGTGAGTCCAGCGTCTGGAAAAAAATGAGAAAAAAAAACAATCCCTGTAGATAGTTTCCCCGGAATAACAGGTGGGATATCTCCACGGGAATTTTAAGGGTGCGAGTTTTAGACGCAATACGTTATTTCCATTATTTCAGAACATGGGACTCACTGGGTTATCGTGACTAGGTACAATGAATCCATGTGGGTCTGCGCAGAGGTAATCAAGTTAGCGTCAAGCAATTGAGGGGACCTTAAGGAAGCTGCCGTTGTTGAAAACATGAGTGTACACAATTTATTTCTAGTTTTTAAGTTCTATGTGTATGTTTCTAATACATCAAGCAAGATATGTTTGTCCTTTTGATGCAGACTGTTTTGTAATCAAACAAGTCCTCCTACACAAATAATTTTTCAAATCTCTGCTTTGAGAAATAAATCATTTTTAATCTATAAAAAAAGATCTTTCATGGATCAAACAAAAATATATTTTATTTTGTTTCCAAGGGATTTGTACTAGGCTTTGCTGTGGATGTTTACTTTTCACAAATTTTATAAGATGTGTTTAGGACAGATTCAATATACATGTTAAGAGTTTATGTCATACTTTGTTTTGCAATAAATAATGATTCTTCTAGAAAATTCACCCACGTGCAATTATTCAAACCAATGAAGACCTGTTGTGCATTACGGCAGTTAGTCTGCAAATCATTTTCTTTCTGATATATACGTAAGAAGTGGTTTAACAAGTAAAAACTTGAACACAAATCCTTATAAACAGGTATGCATGTGTATATACTATATGGACAAATGTATTGGGACACCTGACCCCCAACCACAGGAACTTTGATGACATCACATTCTAAATCCATGGACATCAATATGGAGCTGGTCCCCTATAACAGCTGCCACTCTTCTGCAAAGGCCGTCCACATGATTTTCGAGTGTGTCTGTGCCCATTCAGCCAGAAGAGCATCTGTGAGGTCAGGCACTGATGTTGGACATGAAGGTCTGGCTCTCAATCTCTGTTCTAGTTCATCCCAAAGGTGTTTGATGGGGCTGAGGTCAGGACTCTGTACGGGTCAGTCAAGTTCTTCCACACCAAATTCCATGTCCTTATGGGCCTTGCTTTGTGCAGTGGGATACAGTCATGCTGGAACAGAATAAGGCCTTCCCCAAATTGTTCCCACATAGTTGAAAGCATAGAATTGTCCAAAATGTCTTGGTATACTGAAGTATTAAGAGTTCCCTTCAGCCCCATACCACCATTATCCCAACTTTACAGTTGTCACAATGTAGTCAGCAGGTAACTTTCTCCAGGCATCTGCAAACCCAGACCTGTGCTTTACACCACTCCATCCAACGCCAGGCATTGCGCTTGTTGATGTGAGGCTTGCATGCAGCTGCTTGGCCATGGAAACCCATTCCACAAAGCTTCTAGTGCACAGTTTTTGTGCTGGTGTTAATACCAGAGGAAGTTGAGAACTCTGCAGTTAATGAGCCAACAGATTCAACAGACGCACCATGAGGCTCAGCACTCGGCGACCCTGTTCTGTTACTTTACCTTATCTCACACTTCATAACTGAGTTTCTGTTGTTCCTAAACGCTTCTACTTTGCAATTGTCTACAGTATGTGAATAGGTATAACTTCCTGCTCGGAGATTTTCTATGGCTTTTTTCTATGGATTTCTATGGCAGTATTTTTCTCATATTGTCCATACACAGTAGGAACACACATTGTGAACAGGTGATCTGAAGACCCTAAGAGTTACTCATTTTCGCCAGCCCACATAATCACTGGTCCTGAATTCCAGAGTGTTTGGGCTACTTGGCAACACTGACTGAGATTTCCATGTCAATCCATCCATCCATTTGTCTTCCACCCACTTACCCAGTACAGGATCAAGGGCTCTGCATCCATCCAAGCAAAATAAACTGAAGGGATTTCTTCATGTGCCAGTATTTTTGTAGAAAAGGCCCTGAACATAAAATCCATGCATCCATTTATCCATCTTTTCGCTTGAGTGCCTGGCTGTTGTGAGCCTGGAGCCTATTCTAAGAGGCACTGGCAGCCAGGGAAAGGGACTCCCGGACAGCTAGACTATATAATGCCAGCATTATGTGTAGAATATTGTATTAATGCTGCCCTGGTTGCATTTTGTGTTGACAGTATTTTCACAGTTCATATATATTTCCCATCTCTACTGCATAGTAATATTGATAGGGAACATTTTGTGGCTCATCAGGTCTGGCCCTTTGATTGATATCGGCAGGTTGCTGGAATGCAATGAAGGCTGAATGAAGGCTCAGTTGCACTTTTGTCCCAGGGACTTTGTGACCCCCCCGCCGCCTTTATAAAAAAGCACAAAATCCATAATCCAGAAATACACTAGTAATACACATTAAAGAACACATCAAATAATTGAAAGGATGAATGTGTATGTCTCCTCTTGCATTAGGGCTTCTCCACTCAGAGAAGTTAAAACACTTTTCAGCTCAGGAAATTTTTTCTGATTTTTGTTTAATCAATAGCCACACGTACAGCAAAAAGTGGTGATTTAGGTAAATTTTTAGCAATTTCTTCCTTTGTCATTTTGCATGCATATTAATACTTTTAATTAAATCCTATAATTTAAATAATCTAAAATAGCATTGTCTTATATTAATTGTAATGTTTGTCATTTTCATTATGGAAACGTCCTTTTCACTCAGTCAAAGCACAGTCTGTGTGTAAGTGGGGGTTGTGATGGACACCCCAGCACGGCATGGCAGATTACATGCTACATCATGTAGAGATTTGTCATTCCGGGAGATTATTTTTCAAGGTGAAGAACAATATCTGCTGTAATCAAAATACAGCTCAGGAATAAACTGAGAAAATAATGACTACCATATTCCATATATGGAAACCATCAATATTACAAATAATGGAAAATGCTTTTGTCTGTTTGTTAAAACCTAGATGATACATTATACTGAGGACACATACATTCTTGTCCTTACAAATGACACATTATGAACATTTGTGTTAGTTCTGAAGGTTTCAGCTGCATCTATTGATCAGGTAAAGTATGCAATAAAAAGTAATTAAAATATTGGCATATAGTGGTACCTAAGTACGCGAACTCATTAGAATTCTTAAAAGTCGAACCAACCAGTTCGGAAAAAAGATAACCTAGAACTCGATGTGAATCTCATAAATCGAACCGTGAAAGAACTTGTACGCGCGGGGAAATGAGTCACGCTGCACGTCTCTCAACGGAATCAAAGGGTAACGCTTCAGTCTCAGCCTCGCTTTCGCTGTGAAAGTATTGTGCATATTTACACTAGCTGAATACATATATTTAGACAGTAAAATACACTTAGACAATGATAGACATTAACAGTAATTATTATATAATAAAATACATTTAATATCATTAATAATATTGTCGTGCCGAGCAGGGCCGGAACGGAGACGAATGCGCGGGCATACGGGGTTTAATTACAGGTAAGGCAGGCAAACCGCAGACGGACAATACAATGATCGGACTGTGGAAACAAACTGAAACGCGGAATAAATACAGAGAACTAATGACAACAAGCAGAAACAGCTGATCACACTGGGATTCCACACGAGGTTAACGAGGGGGCGTGGCACACGGGAGGAGCGGACGATCGGGGCAGGACACATTGTTTTTTTTTAACTTTACACATTGTTTGGATTTATTTTCTTACTTTACACATTACTGTTTTGATAAATGTGCTTAGATGTGTTTAGTAGTATAGAGTATTTGCTCTTCTTAAATGCTAAAAAAAATAATAATTAGGTGTAATTAATAATTAATTGGAACCAATTAATTGGTTTTCCATTATTTCTTATCGATCAGAACTCGAACTTTTTAGGATTCGAACCGATTAAGAAACAGATTAAGTTCAAGTTCTGAGGTATCACTGTATATGTTAAATTATTAGATATTATTAGGTCTCAAACTAGATAGACAGCTCATGGGAGAGACACAGAGAATACATAGTGAGTATTCTAATAAATTTGGGAAGTCACTGGTTCAGCATTGTGTGGCTCACTGAGTTTGAGGGTGTACTTGCAGTCAGAAGGTTGCCAGTTTGAATCCCAGCATTCACCAAGTGATGTCATTGCCTCACCTCTAAGCAAGGCCTTAAGCCCTTAACTCCCGTTTGCTCTAGGGCCTGACTGGCTTCGCTTTCTTAAAAACTTTGGATAAAGGTGTGTTTAATTATTTAAAAAAAAAATAAAACAGCTAAAACTTCAGTGAAACATTTTTCTAGTTTCCAAGAGCCAAATTCATTAACAACCCAAATGGAAGAGTCCCCTGTCAAGCCTTGTTTTGCAATAAGTAATGATGGTTCAAGGCACTTAGCACAAGTTTGTGCAAAAGCGCTCACCTACATGTGATTTTTCAATGTAGATCTATTACGGGTTACAGCTAAATCATTCTCTTCCCAATCTGCTCATTCATTACGTTGCGTAATTTGTCCCACAATGTGCCTTTAAAATGTGCTCCAAAAACTGATGAACGCGGCTAAGTGAATGAAGACCTGCAGTCTGCCTTTTTACAGCTCCTTCCCCTCACCTCCCATCGCGGTAATATTTCACGCTCTTCGACCTTCTGTTTGGATGAGAGTGGCTCATCCGTCTTTCTCATACCGCCAGTGTGAAGAGGGAGAAATCGAGCACCGGAGAGTTTAGATGGCTGGACATTAAAGGGGAGAGGTCTGCGCTCCCATTGAGGATTCTTAAAACGTCACTCCCTTTCACTTTGTTTACCTCGTCTAACCTCAACTGTTAAAACTCTTGATGTATTATGACCGTTGGAAGGTTTGCCCCCCTCCCCCAGCATTTGTGACGCAGACTTAGATAAAAAAGGTACCAGCCGTCTTAGTCCAGATATCCAATAAAATGGAGCTAGAGATTTTCACCAAAACAAAGAAAACAAGCTTGGAATTGAATATTAGGGCTAAACTGGCTTTTTTGGATTTTGTTTTTTTTTTGGTGGGGGGGGGGGGGTTGAAGCAAAAGAAACAGGCTTCAAAATAGGGCTGATTTTAGATTGAGATTAGTTTATGAACCAAACCGAGGGACAATTCTGAGTGTTTTTTTTTTTTTTAAAGGCGCAGAAGCATAAAGAGAGGCCATTATTCATACTGAGGGTTTGTCCTTATCATTACCCAATGAGATGTTTTGAATCAGTGACTGACAGGGGAGGGGACACTCTAGTCGCTAATCAGCATTCAGCTGGAGCCTGTGCCTGTGACCCCGCCCCTTTACATGCCCCTGAACCACACAAGGATCTCTCACCAATCTTCTCACCAGATGTGCCCCGAGTGAATTCCAGTGCCTTCTGACAGCTTCCATGGCAGATGGTGTTTGGTTCACGCCCCGCAGATGCAGCCACTGGTCCTGCCGAGTATGTAACAGGGACATATATAAAGAACTCACAACTCTATAAATCTGTCAGAGGTTTTCATTTATGCAAGGTATAAAAATATTTATAAAGTCACCACTGAACCCTGGGTTCATTGAAACATGATGCAATAGCTTTCCTTCTAAAATACATTACAGCCACATGCATTTGCCTTGAATTTACCTTCTGGCTTAACCATGCATGAGAACATAGACGGTACTATTCTCTTCTGTCATCCTCTTAATTGAACACCTCTTACTTCCATGGTGTTTCTGAGGAACAAGTTCTTTGCATGTAGAATGCATATTTCTCTGAAGAAATCAGAATGTTTAAAGGCTAAGAAAATTAACAAATAATGGTCCAGCTTCACATTCCAGGGATGTTTTGGGTGATTCCGGAAACAACATTGCTTTAAATTGCTTGCATAAATAATGTTCTATTGCAATGGGAGGGTATAGTGTTAGCTATGTAAATAAATGTTTCTTTGAGGAAAATCTGGATATGGATCAAAAGAGGAGCAGCTACAGCTTTTGATCATTTCAGCTGCCTCACGCCATTTCGTTGAAGTTTGGGTTTTGATTACCCACAGAGTAATATAGCTAATTAAAAAAAACAAAAGAAAAGATTTTCTTTTATGCTATAAAACTTTTTACAAAGTGATTTTTATTGATTTTTATTTTAGGAACAGTATTCTTTATGGCCTATGCAGGCTTGTGCTGGTCGTAATTTATTATGGATTTGAGACACTGTAATATAGAATGCAATGCATTATTTGGTGTAATGAAGTTGTTGAATTCAAATACTTTAATAAGGCCATAATCTTATGTTGACTTTCCATTTGGAAAGAACAGTGCAGAATCATACCTAACCAGGAAACTCCTTATTTTGAAATCTGGGAGACTGAAATGCAATTTCTTATCCCAAGTATGAGCTAACAGACAGAATAACAAATAAAGAAAAGGCCAATCATGAAAAACTCGTTCAGAAGTATATCTTTTGGCAAACATATTTGATTCAATTTCATTAGATTTTCATGCTAAACATGGTGCCTACATGATAGACCTATGTATTCATGTTGATATACTAATAAGGACAAAAATATTTTTCAGAATTTAAATTTTTAAATGTACAGCTGCATTGAAATGTAATAAACCGCAGTCTTGTTGATTTGTAAAAAATAAATTTTAATATGACTCGTAATATGGAGAGTTTTTCTTTGGGGGTGAGGGATGGTGAATAATTGTACTGTCACATTTGAATGCCCCTTAAGACACACTAGTGACACGTATCTTCCTGCCTGGCTTGTGTTTCATTCACATTTCAGATCCAGCTAAGGTCACTGAAACACTCTGACCATAGAGTCTGCTCGCCTATTCGCTCATGAGTTGACTCATTGATGAACTTTAAACCCTCCCAACCCGCACTTTCTGCCAGCCTGTGTTTGTTTAGACCTTCTCTCCTGTCCTGAATGCCGTTTCTGTGCTTCTGAAGGTATTCGCTTACAGAAAAACCCAGCAATTAACGTGCAGCCAAACCCGTGCAAGTGTGTAACTTCGGTAACAGAAAAGTTTTTACTTTAGAGATAACGCAGGAGCCGTGGAGTCTGGGGGTGTCACTCTAATTTTACTCTGCAAACAAAGAGTAAGTGTTGGATTTCCGAGTCACTCTTGCTTGCATTGTCCGCAAGCGAAAGCCCACGGAGGAAGCAGTAATGGCGTGTTGTTCTCAACCTTGAAAACAACAGGCCACCTTGTGCCACATCCCATTTTTCTGCAGCCAATTCTCCTCCCAAGGCACTAAATCAATAGCTATAGCATTTTTTTTTTGCCCCACTACACATAGAAGAGTGGATCTGGTGCTACGTGTGGAGTTTAAGTCTTTGGCAACCTTGAAGTAACTCTTTCTTGTTACAGATTCGCCTGGGAGATTCCGTACATAAAGTTCCCATTATTTCAGCAGTGGTCTCCGACGTCACGACCTTGCTGTCGCTGTCACCAGTGGTCTGGCTGCCCAATAATGCAGCCTGAGCGAGAGGGTCGGTCGCACTAGTGGATCAGAACCGCTCCTTTTTCAGCTATCCTTTTCCTACGGTGAGGTTAAAGAGGAGAGTCACTTAGCCCATCGCTCTCGTCTTGTGCGACACGCTGGGCACTGCTGGCCGCGCTGATGCGAGTGACGCAGGGACCGCTGGTTCCCAGAGCGCTGCGACTGAAAGGTAGTATTGTCTGTGCAAAACCATGCAATTCAACTGAAAAAAAGCTTTATTAATACAAATAATACTATGAAATAATGACATTATCCCATGGAAGTGATGTGATGCACTCCTTCAGAAATGATTTATTAAAAAATTGAAAATCTATGATTGTTCTTTATCTTCGTACGAATACTGTATAGACATGTATGACAAAATACGGGGATGGATATGACAGACAATTTATATGGTTGAATCTATCACAAGTGTTTAGTTTTAATGTTATGGATTGATCTCATCATCATAGGAAATATATCACAGATTCTTTTCTGTTGTGGCATATGTGATGTTGTGGTGAGGAGTTTAACATATTTTTGTTTTCAGGCAATACGGGGCAATAAGAATAAGAAGAGGAAAAAGAAGTAGGGTATTAAAAGTGGTATTTATTAATCTGCTGCAGACCAATAAATTTTATTTAGACATTATTCATCCAACATTTGTCTTTAATTAGACGCATGGGAAGTCAGAAGTCTCTTCCAACAAAGAACAATTGTAAATTACAGCACCAGTAATAAACTTATGCTATGAATTAGGGGCACTGAAGAACTTTCTAGATCTCTTGACACTGTGAAAAATTGTAGGGTGATCCATGATTTATTTCTTTTATATAAAACAAGACCACTATAACTTATGTATATGCCGTATCACTTAAAGTCACGGTTCTCAGATTTTTCTCATGAGTAACTGTCTTTAAATCACAGAAGGCACAAATGGGTCTGAAGAACAGACCTCTACCTAAAACTCAGACAGTTATTCCATTTCACTGTGCAAACCATATTTGTTGGTGTATCCTTGCTGGGGTTTGCTTTTGATGGAGAGACAAAACACAGAAAGACAGAAAACACCAATAGCTTGACGTTTTGCAGGTGTATCGCCGGACTGAGACCCCAGGCAGTCAGATTGCATGGGGCCTGCTTTGCTCTCAGTAATTGCAGGTGAGATCAGTTACACACAGAACATGCCATTGTCCACCATGTCCCAGGACGCTTTCTGTGTGCATGTGGAAATCTGTCAAACAAAGGGCATTTCAGAAAGGAATCTGCAGTTTATCCTTCAGTAATCGGCTTCAATAAAAACCGTTTTTGTTCCCTAAACAATAAACAGTTTAAAACACTTTAACATAATTCAGACTAAAATCTCTTCTCAGTGTAGTCAATTCAAGCTCAAACTGTCTCTGACAGTGATTTGCAGAAACAAATTCTATATATGATGCCATTTAATCAAAAAAGTGTGCAGCACGCCAGGGCATTTTGCAAGAACCCAGCAGAGATGTGACGATTCTGCCTAGCACTGGATTTTAACCAGCAACCTCCTGATCACTGGCTCAAGGGGCACCCAGCAGAGATGTGGCGATTTTGCCTAGCACTGGATTTTAACCAGCAACCTCCTGATCACTGGCTCAAGGGGCACCCAGCAGAGATGTGGCGATTCTGCCTAGCACTGGATTTTAACCAGCAACCTCCTGATCATAGGCTCAAGTCCCAATGCCCCCCCTCCAAAAAAAAATCATAAGCACACATTACTGTCTCCACAAGATGACAATGTGGGTTGTAAGACAAAGTGAATTATATGTGAATTGTATATGAGAGAATATAAATCATACACCTTACTGCAAAGCTAGCAAGCTAGCAGCTGCCATTGTTGAAGGGAAGTTGCAGTCATGCACCCGCCAAAGAAAAAGGAATGAAACTTTCAGTTTCAAGCTTGTCTTAGAGCCCAGAAAAATCCTTCAATAAATGAATAAATATAAGCATAATCCCTTAAAGTCAATCATACAAATTGTCTGCGATATTTATCCCCATACCTTGTCATACATGCTTTTTTTATATATATATATATATATATATATATATATATATAGACTACAATCCCCTTTTTGATTTCATAGGATATATGACAAAAAAATGCAGTTTGACAGAACAGGGGAGAGCAATTTGTGCAATATTTCCTCAGGATAAAAGGAAATGTATCTATCCATCCTCCGATTGCCAACATTATGGACACTGCAAGCAATTTGACTGATTAAATTTATGGCCAGGTGTTTTGGAACATAAGCACAGGTTGAAATAAAGAGTTTATAAAAAATATATGCACTTAGGCCAGCTATCTCCTTAAAGAGCCAGAGTCCTTTTCAGGGTGTGACGTAATTGTCTTCTGTTCAGTTTGTCAGTAATGGTATCATGTCCTTGTTGATCTTATCAGCATTTCTCCACCATAAAACCTTCAGGTTTTGGTTCAGGGTGGAAATTTCTGAGATAGACATTAAGGGAGTTGCCTGGCTGTATCCTCTATGTAACTTCCACTTTTTATCATAAGACCATGTCCTTCACTATAGTCTTCTCCATAGAATGTGAATCTCTAAGTTGTTAAGTTTTTGCGGCTCTCGACACTGCACATTCACTTGTGTTGCTATTAGCAGCATTTTTCTTCCTCGCTTTACATATTTTTTGGATTCAAAACGTTTTTTTGCCTAGTAAAATTCCTGTTGTGAAAGTCAGCAGGACTACAGTACAAGGAATGCTGAAGAGTTTACAGGCCTGACTCCCTGCTTTGTGGCCCCTTTGTGACATACTTAAGCGTGAGGTGATATCCAAAAGAAAATTCTCAATAGCTAGCACTGTGCGAGAGGAGTGGATTGTAGTTAATTTAGTATCACACCGATGACACAGAAATATACTGCACTAGAACCCATTAAGACACAGACGCAATGAGGACAACCTCAAAGGTGGCTTGCCCCTCTCTACCCACTATCTTTCTATTCCTGACAAACACACCACAATTTTACAGTGCCATATAGAGAACAGTATAGAAATAGGACCGTACATGATATTTGTCCAGGGGCATATGTTGTTTGCTATGAATCTAGCATTGTTCTATATTTATTCTGCATTATAAACATTCTATAATGTATTATCATTAATAGTACACATTTGTGGTCTTAATATTATTTTTACACCCACCTTTTAACACTTTTATGAAAGAAATTTGGTTGCATTCATTTTTTTCCAGTTTGCCTTTTAATACCACTTAACAAGACTGCTTTGACAGTATTCGAACTCTTCTCACTTTTCTGAAATGATTGGTTTGAGGTAACATCTACAGTATAAATATAATTAATTAAGGAAATTATTAATAATGAAACCAACATATAGCTCATAGTTCTGACTCATTTCTGTTGGTTGCATTCTCATGAAACCCAGAAATTAAACATGGCAGAAGAAAGTGCTGTTTCTGAAGTCACAAAAAGTAACTTTTTAGCTGTGAAGAGAAGGACCTCAGTCATGCTCCTTAGTCTGTGGTTCATTGTAGGTCAAAGAAACCAGACCTTTTCCAAGTAGTTTCCTAAGGTCATTCTAGTGATACATCTGGTTTTTCTGATTCATCTTTTGATCTATTTTATGATCACTCCCACATAAAGAAGCGTCTTACTGCCTTGACCTACATTTCTAACATTTTTCTCATGAGAAATCAATGAGAATTCTCAGTTGGATCTAAAAAATGTGCCTGGATCTCTATATGATGTTATAGAAATTCTCCTGTCCATATTTATTTTAGGATCTTTTAAAATATCTCTCGTTAATCACCTACCTTTGTTTCATTTCTCATGCAGTTTATTTTTTCAATAGCAATTTTCAGGTAAATAATTGCTACCGGGAAGTTTATTTATTGAGTTAAAAGTAAATCTAGTTTTTCTCAAGTGAAATACAAAGACAATTCAACAGTTCTAATGGGTACCTGGTTATTATGGTAACTAAAATTATTTCATTTTATTTAACAAAAGAGGTATGCCACCAAAAATCAGCCAAATATCTCTGAGCACTAAGGGTACTCTATGCCATTAAATGTCTTGCCTTTTTATTAAAGACCTTCTAATTCATCCTGAAGTTATTGCATGATCTATCTGCTCTGTATCTGAATGTAGACTACTCTGTATTTGCTTGTTAAGCCTGATGTGATGCATGACATGAAACTATTTCCAGAGCCAAACAAATCAAAACGGTGGAGCCAGTCATGTGATTCATTAGAACTTCTTTCTTCAGCAAGGCATCATTAAGAGTAAAAAGAGGGCTAAATTGCTTGAATTAAAATTTAAAAGGCAGAAGAAATGGTGGAAAAGAGGGGATAAATTTCATTCATTCAAACAGAGTGCAGTTGTTTTCCAAGGAGGAATCGGTACATCGATACTCGCTTGGCACATCTTTTTCGGTTCCGTACGCACAATGAATTGACACACATTCCTTGATACTGGTACTGGTGGAACCTAAGTTCATAACTAGATGTTCAACATGGAAAGCATTATGTTAATTGTGGCTGTGAGTTTTTCATGACTAATCCTCGTTACAGTCATTTGTGATTTGGGGACATTTTACTTTCCCAATAAACACTGGAGAGAGAGTAGCTGACAAAACCAAAACTAACCGTTAGTTCTTTTATACCAGTCTTGAATATGTTGCTGAACACATATCCAATGTGCTGATTCATTTGAGACGACATCATCATAGTGTGTGAATTACTGAAGCAAGGCAGAAACTCTCCGTGGCACTTAAGTAAATTCAATTACAGATAGGTGATCATACTTCATACCAGAGAACACGGGATTTAGTTCATTAGTTCATAATTTTTTTATTTTTAAATGTTATATTTTTCAATACGCAAATAAACAACTCCTACTCAGATATGTTGACAGACACATTGTCTTTGGTTTACATTTTTTCCTAATTGTGTTTGCAGTTTTGACAATAAATCTCAGGACAAATTCTACCAAAACTGCACTGTACCATGAACCCAAAACCTTGATTTTTTTTTCCACCCCTAATATTAAAAATTGTGTAAAATGGCTGTTTAGTCTACACAGCCACTTCCTTTTCTTTTTCTCTTTGTGTGGAATGAGAAGGACAGTTCTTTAGTTTTGTTTTTTTTCCAGATGAAAAACTTAAGGACTATATTCTCTAGGATAATGTTTGTGACATCACTGTGTATATCATAGTTCTTTTCACAACTGAATTGTCATTACACAGACAAGTCGTTTTCAAAAACGTAGCAGTGTGGTCAACTACAGATAGACTAACACAGAGTGGAGAATGATAAAAGCATTTGAAAATGATCATTAAAGAACCTCAAAACAGTTCAATGGCTGAAATCATAATTTAGGTAATAATCACAATCTCTTTCATCCCGTAGATAATTGATTTGGGCTAGATTGTTGTAAGCATAAAAAGTGCTGTTTGATCTTTATTATATTCTTTTTTTAGATTGAATTTTCTGGTCTCTGAAAGCAAAGGCAGATCAAAAGAGAGAAGTTAGATAGCTTTAAAGATTCTAATTTAGGAAATTGTGATGAGCTATATGAGGTTCCAAAGATCCTTTCTGTTTTCTGTTATATATATATTTTTTACTGCATCCTTAACCCATAGAGATGAGCAATATCTTGTGCTGTGTACAGTAATGCGTATATTATGCATATATACTGATGAACCAAAACATACATAGCAGAGGCTAACATTCAGTGCTTGTAGTCAATGTATCGAATACAGGATAAAATGGGCAAGAATGAAGATCTGAGTGATTTTGATAAGGGCCAAATCACTATGGGCAGGCGACTAGGTCAGAGCATCTCGAACTGGCGAGGCTTGTGGGGAGCTCACAGTCAGCTGGGGTGAATACCTACTGAGGATGATCCTAGGAGGGAAAAACCATAAACTGCCAATGGGATATTGGGCAGCTAGGACTCCTCGATGTGGCATATGAATAAATGCTAAGTCTGGTAAAAACTAGCAGAAGGGCTATTATGACATAAATGCCAGATAGTTAAATGATGGTCACAGCAGTAATGTGTCACGTCTAATACAGCGCAGACTTTGACATGCATCATTTTAATTAGCGGGTAGTGGTGGCAGGATTCTGCTAATTTGCTAACCACTGATTAGCGAAGCTAACTTTTCGTTAAAGGACTAGTGTTTCCGCTAACGTTAAAAACTGTTATCAGACCAATGAGCTTCCACTAAATTTAATTACAACTGTAACTGTCATTTTTTTGCAGAGAAAGTGAATCACGTTTACCTGCCATAAACATTTGTAAACCCTAAAAACACACGAATTTGTTCCTGTCTGTTGTGAGCATGTCTGCAGCAGTGTATCTGACACACTTTTGGCTGACTACGTGTAAACACAAGATATGATTGGTCAACATGGCCACAGCTGAGCAAAGTACCTCTGCAGTTCAGTTGATTTATGACATTACAGTCTTAAAGGTAGATTTATACTTCTGTGTCAAATCAATGGATTGTTTCTAACATGGAGACACTTTCCATCATTAAAATCCAATTCATTAATATACAATATTATGATTACATAATATATAAATGAGATGCTAGTGCCTGTAAGCCCTAGAAAAAGCTTTAGACAAGTGGTTTCAGAAAATGGATGGATGGATGGATAAACTAGTAGATGTTTACTAAGTTGCAATATTAGAGGCGCACAAATTTGAAGGAAAACTTGCACTTTTTAATTTATTATTTGCTGTCTGCTGACAACCAAATAAAATTAAACTATCTGCACCATATTCATTTGCATCGCAACACTGAGTCAAATTGCACCACATCGCAATAAACAAAGTTTAAATGCAATTTTTTAGCGGTTTATCTGTTTGGCGTTATTGAATTAAACTTTAAAATTAGCGAATTAGTGGTTATTAAAGTTAACTTTTCCATTAGCTGTCCTCACCACTGCTAAATAGTCAACATTATTCATTTCATGTGGGGGTGGTTATAATGTTATGGTTTTGTAAAGTATCATTTTTACATATGATATAGATTTCTAACACCCTGGTCTGGTTACCATGGTTCCCATGGAACCGCCTACACTGTGCATGTATAGTAATGAATCCAGAGGTTCTACTCAGTCTGGTTCTCTAGCGGCTCATTGTGGAATCCCTGATGGCAAAAGGAGGTGCCATTGACAAATAGCTTTTTCTTTAGCAGCAACCAAAAGAGAATTGTGTATTTTCTATAAGGATTTTTATTTTGCCATACTCCCCAGAATGAATTGTGTATGAAAGAATGATGCATCCAGTTTCTGCAACATCTGCTCAGGTAGGGCCATGAAAAATAAAATCAACCATAAAAATCCTAAAAATTGCAGGGCACAAAGCAGAGTACAGCCTGACATGATGTCAGTTTATCACAGGGTATTAATTTATCCAAAACCATATCGGCAATTCAGACTCATCTGTTAATCTGATTCATTTATTGGACAGTCAATAGAAAAGGTGGAAAAAGAAATATTAAAATAAGCAACAAATCACAGGCATCTCAGTCTATCATTGGCAGAGTACATAAGAGAATCTGAACATGCATGCATGAGTGAGCATGATATCTTTGGCTGTTCCAAAAGCTTCTAACCTCTTCAGCATGTGGGAGGAGGGCTTCTGAACCTCTAGGAAACTCTTAACCTATCACTATCTTTTCCAGGGTATCAGGGAGCCTTTTTTAGCCAGTCATTTTGGAAGCAGAATGATCTCATGTTTTCCCATCGCAAGACCTGTGGTTGAGTCAGAGCCACTTACCGATGAATAACACTGGATGCTACTTTGGTCTTCCTGAGTAGCGACCTCACCTTCAGATGTTCTCAGATCTTTTTCTGAGGTTCTGAGATAGCCTTTCCTTGCAGCTATCATCACAATCTGACTCCATAGCTCCTTTCATCATCATCATCCTCCATCAATCCCTCCTGATGCTGCTTTTTCTGTGTCAAATCTTTTTTGATGCATATTTATGTCTTCTTACTGAAACTTGTGGTATGAGGTATATTTCAATGGCAATATATGTTAATTTATAAATACTTTGGTTGTTTTATGATGCTACAGCATATCGGAACCTTTTTAGGGATAATTATTTTCAATTTTTATCCCTCTTTTAAAACTTTAAAAGTAAATAAGCTATTTAATAGCGCTGATTTTAGGGAAATTTAGACATTTGCAATATTGTGTGACTGATGAAGTATAACAACGTCTTGGCTATTTTTGCAGGTGCAGCACATATGTTTTCAAAGAAATTTCTCACTGTTTCTCAGAAACAAATCTCAGTTTCTCCATCTATTCATGAGATGTCACTTGCAGTACAGAACTTATCAAGTAAGTCTATCACAAGGCAATACAACCATTTAACAGAATCTGCACAAATAATAATTCTTGTTACTACTGTCCAGTACATGCTGATCAAAAATGTCAGCAATTAGCTGTTTGTTATTATGTATAAATATTATACGGTGTTTTTAAGGCAATGTTGGCACCTGGTGACCATATAAATAATCTTACTCCAAAAGATCATGTTTTCTGTTCGGATCTTCAGATTTTCCAAAGGCATGTTCATTGTTATAGTAATCAATGCTGTTCAACATCATTATGTTGGTATTTGCCAATACACGGGGTCTTCTAATAATATTCCCAGAAGAAGATAACTTTAATCTGATCATTTGTGCTTCAAGCAAAAGTTTGGGATTGATTTGATCCAGAATTCCCTTATTTGTTTTCATTCCATTTTACATTTTGTCTGTTTAACAGACTCTTTCATCCAAAGCGACATACATTTCTTACAAGTAAGCAGAGTCAAGGACTCGAGAGTGAACTCAATCTGCTGAGTCTACAATTTCCACTGGTGACCTGATCACAAGCACAGTGTTCTAACCCACTGAGACACACCATCCCCTAGAAAAGACGGAGGCTTGAACTTGGGTCCTTCAGTACAACAACAATAGAGCTCAATAGAGCTTTGGCTGAACTTTCAGACTACATGTGGTGAGAAATACATCACAATAGAAGTGCTGGGGATTGAACCCTGGACCCCATACATGCAAAGTATGCATTTTTTATCTTTGAGGTACAGCCCCCTCTCTTAGTTCATTGTTGAATTCTTAAAAGATTTTGTGAACACCAAAGTTCAAAGACACTCTTCCTGTCCTGCTTCATGACTGCCCAGCTTTTCCATCCATAGTCATAGGAAATGCTGTATATTGAAGAATTTTAATATGAGTTCTTAGAGAAACAGTAGTATCACCACAGCATCTCATCGCAAGTCCTTATATCTTCCGATCTCATTTGTCTGAATATTGAAGATCTTTCATGGTTCTTGATTACGCAACTATCTTCTTCTATTCTTCCAAATCAACTTTTCTCATTATATATCCTGTGTACACATCAAATAAATATGGTGATAATATGCAACCTTATCTAACTTCTTTACCCATCTCAAACGAGTGTCTTTCTCCATATTCCTTCATGGCTGTAACTTCTTGTCCAGTGTAGAGAGTGTAAGGACAATGAGATGGACTCTCATTCTGCTGTTCCTTAGTTCATGCATCAGCAATAATATCTCTTGTTCCTCAGCCTTTCCTGAGCTTGTACCTCTGGTAGTTATCTCTCTAAGTAGGTTGCTAATCTACATTTCATTATCTTCAGAATAATATTAGTGGACTGTGCTATGGGTCCACTGAAAGATATTCCATGTATGAAACCTCATTAAATATACCATGGTTTTTGCTATTTTTGTTTTAAAGGTCTCCAGTGTATTTGTTCCATCTTTGCTTGATCTTTGTTCCATTAGTTATTACTTACCTGCTGAAATTCTAACGGCATAGCCACTTGAGATTGTAACTTTTTTTTAATAATATGGATCAGCTCTCAATATTCTGTTATTGTTTCCTAATTCTATTATTTGGAAATGTTATATTACATCCATTGTCTTTCTGAGGACATTTACATTGTACATATTTTGCTGACGCTATAGTCCAAAATAATACACAAGTATGACAAATAGCAGTGTAAATAGTAATGGAGCAAGAGCTACACAAAAACTTCTGGCAAAGCATGAACCTAATAAAACTATTCAAGGATCAGAAGTGTCACATAAGAACATTCAGGGAACAAAAAGAGGAATTAGGTTAGTGGAATTCATGGAACAGATGGGTCTTCAGGTGATTCTTGAAGGTGAAGAGGGAGTCTGATAACAATGTTTTTTAGCAGCTCATTCCATCATTGGGGAACCACACAAGAGAACCATCGGTAGTGACATTCCTTACATGGTGGTGGGTGCCCCAAGTGGTGTTGGTTTGCTGTCCAAAGGGAGTCCATCAAAGACACCTAAATCTTGATGAGCATTTTGATGGAGATAGGTACCTGTCCATTGATGGATCTGTAAGCCACCAAGAACATGACACGAGCGCAAATAGGGACCCAGTGAAGAGAAACGAGGAAGGGTGTGATCTGAGGACATTTAGGCTTAAAAAATATCAGACGTGTTGCTTCCTGAAATTTGTGATTTAGTACTTTTAAGAGATATTTATCTTTCCTAGTTTTGGCTTTTCTTGTTCTCAATTTTAGTTCTCAGTTACATATTACTGACTTGGACAATCCGGTCTCCAATCATCAGGAGTATAACCATCCATCCTATGCAGTGTTGTGGGCGCAAGGCAGGGAATAACCCATGATATTGCACCAACTCATTGACGGGCACTTGCACCATTCACACCTATGGACAATCGGGCAACTCCAATTCATCTTAGCATGTTCCGGGGTAGAGACTCGCATTGTGGATCCAGACGTGTGAGGCAGCAGTGCTAACCACAGCACCGCTATGCCATAAAGCTTAAGGCCCATCCATCAAACCAACCATCCCATTTAGGGTTGCAGGGAGTCCAAGGTCTATCTCAGAGGCTATGGGCACAAGGTAGGGAACAACTCAGTTTGGGACACCCACCTATCGCAGGGCACACTCACACACTATTCACTCACACATGCACACCTAGTGGCAATTTGGTACCCCAAATTAATTTTGGCATGTTTTTTGAACTGTGGGTGGAAACCAGAGTTACTCAAAGGAAACCCTACAATGACATGCATAGGCAACAATGCTAACCACTGTGCTGCAAAGCCTAAGCTCTGTCCCTCTATCCACTTGAGGTAATCTAAGCCTAAAATGTGAATTGTAATTTTTACCACATCCAAGTTTCCTTGGTTCTTGCTCTATACATTCCATGTTCCAGTAGTGATCCTTTCTTTGAAGCTTCAGATTGTCTTTTCCAACATGGCAACAACATGTCTTGGGTATGATATTAAACTCCATCTGGCCTTTCAAGCGGTCCTCCAACTTGCAGGGAAAAATTTGGGGGTTGGTGGCAACTTCACACAGCTCCAACCAAGCAGACAGGACTCGTTTCGTTTCAGCTCTGCACGGATGTAGCCCTGCTGCAGCCACCCAGAGGAAGCATTTCAGTGGCAGCACTCTCTGAGCTATGCAGACCGAGGGTAGCCAGATTTCTTTAGGTGAGTACACCAGTTACTGGTTTGGTCACACTGTTGGCTGCCATACTCAGGGAGTAGCTGTTGCAGTAGGGGCCCTCCCGATGGTGTCCAATGTTACTCCTTTCAACGAGCGTATTATGAGACTCAGGCTAAGGCATTCCCTGAGTGTCTTGTCTGTTGTCTCTGCGCATGCTCTGACCATGATGAGCGATGTCTTGGTGAGGGAAATTTTATTTTCAACTTTGCTCAGTGGTTGGGGTGCCAATGAGGTGACATGGGTCATGAGGATGGCTATTAGGATTGTGACTGTGGTGAAAGTGGGTTCATGTTCCTTGACTTTGCAAAAGGTTAAGGGCTGCAGATCTATGGATTGTGGTTACAGCACCCTGAGCCGCATCATTGGATTTGGCACTTCAATACTGGTGGTGCGGCAAGGGAGGTCATATCCTTGTGAGCAGACACTGGAGGAACTGCAGGGTCTACAGAAGTGCCCAGTTTATGAATTCTGATTACCCAGTATTTTTTGTGTGAGGAGCTTGCAGATTTGGGTTCAACTGCCAAATCTAATGTGATGTTAAAGACCATCCATGTCAAGAACTTGAAGGTCACTCTGGATATTATTAAGGGGAGTGGCAGCTGCACTGTGGGACATCCTGAGACTTCACTGGATCCTCCTGAAGTTGCTGGACATCATGGCAGGCCTATACACTGGTACTGTGAGTGCTGTGCAGAGTGGAGGCGAATCCTCTGTGTCCTTCCTTGTGGATTCTGTGGTTCATCAGGGATGTGTTCATGCTCCTTTGCAGTCAATGGAGGCTCTGATCAGGGCTCCCGAGAGACTCAGCAAGGAGTCTCAGTGTTTGGGTTTGCAAGTGTCTCGGTTAAAAACCAAGATCCAGGCCTTTAATGACCTCTTGGGCACAGCAGTTTTTCTGTTTACAGAGCTAATGTCCACCACATGGAAAGATTCACTTACCTCAGTAGCGACGTCTGTGTCTCTGGTGACTCTTCGTATGAAGTCAGTAGAAATATTGGGAGAGCATGGAGAGTCATGAGGTTGCTGGAAATATTAGTTTATCCTTTCTACTATGAAGTAGCTCATCTTACAGGAAAAATTTGTCATAAGTCTTGTCTGTTTCAGCTGTTTAAAATTCATAATCAACATCCATCTAGTTACGCTTTACTTCCACTAGAAATGGGGATATAAAAACTACAGTTTGACAGCCTCAATTATATTGCAGATAGAGAGCAATGGAGGCTTTCATTCACCCCTAAACAAGCATAAAAATAACACGCACAGGGGACATCCAGCAAGGCGAGGATGACAGATGTGTCTCAGTGGATTTCTTTGAACATGCAACAAAGGCGAACAACAGTAAGGAGCCTTATGATGTGATTTATGAGAAAGGCTTTTCAAGTTCCACATGAGATAGTGATCCAAGGATCCCTGTAATCCAAGATAGTGTACTCACATGGGGACAGAATTAGTTAGCTACGTGGAGACAACAGGCTATTTTAAGAGGTACAGCCTCTAGTAATCTGTAGACAAACAGTGTTTTTTTATGCTTTGTAATCTACAATCACCTCAAGTTTCTGAACATACTTCAGTAGTAAGACCTCATTTAAAAATTGTTTACTGTTTCAAGCTTCCACAGACACACTCTACTGAGCAATTATTTGTTGTATTGTGGAACATTTGTACATTATTTTGACGGCATTTTCCTGTCATAGCCTGTCATAGCCATTTACAGTGAAGCGCAGTAGAAGAGGTTCTACAAAGAGCAACAAGAATGATTGCTGGTCTTTAACAGGCTTCCATACATGGATGACATAAATGTGTCTAGTAAAGGTGCCTTAATTGTAGGTATAAACAAGGATAAAATAAATCATTAGGAGAATCAAACCACTTTAATGTTCCAAAACAAATTCAGAACCAAAAAACAGCCAATGAGCTGTGTAAATTATAAAAAATCTGTTTTGCAATGCCTTTGCTAATCTTAAACATCATTTGCATTTGTCATCTAGAACATAACAACAACAACATTAATAATAATAATGATAATAATAATTTTATTAACATTATATAAATTATTATTATTTGAACAATTGTAATATTTATATGTACTTGTGGCCATTAACAAAACTGTTTACCATTAGATGATAGGATTCAGTGATTTTTGAACTAATAAAAGCACTGAAGTTGTGACCTGATGTGTAGACACTTGTGTTGTCCTTCACGGGGGTGGCATGGTGATGCAGTGTTTAGTGCTGTTGCTTCCCCCCTCTGGAACCTTGGTTCAGGTTTTTGGTCTGGATCCATGTGCATGTTGTCATGGGGTTTCCTCCAGGTACTCCAGTTCCCCCCCCCCACAGTCAAAAAGCATGCTGTGGTTGATTGCCATTACTAAATTGTGAATGGTGTGTGCCCTGTGATGGGTTAGCAACCCATCTTGCATTGTTTCCTACTTTGTGCCCATAGACTCTGCCACCCTGAATAGGACAAACCATGACAGAAAATGATTCATGATTTGCCTAAACAGGGTCACCTTATAAAAGGTAAGAGTGTGTACAGCTGTGATGCATTATAATTTGTGCCAATAAATTTATGGGGTTCTTTTCTTTTTTCTTATATACTTGTCCATTGAAGTGAGAACACCTGTACGCAGGCGAGCGTAATGTAATTTAAAATGAACTGCATAAATTATTAGTTTTGTCAAAGTATGGTTTTTAATATAGCTATATTGAGATGGTTGATATTAGTGATATTACTATAAATGATTTATGATGATGGTGCACATTCAATATAATAAATTATTGTTCTACCTATTTTAATGCATTTTACCTACATTTTAAATGTATGTGCAATATATCAGTTTTCAAAGAAATCAAATGTTTAATAGTCAGAGCTTTGATATTGCGTTTCAAACGCAGCAATCAGCATTCACTTAATGTTCAGCTACTTCAATGGTCACATCAGAAATCTCGTTAAAACCATGCTGTACATGGTAAACTACCTGTGCTGTACGAAATTGATTATTATCTAAGTGGTATATGATCTCAGGCCCTTTGTCTTATTCCCACTTGAAATTCAGCACCCGATATTTTTTAGTGTGTTTTTTATTATTGTTACCATTTGTTATTATCTGTGTGTTGATAAGAGAGTAGCTAATCTGGCTCGCAGTTAGACAGACTCAATGAACTCCATTTACTGGGCATCTTCCACTCACCCTAATTTAAGCTGCATATCTTAAGCACTGTTGCGAGCTGGATTTCCTGTGGCTTTAGCAGGATGCTCTATCAGCTCTCCAGGAATGGAATGTTCTCCGCCCTTCTCATTCCATTGATGGTGCTGTAAATCTTAGTCTCCCCCGCGGCGGCACAACTGCATGGTCTTGTCATGATCTCTGCTGGCTTTCCGTCCCCTTCATCTCGTTATGCTTGCAGTCAGTACTCATTCTCAGTACTCATTCTCATGGTCTCCATGAGTATCGCAGAGATCCCAATTTTCCCGACTTCGAAACAATTCACACCTCTAAGCTTGTTTATGCACCTGGTGAACTCAAAGATTCCATCCGGACACTTTTGCTGGAGTCTGAGAATCGAGTTGTCTGTGTGCTTTCTAGGAAAACACACTGACAGGCTGAACCTCTTTTGGTAGCGGTGATGTCAGTGCTCTAACAATCTCAGGAATCCTTGGTTGCTGGGAGAAATCCGGTGACACTTTGATGTGTTTAGCAAAATCTGGTAACCATAGAAACAATCCATTTTTTTTATCTATTAAAATGTTGCAGTTTTCATAAAAAATACAGTGCTATGCTATGATTTAATTACGAATGACATTGTATAACTGAACTATAATAACATTTCTAAGATATGCTAAGGGCCTGCGTTGAAACACAGATATGAAGACAACTGATTCTTGATGAGGGGGCACATTATTTTAATTACAGCTGTTTTTATAATCCATCCATCCATCCATCCATCCATCCATCCATTTTCCATACCTGCCTGGCCTATGCACAGTAACAGGGGTTTGGAGCCTATGTAGGAAGCTACAGACGCAAAGCATATTGTGAATATTGTGAATATTGTATTTATCTTGTCAACGAGCCAGATTTACAAGACAGTATATCCTTGCTAGATAACCAGCCATTACCTGAATTTCATTTGTTTAATTTGTTCATTTGTTCATATGGGTGCTATCGGTTGTATGTCATACGTAATATAAGGGTGTTCCTCAATAAAGGAAGCAATTAATTTTGTTTGGCACACACTCATACAAAGAGGGGGACAGTTCAGAAAGGGTGGTTTGACGGTCCCTGGAACAGTCAGAGTCAAAGTTCTTGCTCAAGGGTCCATAACTCTGCATGCCGCAGGAAACTTACTGCCAACCTTCCAGTCACAGAAACTTGCAGTCTTAATCATCCCAACCATTCATATGTACTTCTAATACAATATTTTTTAATCCAGTCCTCAGGGACCTGCATTCAGTCCACATTTTTGCTACTCAGAGCTGAGAAGGAGCAAAAATGTGTACTGGATAACAGTGAGTTGGGAGGGAGCAAAAACGTGGACCATCTGTGGGTCCCCAAGGACTGGGTTGGGAAACACTGTTTTAATATAACTTATCCCACAATGAAGAACCAAAAAACGTCTCTAGCTACAGGGCAACCTTGCAGATGGTGTTTGCCCTGCTTGTCAGGAAACCTTGTTGGACTCCTCCAGTATCCACAGGGAAAAGCCACAGGAGAGAATTTAAAAGGATTTGTTTTGCACTTTGAATCAATTAGCACCCTTTTCAAAGGGACCTGGCCATTAGTTTGGCTAATTTTATTTGCTGAGTGAGGAAAGTATAATTACAGTTGGGTAAGTTGGGCCTTGCTTTGCACGGAAGCTCACCATCTCCTGCTGAGAAGTGATGGAAGGGCACTCTGCGGAGGTGTGGAACATTTCTACCGCATACAAAAACATCATAGTTTTTACATTGCTTTCATCTACTAGAAACCTGACCCAGCAGTGGCTGTCCGCCATTCCAGATTCTTTTAAAGTGGAATTCAATGGCATTTTGGTTTTGCAGTGCCGAAAAAAACCCCAGAAAAGTTTCCAGTAATACTGAATTGTCATGAAACTTCCTGACAGCTGTCTGACAACAAGCAATTAAGAACCGCTTAAAGCGTACGAATCAGAAATAGCTGGGAAAATGAATTAGCTCTGGCCCGCAGTTTCTCCTCAGAGAGTCAGGGTGGTCTCCTGCCCCTTTAAAAGCAAAAATGAGCATTATATTCACTCACTTGTACTTTGCAGTTTACGTTCCAACATTATAACTGAATTTTAGCATGATGCTGCACAAAAGATCGCAAGAGCAGGCCTTTGATTCGATGTGAACAATCAACCATGAAGGCAACTGGCAAAGGGTAGCGAAGTCAGGCCAGAACACTGCAAGAAGTTAAGGCTTTAACATGGAACCATAAACGAAAGCCTGTTACGACTGAAAGAAAAATGGATAAAGCCAAGTTAAAGCGGCCGGACAAATCCTGTTTAATTCTGCAAGAGGAGCAAGTTTGAGGCAGGGATCCAGCAAGGCCAAAGCTACACTTGTAGAAAAAGAAAGTGAATGTACTTGATTGACCCAGTCAAAGTCCTGACTTGAATCCTAAATCCAGGATGAAGCTTTTACAAGGTGCTGAAGCCCACAATTATGCCCATTTATACATGATACACCAACAGTCACTCTTATAGTTAAGTGGTGCATTTGTAGCTTAAACCTAAGTAGTGAAGTTCTTAAGAAAAACGTTCAATGTGCAAATTAACACATAAACATTAACAAGAACATAACACTGCAAATGCACATGAAATGCATGGCTGGCACTCGTCCTCCTAACTGTTGACATACATATCAACATTTTGGCCTAACATGATTAGGGTCTATCTGGTTTTAGTGACTGTATATTTCCCCTAACTATATATTTCATGTTTCACTCTTGTCAAGTGTTGCTTTACAGGACTATGCCAAGAAGGAAAGGAAGAAAATTGAGTTAGTTTTTCAGTTTAGTCTATATAGACATAAAACCAAGGTCAAACAGCACAAAGATGAGATGTGCTGCTTTAAAAAAAAAATCATCTTTGAAAATCTCACAGAAGACCCAGCTATGTCTGAAAATAGATCTCTGTAGGTTCATGGGGAGGTCTTGCTCTTTCATGGCTTTGGGACATCTTGAAATGGCATTACCGTGAGATCCCCCTGTGTCATGTGACCAATACATATCTCAATTTAATTATTCAAACTACTCAAATTATTCCTCACATTGTGATGGTCCTCAAGGTGCTGCTGACATTACATATTTAAATCTTTATAATGCTGTTTATATCTCGCAAGTGATTTTTATCAAATCAGACAACAAAAATTGAGTTAAAGTAAGACATCCAGTTTTTCTCCCTGCAGTAAATTGTTCCAGTGGGTTGTCCTCCAGAGTAAAAAAAAGTCTGCTTTTCATAATATTTTTTGGTTAATGTTTGTTAATGTTGGCACCAGTGCTATAATTGGCCTCATTTTTGTCCTAAAAGAATACTGATTTTAAATAAAAACATAGTATTGCGGTTTCACACATCCCCCCTTATTTTAATTGTATTCTAGTATTCTTTCATTGAGTTCCTTTGGCTCATGTTGGATCGTGCTCTGTGCTGTATATTCTCGACCATGAAAGGTTTACAACTTCCCGTTAGACTTTATGTCAGATGGCAAGAAGCTTGTTTCCTTTTACCGAAATAGGCAAAACAGAAATGCAACAGAAAATAATAAATTTCTCAACCATATGAATTAGTGTACAACCCTTTAGCTTTAATAGTGAAGCAAAAATTACTGTAAATAAATTAGATAGAAAACATAGCCACAAGCACATTTTTGATTTGTACAACAAAGCAATGCAACATATCTGGATCTGGATCTTCATATATACATATAATAAAAATAAAATATACTTTAAGCCTTATTTCACACACTTTCTTCAGTGTTATTTATTTTGTTCTGAAAAAAGGAAATCAATGTTTTTTTTTTTCGGTTTTCTAGTTTTCTTGTTTTTTTATATTTTATTCTTTCCATATTTATTGTTTTTGTACATATGTATGTCAGGAAAAGATTGCAATATATGGATTTTCTTTCAGTCCATCCTGCAAAGCAAACTTTGTATGTAAAATATTCAAATAGCTCGATATCAGACATTGCACAGTGGTACAGTGTTGAATGCAATAAGCAGGGAAAACAATTCTTTACAACATATAAAAAAACCAAATACTATGACTATGAGCTGGTATAGAGGGATTTTCCCAATATTTGTGGAAATCACAATAAGAAAGTCCTTGCATCATATAATAAAACAGACACAGAGTGCTTTTTTTGAATATCATTGATGACATTAATGCTGCACATTCATCAGAACACACACATCACCACAACATTGGTCATAAGTGCCTTTTCTCTGTTTATGGATGACTGCCAATCACAGCAATAGCAGTACGGAAATATACTTTGGGTTCTATGTGTGAAGAGTTAAGGACCAAAGCTACTAAGGACAAAAGGACACATTGTAGATGGGGAGATAAAACCCAGGGAGATTGCTTCACTGGACTGGACACCTTTGAGGGCCTCACACTTCCGACAAGCATCTTTGGTGTTCTCTCAATAACAGAAGAGTATAATCGAATATATAGATGCGTACTTGGGTTAACATTGTCACTGTTGGCTCTTATTTTATGTGCTCCGCAGGTTTAGCCATTCTTAAGTGCAACTCCTCTGTATTTCGATATATATTATAATTGTGACTAGGCTAATCAAAATGTTTGTATAGTGCAAACTGTAAACGCTTAGAACGTTTTTTTTTTTTTTTTTTTTTAGGAAACGAGGCAAGAAGAAGATGTCAAACAAAAATGAGGACAAGAACAACACTGACAATGAAAACAACAATGGCAATAATAATAATAATAATAATAATAATAATAATAATAATAATAATAATAATAATAATATAGAGAAGTGTTTGGCTCCAGCAGCTGGTCAAACTTGTTTCTTTCAAGTATCTTTCAATGACAAAAACACAAAACATACACCAAAATATGTATCAAAAAGGCTTCTCCTTTTTGTTTGAAAAGATATACAGTTCAGAAAACAAAACGATCACAAAAATTCAAACCATAATACTTGACAAGTTGCATAGCTTTGAGATTTTTTTCTTTAGGCAACGGGAATCTCATTTATTGCCACGCAGAAAGACAGGACACACTGCAGCTTAGCCACATAAATACACACTGTCCCGATCTCCCCTCCCTCTGTTGTGTAACAAAAATATATTATTATATATTCTTTTTTTCTGAAAGTGCCTCAGAGAGAGCTCTGAGTTGCCAATATCCGTCAGATTTGCTAATGACCGAAAGCAAATCGGAGTCACACCATTGGATCTCTAAACAAAAAAATAAATATTTTTCTCTAGAGGGCAACCGTGAAATATTTCACCTGCTCTCCTTCCGTCTCACTGTTTGTTTGTTTATCTTTATTTGATTTGTTCGAGTAGCGATGCTGCTCGAGGGCCGGGTGCCATCTGCAGGCTGCCGGTCCCTACGAGCAGCCGCACTCTTCCACGATCATATTCTGGATGTCCTTCTTCACGATCTTCTGCTCCTCATTGTAATAGAGCATGGACATGGCACGGAGGCGCGTGGGCACGCAGCATGACTTGATGCTTGTGAAAGGGCTGTAGCCCCGCATGCGGTAGTGGTTGATGACCGTGGAGTGGAAGGAGAGGGAGGAGCCAGTGATGCCGGCCACATGACTCGGGCAGTCACCCTCGCAGTAGTTGGCGTGGTAGCCATGTGGAGCTATGATCCAGTCGTTCCAGCCGATGTCCTTGAAGTTGACGTAGAAGTGCTTCTTGCAGCAGATGCGGATCTTGCCGTCGCATTCCAGGCCCCGCTTGCGCCGCTGATGTGGCCGCTCCCCAGCCTGCCGCACCACTGCCATTAAGAATGGCCGGTGTGACTGTTCGCGCTCCGTGCGGCCCACCAACAGCAGCGCAGCCCCAGTATCGGCGCACTGGCTGCAGGTGGCCCGCAAGCCCAGGATGCCGCCACCCTTGCTCAGCAGCGCCTGCACAGCGGCAGATACAGGTAGCGTGTGCCACCCACTGCGCCGGGTGTCCACCGCCTTCTCTGCCACGGTGGTCTCCTCAGCCAGGCCGCCCAGGCCCGCACGCCTCTGCAGAAGCCGGATAGTCACTTTGGCCCGACTGCGGTTGTTCTTGGCCAACTTAAGGAAGAGCCACACGTTGGCCTGCTCTACCAGGCTCATCTCACTGCCTTCTTTGGATATCTGGAAGTTGACAGCTTCCGGAGACTCACCTGGAGGTGGACAGAGATGAAGGGCGATCAAAACGGGTGATCAAAACCATCAGAAGGTTGCCTCTTTGGGTCTGGCCTCGGTAGAATAATCACAGGCCATTGAGCAAGACCCTTAACCCCCAGCTCCCTGTGTGCTGCAAGGTGGCTGCCCCTTTCCTGCGACCCCCAAGTTTGCTCTCACCTGTATGGAGAGCAAGATGGAGCAAAAAAACAGAATTTTCCTATGGTGACTAATAAAATATCTTTATTCTATTACAGGTGAAGTATAAATCTCCAAAACTCACCCAGTCCATGGTACACAAGGATGCAAAAGTTTTAATAAGTAAGTACTATTTTTGGAAATGTAACGAAAGTTCTTTGTTGGATTGCATGGGGACTGAGTGAGTTCAACGTAATGATGTGGAAGCTTGGCTTTACGTCACCGGAGGTCTCGTCTCAAAAAGAACAACACAACACTGAGCAAATTCTGGAAATCTGCTCCTCAAATGTGTTTTTACATAAAATGTTTGTTACAAAATGTCTAATTCAGTGCATGCATCACCTATAATGAGTTGGTCCCAGGCTGACTGGGACCCTGAACTGGATGAGAGGTTATATAAGGATGGATAAATCAAGCAATAGTGCAGTCTTTCCCTGCATCAACAATGTACATATTTGAAATCATTTATTTACGTAAACATACAGAAGAACTGCCATTCCATCTAGCCCCCTCCAACTCTCACACACACACACACGACCTTGACTGGGAAAAGCAAGTGGAAGATGGATGGATTGATACACAAGACAGAATACTTGCATCTTGCTGACCTGATTGTTCGTTCTATTGTGTCCCTGTTTTAACCATAAAATACAAATCCTTGTATGGCTTTATCTCAAGTTTTACCTCATTTTTGTAAGTGCAGAGGTGATACTACAATGCAACCTCATCAAACAAGCAAAATCATCATGTCTGACAATACACTTCAGGACCTTATTGTGTAAATTTCGGCAAGATAATTCCCTTTACCACTTTGATTTCTTTCATTATTTAAATTGACATTATCGGGTCTCAGTCAATTCTCGTGTGACTTTAACAGCTAATTACCCAGCAGTCTCTGTCTCCCATATGACCTAATTTCCATCCTCTCAAGGTACCATATAGTAAAATCCAGTTAATCCATATAGACATTTAAATGAAGTCAGCTATTAAAAATAAGTACCTGGCTTGACAATCTAGCATCATAAATATGTTATAATAATATATAATAAGTCTAGGTTCTTGACCATACTGGCTGACCATACATACTGACCATACTAGCACGTTAGTATTGTTTTGTTCCCTTTTGGGTTCTTAATGCACAATCAGTAGTGTATTGGCTCTTAATTTCTCTAGAAACCCTACGGTCCTATTGCTCTTCTGCAGCATGAGATCAGAGCTGCGTTTCCGAAGGGGCCTCAAAGCCCCCAAGAGCAGTGAAGCTCGGCATGACTTCTGATTGTGCCGTCAAAGGCTAAAGAGATTTGCCTTAATCCCCTCCCAGCCCCCCGCCCCCAGCCCCCAGCCCCCAGCCCTACCGCCCCGCACCCTGACAATAAACGCCCATTTAGCCACAAGAACACAGTTTGCACAGCTGGCCCTGGGGGCTCAAAAATAAAATTTACACATTCCTGCCTTGTGCTTGAAGCTGCCGTTGGATGAAGAGTAAAGCTGCAGATTAAGCATGGGGATGGACCCTCTGTCCAAACACTGGCCAAGCTAATTTACAAGCTAATAATGTGTCTTCATATAGTGTCCTCTACAGAGAAGCAACAAGCCTTTAATCTCACCTAGACTCACCACAGAGTGTCGTTCAATATCCTTCCCCACAACTTGTTAAACATTCGTATAAATAGTCAATTGAAAAGTGATCAAACAGTCAATGAAAATGGTAAGTCGAAGCCATCCAATGTGGTGGCAGAGGAGAACTCAATTATACAGACATTTAAATTCAAGGGGTATAGTGGCCAAAAGTTACATATTTTGGAAGAAAAATCAGTATCTTAATTCTATTGATTGAGCCTTGGCAGTGCAGTGGGTTACTTAGACTAAAAATAGTAACTCACAGTGACTAATACTATCAAAATTCATTCACTGTAAAGTTGTTATTATGAATGAATTTGATCCCACTTTGGAGTAAACACACCATTATAAAATTCTATTCCGCTCATAAAAGAAAGAGCCAAGTTGTCACAGTGTTATGTAACAGATTTACAGGGTGGCCTCTTTATTTGACCTTGGTCATAAGTATTACAGTGACCGTATTAAGTCATATGACCTTAAAACAGTATGAGCAACTAACGTCCCTCGCCAAATTCTATTTTTAGTGTGAAAACAGTCTCTCTTTCTGACCAGTGTTTAGAGATTTATCTAGCTTTTACACCAGTGCTAAATTTGCACCTGTTCCCCCCCCCCCCCAAAGGATAAAAATAACAAGAATGTAAACCCCTAAACTTTTTTCCACCATCGCCATTCCTTGCTGTTTTGATTTCTCCTTGAGTTTTATTGCAAAGGATAAAAAGTGAAAATTTTCAAACTGACTATAAAAAATGACCATTTAAAACATTTCACGAGTAACACTCCTGTCCAGTGTAGCAGATAATTCAGGTATTTGGATCTGTGTTAAAATATTGAGCTTATGAGACTAAAAATCTCAATATCAGTAAATTGTGTTGTTTAATATGGACCCCTCTGGGTTTTACAATTCATGGCACAGAAAGCTGCAGAACAATTAACTTTGTGGCACAGAATGCTCTTATATAAGGAACAGTACACAGACTTCTCTATCAATCTACATGTGGATAACTCACAGGCCTGAAAGGAAGTGTAAACACTTATGGATTCTGTGGTTACAGCTTCAAAGAGTGAGAAAAATATATATGAAAGAACAGACTTCTTTTGCTGCTGACAGGCTAGTGAAATTAAGGCGGACCAGATTGACTGCTATGCTATTTACGCTGTGGTTAATGTAAATACTGTCAGTGTTTGATGTGATTAATGTCTATTGATTTCAGCTTGTCGTGGACAGCTGCTTACAGTATATTCACTATCAGATTATGACACTACTGTGACACAATTGCACAGATGAACCATGGGAAAAGTTTGTTTAAATGGAATTGAACTGTCCTCATACCTACTGAGTTACAAATTCTCCAAGTAACATGTATTTGGTATTCACAAAATAAATTTAAGTTCCAGAGCATTTTTCCTATTTTTTTTTTTAAATAAAAATATGTTCTTACTTTAAAATACCCTAAAAGCATTACATCACCAAGAGAAAACAAAACAAACAAACAAAAAAAACATACTTCATGACCTGTATGGGCTTCCATTTTAATAGAAATGTCATGATTCAGGAATGTGGTATGAAACCAAATAATAAAACTGAGTAGAAATTCTAAGATTCTGATTTTTCAGACGTTACTTGAGGAAATTAAAACTGAAATGAGTCTACTTTGTCAGGACTTCTCAAAGACGCACAGAGCGCTTTATCTCAAGTCATAAATGGAGGCCCCGAGAATAACTTTAATCTCGCTGTGATTTAAACCTTTGTAACGAGAAAGTATGAAAGAACTGTAAACAGGAGTTATGACTTGGTGCTGAGAGGGTGCTGTATCAGCAAGGTCGGTGTGGACACAGACATTTCACTAATGATTGTCATTTTTTTTGGTGGTGGGGTGACTTCCATAAAATTGGGCTACACGCTTTCAGTAGTTTCCCCAATAATAATAAAAAAACAGCTCTTTTAAAACGTCCATGCACACATCCACAAACAATTATTGGCAACCAGATTTTCATGAATGAAGCAATTATTTCTCGTAAACAATTCTACGGGACGCCAGGCTCAATTTGGACGCCAGAGCAAATCGTTAACGATTCGCAAAGTCTTTGATTATGAAATCCTCTGGGGAAGTGTGCGAGAGGTCCCTTTCATTTCTTTTAATCAGGGTTTCATTCAAAGAATATTTATAGTAAGGAGCTATTGTGGGCATTTATGTAAGCAGAGGACCGTAGAAAATGCAGGGACACAAGCAAGCTCTCCAAGGGGGACTCACTGATGACTGTCGTCGATTATAACTTCGATAGTTTGAAAAAGTCATTTATAATGAGATTGCAGATTTACAGCATGAAATACTAATCTTGCTTGACAATTTATGAACTTCAATTCTGGCCGGAATATTAAAATCATACAATTAAAACAATGAGTGCGATTCTGTTCAAAACAGTGTGAATAAACGTATTTTCGAAGAAAGATTTTTTTTTCTCCATATTTGTATAATAAGACGACCATTTTGCATATCCAGTTCTTGAATGCATTGTCATCTCATCATCCCGCTGGGGCTTTAAACTGGATTGTGCCCCGCAGCGTTGTGAGGGTTCAAGTCTTAACGTTTGAATATATATAATATATTCGAAACGACGCCCTCTTGTGGCTTGCATGGGAAATGCTATTCAAACGCAACAAGCAGCCGCACACCAGGCATTCCTACAGAGAGCAAAAAAATAACACTCTGGAGTACTGTTGTTTGTTTTCTGCTCGAATGGGATGAATGACAGGAAATATCCAGGTATCTACTTTCAATGTAATTTCTATCATGCATAGGTCTAAAATTGTTTTGCAGGTGTGTAACGATCGATTGCGGATTGGTTTCTATAATGTGATTTATAATTGTATGCATATGACGGTCGTATTCTTAATGTCGGTTGAACTGATAGACAGAATTGGTAGAAAAGAAACAAATACCTTCCATTAAATATTGCAAAATGCAGCATTCTGATATCTTAGGTTGTCTTGCACTGAAAAGCAGCATTGCAGTACATTAGTACAAAACAGATACACCTCTTGAGTAGCCTTCAAATTTACGTCATATGTTAATATAATGCTATGATTTACTTTCGTACTCTGGTGAATTGTTTACCATTAAACGATATCCAGCACGAAGCTCTTCGATGTGACAGGACACGCACAGTCCATATAAAAGTAAAGGTATATAATTAAAATGCTTTTTTATTTACACGCACATTCACAG
>JAODKE010000001.1:24044582-24062199 GCA_026779605.1 Mormyrus hasselquistii | reverse complement strand
AAATAATTATAACACCCTGCATCAGTAATAAAACGCATCCAAGCATATTAGGCGCGTATTTCGCTTTGAAAAGGGGCATCTGCTTTCTGTGGCGCCAGCAGTATATACTTGCATGAACACATTTAGCTTGAATTAAATTAAAAAAAGAAAAAAAAACGGGTAAACAAATTTGTTTCTGCTCAGTTGGATTTGAGAGAAAGCTGCTCTCTTTTTTCCCTGTTAGATGCTATACTAAGCCACCGAGGAGATGGCAGGCTGTGGTCATTATCCCCAGCTAACGACCCGCATCATAGCGATGGTGCGACACAACAAGACTGAATTGGTCATGACAGTCTTCCGCCTGTTGCACTGCTGAAAAGGGCAATACAGTCTGAAGCTTAGTAAAGGGGGGATGCGGAGTTTACTTTTCTCAATTCAGTACAATTGTTGAAAATAAGATCCTAGGTCAAGTCGACGTGTTGGTGATTTTGAGATTGTTTTGTGGTCAGACATCTGTTTCATTTAATTGGTCTGAGCAGACAAAATGTTTCGAGATGTTCCTCATATACTTTTTTAAACATCGTTGATCCTACAGTGAGTTTTGAAATATAAACTAAAAGACGCGCATTCGCGCGATGCAAAACATCTGACCTTAAATCGCGTATGTCGTGTATAACTTTTGTGGGATCTTTGCTTTGTGCAACGCGCTCAGGACAACTTGACACTGGATGTTAAGTGCTTCATTCAAAAGGGAAAAAAGGCCTTGTTCCATGTTTTTTTCTCCTTTTCCCCCGAGTTTTGCTAATCTGCGTCTGCCTCACAGAATTAAAGGACTCTCGAATTAAGTGCAAGCACTTTGCCCTAGACCGTCTGTCCTCAATACACCGCCGCCCAATAGCTGCCTTTCTATCTGTCCCTATCAATGGTTTCAAGACTTCTTATACACTTATGCTGGTGATATTGCCCACAGTCCAAGTTCCGCGAGATAACTTTTAGTTAATCTGGTGTATACACTCATCTTTTGTACATATAATGTGCTTTATGCTTTAGCAGATACAACCTGAATGTTGTCAGTTCAAGTCTCTTGCAGACTTGCTGGTGTATTTTTGAGCATGATGTTTGATTTTTTTTCATAAGACTATGATGTATATAAAGATAAAAAGTACAATAGACAGAACCATCAGCAAAGCTGTGCAATTTCAGTGTTTTTTTTGGGAGATTTTTTCCCCTGTAAACCAGGTCATTTCGGGATCTGAGAGCGGTGCTCTTTTACAGGTGCGACGTGTATTTTCCGAGGACAGTCCGGAGCATAATAAAGTCCTTTGCCCATTTGAGCTGCTGACAGCACCTTTGAATGCTCGACTCAGCTGACAATTAGTGCTTTTTAAACTGCCTCGGGAGAAAAAGAAAAAAAAAAAACTCAAAGAGGGCCCCCCCTCAAGCCTGAAGAGCTTTCTGTCAGAAAAGCTTTTTCCCCCCCTTGTTTCTGGAACTTCAGAGAATAGCAGACTACTTGTGACTGTGCCACAGACTTTAGAAAAACCTTGCGCTTGAGCCCAGAGGCATATGATTGGGGTTTCGCAGATAATTACTGATTCTTAAAGCCAGCAGGAGGTAACCAGGAGCCCTGAGGTTAAAAAAAAGTTCCCCAGCTACTGTGTGCCTCCCCCCCAAACAAGTCAACAAGTCTCTTAAACTCTGGTCTGTGCTCAACAGGTTTGCGTGAACTGCCAGTGATTTAGTTGCCCCTATTAAACAGGAGTGCATCCCAGCAGGTTTCCAAACCCGTCCGGCTGGGTTCGTAGGCATCTTTTTGTCGTCGTAGTGCTTTGACATAGTGGCCCCTTTCATGCATGCACACACCCCCGCCCCAGCTGGGCCACTCACCTGCCTCAGCAAAGGTGATTATCTCAGAGGTCTGCTCAGCCAGCTCCTCCATGTCCACCTGGCCGCGGATCTCGTCCTCCAGTTCCACGCTGCCGTCTTCGCCCACGCGGCCCACGTGCAGCTTCTTGATGGCGTTGAGCAGGGCAGCCCGCGGCACAGGCTGCGTCACGTTCGGCCGCTCGTCCAGCCGCAGTGTGTTCAGGATGTGCCTCTTCACCGCCTCCACCATGTCGGACGGGCCTTGCGAGCCGGGCTCCCTGCCCAGGCGGGCCAGGGCACAGGATGGACAGTCCGTTGCCGAAGTCGTCCCGAGCTGCGCCTGCTCCCTCCCGGCCGCGGCCCCCGAAGGGGCAGAGGTGCAGCTGCCGGCCAAAATCCCAGAGAAGAGAAGTAGCATTCCACGCAGCAGGGACACTGGAGTCATCCTGAATGAGGAGATGCAGTGCTGGGCAGGCACTGTCAATAAAAACTTACATAGAAAAACGAAAACACAAAAACACTAGCTGTGTGGCCCCTGTTCTAAAAAGAGAAAAGATCTAAGAAAATATATTTCTGACTAAATCTAAACACATAAGTGTGCTGGTGTCTGCGTGTGTATATGTGTCTGGCTTATAGTACCATTAAAACTATTCTTAAAAGTTAAAAAACAAAAATCGGAAAAAATTAAAGATCCCAGTTGCGGAGTGTAGGATAGCGCGTGGGGCAGTTCTGCCCTTCTGCTCTGGCTGAGTAGGAGCGGAGCTGGTCCCTCGTACTGCCCTCGGGAAGTTCGGCTCGGGCCGTCCGTTGAGGAGATGCCCTAGGGATGTGCGGAACTCTGGAGATGTTTTCAGAGTGCTCAAAGTGCAGGGATTGAATGGTTTGTTGGAGTGGGCTGGGTTACTTCTCCCTCTCTCTCTCTCTCTCTCTCTCTCTCTCTCTCTCGCTGTACTTCTTCCTCTGTCTGTAATTATACCTCCCCTCTCTCCCTGCTCCCTCCCCCCCAACCCTGCCCCCCATTACTATCTCACTACTTATGATTCATTTTCTGTTTCAAGCTTTTTTTTTCCTACTGCGATTCACTTTCTAAATCACGCATGAACTTTCCTTTACTTTGTTGTCCTTTCCTTTATGTCCCAATCAAATGTTCTGGCAGTGATGGAGAGAAAAAAAAAACTTCTCTTTTGTGTTGCTTTGAATCATAAACCAAGTTTTATAGCATTTCCCTGGGTACATACTCTTGTCAGTCAGTACTATAATAGTAGTTATTTAATAGTATAGTAAATTTTAGGTCATTCTTTTCAGCCCTAACTGCTAGAAAATATTGTCTAGAAACCATTACTTATCTGTGCTAGTTTAAATATAAATTCTTAATGTGTTTTTTTAATGAAATAACTACTGACACTCATAGACATATTTAAGTTTCAGGTTTCACAATTATGCAGGCCAGTGAGTGTAATATAGTCACATAAATGTAAACTCAACAGGAAGACATTAACAGTGGTAGTACTTTTAAATTACGTTGGATAGTAGGACAACTTAATTGATTTTAAAAGGGATATCTAATACAGACTTTAAATTTATATTAAGATTTACTTACTGGTACATTCTTGGCGGTATATTTATAGGGTTTGCATCCATAAATGTTCCCTTTGAGGAACCTCTGTGAATAGACTGAATAGTGTGTGGTCTAGCAAAGGCCTATGTCTTCATTAACCCTGAGAGTACTTTATTCAGAAATGAAGAAAATAGACCGTTCGTTTAATGTCTGGTTTATGCTGTTCACATTTAGTAATCTACTTAATTAAATTGTTTTACAAAACTATTCTTGGTTCTTGCCTTTAATGGACTTTTAAAATGCTTTGTAAACAAATATGGTTAGCTGAAGTTAATGTATTGTTTGTTAGTGGTATCTGTTTTTAATTGATTTTTTTACATCTTTTATTTCAAAAAAGGCTTCTGTGATCAGTTTTTGCAGTTCTCTGATTTTCCTTGTGTTTGGAACCTGCTTGTAGTGAAGAATGATAATGAATACGATGTGAGTTTTAGCTGCAGTTTGCCTCTTGCGGTGCTGTTTCAGTTCACCTTTATTCTTATTTCGTTATTATCTGTACATTCATTATAAACGTCTAAGTATTTCACTTTTTTATCTGTTGATTTCTCCTTCATTTCCTCCACGTCTTTTGGTCTAAAGATCATAACTCAGCATGACAGCGTGTGGTAATATTGCGGCTTCCAGTTTGGTAAATCTTTTATGAAACGCATAATAAGTAAAGCAAGGCCAATGACCTCTCTGAGAAAAATGTACTGCTGTCAAAACTTTGAGGGAAGCACTGAGATTATTCTCTCTTGTTTCTTTTGCATGTGATGAGCTGATGGTATAGGGCAGCGTAAAACAAGTATCGGGTCGGTCAGTGTTGGCTGATCATCTTCTCTGTTAGGGGTTCCAGCTGTGACGTTCTGCTCTTTCGGGGGAAGTTCCATCAGACAACTGGCTGAAAGAAAAATGGACTATTACCATTCATTACTCCATCCATCCTCCAGCCACTTATCACAAGGAGCTTGGATCCTATCCCAGATACCATGGGGCACATCCTGGATGGGATTCCAGTCCATAGCAGGGCAGAGTTGGTGCACGCTACATAAAATTTGCTACGGTAGAAAATGTACAGCCTAAAAGATCGAAATCTTCCAGAGAAGGAACAGTAGAATAGAGTAGCACATTAGACCAGTCTTGAATCTGACAATAATAACAGACTCTGGTCCTGAATAGCGGGTCTCACTCTAATCCATGTTGGTCAGAGGTGCAGCTGGGACCCTCCTGTTTTTCTTGCAAGGGATTTGTTAGATATCTTAGGGGGTTGGTGTATACGGTGGGGGACTTTTGGGTTTCCGTGATGATTGGTGCTCGCACTGTGGCTCCTGGCATGCCCTCAGAGGCTGAGCAGGAGCACAGACGCAACGCCATAACTCTCTGGCTCACTGGTCCTCTGTGTAGATGGAGCCGAATCAATGGGTCATTGAGATGAATGGGATCCAAGTGCCGAGTGAGGAATGGTAAGTGGCTGGATGAGAGTCTCGGGATACTTTTGTTACAGCGTCTGTCATAATCACTGCAGGGGAATAACTGTACTGTAGAAAGCCCTTTCTCAGGAGTAAAGTGTGTTTAAGTGTTATGCTCTCCAGACTCTAGTGGAGGTCTGGGTGCCACGCAAGGCTGGCAAGTCGGTTTGCACTGTCGAGGATAACGAAAGGCAGAAGACTTGGGGAACTTTTCCAAGGGAGGTGGGGGGCTTGCAACTTGCAAATCCACCATTTAATTCCCAAAATGAGTCTAAGAAACATTGCCAAATATTGACAAATTCTCTTAGTCTGACTTGGAGATCGGCCAAGGAATTTAGAACAAGAATGGAAACTTCCAGAAGGTAACATCCAGCAACTCATATTTTCTTATTATTTATACTTAGTTAATGTTATATTCATTTATCTTCTAAAGTGCTCTTAACATGTTTGGGACATGAACCTTTTTTGAGTTGTTTTGAATGGCAATGGTTTGACTCTTGGCAGCTCTCCGTAGAATACAGGGATGAACCTAGTGAGTCAAAAGAAGCTGTAGAGAATGGAACTCAGCATGAAAACACAGGAATCAGTCTGAGGGGATGCAGAGAGATCTTTGTTTTTATGGACCAATGAAGATACTGCTATGGACTCTATTTCCCTTGAAAGGTGAGGCCTATTTTGACTTCAATAACAAATCCTTCACTGAACAAGGTTGCCTCTGTCATTGAAGGCAATCCAATAAGGGGAACTAGGCCTTACTGATTTTGATATATCTCCCCATCATCGTTCCATCCTGTAAATGATAAATACTGTGTATGTGTTTGTATGTGTGAGTTTTTGAGCTCAAGGGAAGTGTTTCACAATGTGCCTAGATGTCATTTTTCATTTTGAACCCACACTTAAGTGTCTTAGCAACAATAATTGTAAGCAGTTGTTTGCTTTCTTAAAGTTATGTTTCTGCTGAACTTCTGCAGAGCAGGTATTGGCACCCGCCGAGGCTGTTTTTGGCATTTTGTTGTTCGATGTCCACTAGAGGGCAGCCCTTAAGCACACAGAAGTCATACTGGAATGTGGAAGTTAAACCCGAAGCACAAGTTGCATTTTTCCCCATCATTATTACTTACTAACAGAATAAATATAGTTTTCTAAATGCCCCATTTTGTTATGGCGCTGTTTCTTATACCACCACTGTTTCACAAAATGCAGTGTACTTATCTTTGCAGTTGATCTACCCTTTCATATTTAGCACATTTACCTGTTGTACTTTTTAAGAATGCTTTATTGTTTTACTTTACAAAATGTGTATCAAAATGTTTAAAAATGATATCCTTTGAGAAGATGGAATTTGGAGTGCTTAATTTAAGTTGTTATATCACTTCAATTAAATTGAACCCATTCCGAATGAGACGCATGGCAAGAGATGTTATTGTGAGTAGTGAAGCGAAGATGTCTGTGTGCATGTGAGTGTCTCTGCGTGACGTTTAACGAATTCCAAACCAAAAAGTATGCAGTGATTTCAGTGTGATGATTTCACTAGGGTGCCATGATGGTTTTTGGATACTTGGGCTGGAGGTTCTGATCAGTGAATCCTAGTGGTTGACAGCAGAAGCCTAAATGAAAAATGTGACTGCAGCGCCCCTCAGGTGTATGGCAGAACTCTCACATGTATGGAAAAGCAGAAGCTGGCAGATTAACCCGCCTCCATTTTTGGTGATAGTCTATAGTAATAGTCAGGTGCCTCGATAGGATCTTAAGACATCAGGGGCTCAGTTCAGAGACCGAATGTTACTGAGGGCGCCCCCAGCCCATCTTGACCCCTCAGAATTTACGATGATTGCAGCAAAATGAAGGTTTTGGGGAACGCAGCGCTAGACTAGGAATTCTCTGACTGAGAGCGTGACTGTTGAAACATCTGAGCTGATCGAATCATTCGGGCTTGTTTGGATCCATTCAGGGCTTCAGCTTCAAATATCCCAGACTCACGTCGTGTCTGGTGACAGTAAATGTGACCTAGGCGTGATGTAACAGTCGGTATCCTGGATTATGGGGGGAAATCAGCCTACATTTAGTATTAATCAAAAGTGTTAATTAGTTTGTACTTTTTTACTGAGCCCTGAGGTAATAGTGAAAGGACGGGCAAAGCAAGCAATTTCCTGGGGCCCTGAAATGGGCAGCTGATTGCAAAGTACATTGGTACAACAAATCTGCTTTATTTGCGCATTCGGTTTTTCACAATAGTTAAAATAAAGGACCCGTGCCTATTCAATTCTCTTTGTAGATATTATTAATTTAGACTAATAATGATCATAAATTTTACCATGTTGGAGGAGTGGGGGTTGGAGGGCCCCATGGTGTTTTGCCGCAGGCCCCTGGAGTCTCTAGATTCACCTCTGAATGGGCCAGTGCCTCCATCCCATTATCCTCCAGCTACCACCGGTTCCGTCTTCCACCTCTTATGGCTCCTTCTACAGGCCTTTGGATTTTATCGTACCAACACCAAGTTTTCAGCAGTTGGTCGACTCAGAGGAGAAATAAGTCCCTTTTACGCTCGACTGCTCAGCTTGCATTCACTCATAAAACGAGTCTATAATATTAGTCTTAGCTTCCAGCCATGCTGCTATCAATTATTAAAGAAAACACCCCTTAGCCGTGAAAAAAAGGAGGAAGTGAAACCTGCAAAAACCTTATAGAGGCTTACATGATCGAGTACCCTTTGGCGTAAATATCAGAAAGTAAGGTAGGTGTTTCAGCTCATTTGAACAGGAAGAGAGCAATTAGTGGCTAGCGTAACTCCTACACCTAAATGCCAAGAAGGCGCAAATACAGGGCTATGTAACGGGCAGGCTGCGATAATGCCGACCTCTCGGATGAAGGGTTCATTTGTTCCCACTGTATTTTTAGCAAGGTTTTCTTCTGGCAAGGCCGTGCGTGTTCAGCTCACACGCCGTACAATTGCCTTCTGACGGGGAAAGTGTTGCAGTCATCCGTCTGCCCCCCCCCCCACACCACCCCCCGACCCGTCACACAGGGAAAAAATGGACTTTAGAGACAGCCCCCGGTTCCCTTTGACAGCCAATTTCTAGGCACTCAGGTAAGGCGAGAGAATTAATGTGACCGAGGCAGGAAACACAGCTTACGAAACGTTACCACCTGCCGTTCAGTTGTCCTCATTGGCTGCTATATTTGGAGCCAATGACAACATGACAACGATCATTGTGCCGCAAATGTTGTACGAATATCCTGGAAATTTTAAACCCTGTGGAGCTTAGGGAGAACCACTACTTCATGACAGCCAGGTCATTTGTTTGGGAAGTTTATTCCCTTTGAGAAAATCAAACTTTTTTTCAAACCCCCATTTTAATGACGAAATGGAGCTCTCTGATTTCATGCTGGCCTCTGCCCCCCCACTGGCCTTTAAAATCTTAGCTGCATCTCGAAATGTCGTGAGCCGTCAATGTTGCCTTTCTTAGGAGCAAATTTCTTGTATGCTGTTATAGCCCAGGTCATAAAAATTCCTGTGCCAAAAAAGTGTAAGCAAGTGCCACAGGTATCTCTCACCTCCAGTGTTGGGGGTTCAGATCTGCTCTGTGTGTGTGTGTCTATTATGGCCCCTACCATGTGATAAAAATCTTTTATTTTCACCTTGTGGGGACCACCAACTAATAAAAACGAAAAAAGTCTTGTATTTTGTTTGGTTACTTATGGTTAGGGTTAGGGCTGGGTGGGGGTTAAGGTAAGGTCATCATTGATTGGATTAGGGTCTTGTCTATAGAATGGACAGCCCAGACAAAGATATGAATATGTGTGTGGGTGTGTGTGTGTGTGTGTGTGTGTAGTTTGAATGCTCTCCCCATGTTTCCTCCTTGTACCATGGTTTCCTCCTGTAGCCTATAGACTTGCTTTTAAGTTAAACGGCATCCTCAAAATTGCCCATGGTGTCAGACTGTGGGTACAAGTATGTGTGCCCTGTGATTGGCTCGCATCCCACCCAGGGTGTTGCCCAGTCCTATGCCCTGTGATTGGCTCGCATCCCACCTAGGGTGTTGCCCATCCCTATGCCCTGTGATTGGCTCGCATCCCACCTAGGGTGTTGCCCAGCCCTATGCCCTGTGATTGGCTCGCATCCCACCTAGGGTGTTGCCCGGGCCTATGCCTTGTGATTGGCTCACATCTCGCCCAGGTTGTACCTCAGCCTGGAGCCCCATTCAGCCTGGGATTGGCTCCAGTCCCACCCTGCAACCCTGAGCAGGATAAGCTGTTGGAAGATGGATGGATGGATGGATGGATGGATGGATGGATAAATGAAAAGTATAAATTACATGCATTGCTGGGAATTAAACACTCCAACGTGTCTTAGGAGAAATGTGGAGTGAATGTGAGTATAATACAAACTGTATGACAGTCCCGTTTGGTCTAAGTAGATGGTTATTTGTGCAGGAGATCCATCACAGCAGCAGTATTCTGGGTAATACAGGATTTGTTTATAAAAAATCCTTCCATCCATCTTGCAGCCACTTATGCTGGTCAGGGGAGACCTGGAGCCCTATCCCAGGCAGCCACAGGCCCTTAACGGAGTGCCATGATGGGACACACATACACACACACACACACATACACACACACACATGTTACTGGCAATTTAAAGATACCATGTAGCCTAAACGCATATCTGTGGGAAAGCCACACAGCACAGGGAGAAAATACAACCTGCAAAACACACAAACACACACACACGCGCCGGGTAAACATATCTTTATGGGAATGGTTCATTCATTTCTATGGGAAAAATCACAGATTTTTGTTAAATTGAGTTTTCCCTTATGGGGACCAGGAAAACAGGTATCCCTCACATTGTGGGAACATTGTGTCCCCATAAGGTAAAGTATACCTGATCATACTTCACAAAAACACATGCACATAGACACAAGTATGCACGCTCATACAAACAGACACACACATGCGCGTGCACACACGCACACACACAAACACACACATGCGCACACACACTCACAAGGCGGAACGCAAGATTCACGTCCCGAAACACAGAAGTATGAGGAAACACTGCTCCTCCCCAAGCCACAAAGCTGCCCGTTTTAAAAACTTATATTTATAAAAAGGTAATAGCTATTCCCCATGACCCTGTTCTGGGTAAGTCATTACAGAAGATGGATGGATGGATATTTGCGATTCATTGGGACACTGGGGGCAGCGTCACCTGTTGCGGTTGAGAGATTAGGTTTACGAGCCAGTGATGGCGTTAAAAAAAAAAATAGCTAAATGTCACCCTCAGTGTAAAATAGTGTGGAAATTTCAAAAATGCCTGCATCAGATCGTAAGAATATGTATCTCTCGCGCCTTGAGCTCTAGAGCCTGGTCACGAAACAAGGTCTTGCAGTCAGACTCCTATTTTAACTTCCCCTTTATTGCTTTTTTCATTTTTATGTCTCATTAAAATATTCAGTAGTGGGGGTGCAGGTGGGGGCAATACCATATCTTTCTTCCAAATAGTAAACCCAAAGTACTCATATATTCTCAGTACTTTCATAGTACTTTCAAAAGTCCTTTTCTCCTCCCAAAGCTGATTCGTACTGTGTCATGCATCACTAATCTTCCAGTGAGTTTTTTTTTCCCAGCAAGATGTCCCAATTTACTTTTTAGAGTGGTTTATATAACGCTAATGTGCTTCCACTGTGACGCATCGCAATGATCTAATAGCGCCGCGCTCCGAGCTTGGAGGACTGATCTCCGCATTACCTCTAGGCTGAGAATAAAACCTCAGGTCTCCTGTCAAGTACGGAGTTCAGCTTCCATACGGGTTTCTTTATTAGCTGATTTTTGTCCCAAGAGGGGCTCCTGATGCTGTGCTTCTCAGGGGGCTTTTGATAAGTCCAGTCCTACAGACTTACAGTAGATAGTTAAATATTTCAGATCTTTTCCCTTGGGGGATAAATCAGTAGAATTTAGCTTTCAGTTTTGGAGAATGATCCTATCAGTTCTTGCTGTCATTGCTTCTGACATATGATCCTATTGTCCTTTCACGCTTATGTGGCTCAGTGGGTTGGCTTCTGTGCTTGTGATCGGAAGGTCGCCAAGTTGAGTCCTGGAGCAAGACCCTTAACCCCCCCAAAATCCAGGGATGCTCCTAACTGTATGTATGGCTCAAAGCAGAGCAAGATGGGATATGTGAATAGAAGCAATTTGATGTATTTGCACTAGGGCTGTCAATAGATTAAATTATTTAATCGTGATTAATCGCACAACTTTCCATAGTTAATCACAAATTAATCGCAAATTAAATCATGAATTTATTCAACATTTACTATTAAGGGATTTTTTCAGCTGTTAATATTCTTATCAATATTAGAGTTGGCAAGGCATGATTGCTTTTTCCAAATGTATGCATTTATTATTGAAAATTACCAGCAATAAACAACAACAAAGATTGTCCAGAGGTCATCAGAAACCCTCAACTCAAGCCCAACAACAGATCGGCACGTTGACCTGCTAAGTATTATTTAGTCGTATATCTAAGTACAGATCAGAGGTCGGCAACCTTTTTAAAGCGAAAAGCCATTTTATCCTAAATGTCTGACCCAAGATTTACAAAGAACCCCAATGGGTAGAGAAGAGGGTTTGAGATAATGAAATATCGGTATATATGCATTTTACACAAAAACAAAACTTCAAATACTTAAATCAGAATGGTCTACATTTAAAAATAAAGAAATTCCCCGGAAAGGGCGATATGGTGGTGCAGTGTTTCGCACTGTTTCCTCACACCTCTGGAACCAGGGTTCATGTATCCGCCTGAGTACCATGTGTGTAGAGTCTGCATGTTCTCCCCGTGTCATTGCGGGGATTCCTCTGGGTACTGTGGTTTCCCTCCAAACACATGCTGAGGCTAATTTGTTACTAATAACTCATTAAATTGTGAGTGTGCTCTGTGATGGGCTGCCCCCCCATCCTGGGCTTTTCCCTGCCTCATGCGCATAGCTTCCTGGGTAGGCTCCGGACTCCCCGTGACCCAGTAGGATAAGCAATTTGGAAGATGGATGGATGGATGGTCTTCACCCTCACCCGAGTTTACTTGACTCTGCGGTTGTCTCCATTTCGCTACTTGTAATTGTGCTGACTAAGTTCAGCTCTGAAAACTGCAGGCTATGATATGTAAAATCGGAGAAAAATAATAATATTAACCCATAAATAAATAATTTATATTTACGAAGGTATTATCATAATATGTCAAGACAATGTGAATGTGTCTGTCATTCCAAGAAGAGCCGCGAGCTGCATGGTATTTAAGACTAGATGTACTTCAGCGGTAACTTATTTCACATTGACAGTAACTGCAAATAACTATGGTCTTGTCGATGGACCAATCTGTCAGAGTTTTGAAGCTGAACCTGCCTTTCAAAATACCTTTTTCTTTGTTCATTATTTTTCCCGAGCTGCCATTCGACTCAATACATGTTAATGGCATCAAATTAGTCATATTATAATAGATTCCCATTGACACACTATTATCTTAATTTATTAGCTTAATTTTAATGTCCAGCAGAACTAACATCTTTTCAATAAAATATTTAGCAGTAGTTCAGCACAATAATGAGTGAAGTTCCGTGGAATTCTCAGTCATCGATGTGCTGTGATGATTTTTGGAAATGTGTCCAAACACTCGTATGCCACCGGATATTTTTTTACTTATTTAAAATTATACTCCTGCCCTCTAGGGGTCAGTATAGTGTCTTATAAGGTCATAAGGAGTAAGAGCCCATATAAGGGCAAAGGTTGCCATATTCATCTGGGGTCAATAATAATGCCTTAAGTTCTTATTTGAGGAAAGGAAAATATTTACGGCTCAATGTTATTTCTTTTGTAAATATGTTGAATTATATGCATGATTTTGTTTGATTTAGCAACAAGTGGGATGCATGATTTGTTGTATATTTTCAAAAAGAACTTTCTTTTTTCCTGGCGTGCTTGCATCTGCCATCCTTCTTCTGTTCAGGTCCATGTAAAGTTTGGTGTGGCCAAGTCAAGTCGTTGGTTGGCTCATCCACACCTTGCAGAGGACATTGTTGAACACCTTTTGACTTTGCGATCCATAACAACAACATGTCTGTTTATTGCATTATTGGACTTTCTTGTTGGTCCCTGTATTTGCCATCTGTTTGTTTGCTGGGGTCAAATATTTTCTTTTGGTGAACTGGTGGTGTATTCCTTTTAATGCCTCCCTAAGATATCCCTACCTTATTTATTATGTAGCAGGTTGACACTAGAGCAAGATCATCAGTGTTGCACCTTTGTACCAGGAAGCAGAGCCAGGAGACCACAAGAAGCGGATTCCACACCTTTTTTGGGTGGAGATTGGAAAGGGGTATCATATTCTTTTGTGATGTCTTGTATTGTTTTGTACTGTCGTGTTTAATTTTGCGCTGCCTTATTTAGTGTCTTTGTACCAAACTGTGGCTAAACCACTAAGCATTCCACTACACCGGTAGCACATGACTAATAAAGATCCTGAATCTTGAAACAGACTCAATGTTGAGTGTCATTCCGATTCTTCCTATACAGCAGTAATAACCATCGTCTTCCAACAGGATCAGGTAGCTCATTGATACTGTACGTGACTCATGCTAAGGGGCTTTAAACTGGAAACTTCCATCAAAAGAAGTATTTTCTCATAACAAATTATTGCCATTGATAGTCCTTTTCTCCATTCCCTAAAGGAAGTCAGTGCCAGAGCATCAAGCTCATCTGCATTTGCTTATGAAATCTAATTGAGCAGATCGAGCACTTATGAAAAGTGTGGCTTTGTAGTAAAGGTGCTTGGAAACAGCAGGAGAAAACCAGTAAAACCTGAATGAGAAAAGGCACTTAAAGCTAATCCTGAAAAGGGATGAAAAAGTCTGCAATGCTTCAATATACTGTACACCCACTTCTTTCCTGGGCTTCACTATGCTTCAATATTCTGTACACCCACCTCTTTCCTGGGCTTCACTAATGGATAGTTAAAAGTTCATAAAGATAGTCCTGTTGGGAAAATCGGTAGGTTTTAAATCTTGACATCGTTAATTTTTAAGAGCTGTTGAAAGGGAGTACTGGCATGTCCTGGACATTGCCTAGTTTATAGGACCAGTATAGTGACCAGTTCAAAGACCATTCTGATGATTATAAGACCTTTCATCCTATGGCCAATTTCACGGTGCCGTTTCGTCTGAAGTATGTAAGTTTTGGCCGATGACTGAAATCATTTAAACCAGACTTTGATCCCTTCTTTGCAAACATACCAGGGTGCCATTTAGCAAGACTGAAAGTGTAGGATTGGTGTTCTTTTCTTCATAAAGCTACTTGGAAAGTCCGGCGTTGTGTGATTGTTTCCACAAAATCTGTAAAATACATTTTCTGTGCTTAATAAGCAACAAGAGGCTTCTGTCCTGATCTCATTCGAAGTTTAGCCATCTCAGCATGTGATGCCTGGAATTTGGCTATGGGATCCGAGCATATGCATGGATAAATGTTGCCTCTCATGCCACACGTAGAACATCAACGGTCAAACAGAAAAAAAACAACAGTACAGCAGCAGAAATACCATTGCTGTTTTTTGATCCGGAATGAAAAAATCATGTCCGTTTTCTGCTACTGGCATATTTTTCCAAGACTTGCACAATAAGTCAGCGACTGGAAGAAAAACAAATGTTTGGTTCTTTTCTAAAATATGGCATCGATATATTCCAGGTCAACTTCAGCAGACATTTGGAGCAATTGATGGCAGCGCGTCCTTTAGGGAAGATGTTACATCTACATGGGTCACTGACATTCTCCAGCTGCAAGTGCATCAACATCAATATCTCACTGTCCTGAGTAGCGTGTCAAAGCATGCGTGATAACATTTACTTATTTAGCAGATGCTTTCATCCAAAGAAATTAACAATTGGGAAGGGAGGGTCAGACAGTCCCTGGATCATTTGGACTTGAGGACCTTGTTCAATACATACTGTAATTGCTGTTGGCACAGGATTCTGACAAGCAACCTTTCGATCATGGGCATGAAGTCCTGACCCCCTGATCTACACATCGCCTCTGCTGTCTGACGCTAAACAGACAAATTCTGGGAGTTTTTTTTCCCGCGTCTTTTTTTCCACTTACAAAGACAGTGGTTCTAACGGTTGATGTAGGAGTGTGTGTTTCACTAGAATCTTTAGAGAAAACAACGAAATAGAGGAAAAGGAAAAGGTATTTAATTCGAATGAGTGATGAAACTGAAAAGAGGATCTTTACGCATAATTTAAGTGTATATATATATATATATATATATATATATATATATATATATATATATAAGCACAGTAGTACCCTGGATAAGCAGCTATGGAAAGCAGATGGATGGAGGGTCGGACAGTACGGGAAATGAGTACATACAAAGTTTGGGCCTGTGTATCTCAGACACATACATCTACAGGTGCTGCTCGACTTACAATGGGGTTACGTTCCAAAGAACCTCTCGTAAGGGGAGAATATAGTAAGTCAAATATAAATATGATGTGCTGATTAAGTAAATTACTATGACAGAATATGTTAATAGTTAATTACTATAACTAATTAAATTAAAATGCAAATAAATGAAAATATGTTTATTTGGTTAAACAGAAAAAAAACAGTATATGATATGTTGTTAAATGCTGTACTGTATGAGATGTTTATGCTTGCTATCGCTACAGAGGTTGGACATGTGGTCGGGTGAATGTCGCCATCGCCAGGCATCAGTAGAAAGGATCGTGCTGCATTTTGCTAGCCTGGGAAACTCAAAATGTATAAATATTATAGGTTGAACCATCGTAAAGTGAGTGGCATCTGCAGTATATTCTCTAGCATATTGTGCCAATAAACAAAAAACCCCCAACAGGGAATCATGTAATGCACTAAAATCTATTCGTTTTCCATAACCGCTTATCCAGTGCAAGGTAGGGGTGAGAATGGAGAATACTGGCCTGTGACTGGCTGAGGTGACACATAAGAACATAAGAAATTTGCAAACGAGAGGAGGCCATTCGGCCCATCAAGCTCGTTTGGGGAGAACGTAAGTAATAGCTCAGAGTTGTTAGAATCTTATCTAGCTCTGATTTAAAGGAAATAACACATCACCATTCTGAACTCTCAACCCTTACTGCTCAACAACTGACCTTTCTAAGTATCAATAACTTTCGGCTCCACTTTCTATTCCTCCTTTACGTATATCTAATCTCTACATAAAATACTTCATATATCTATATTCATGTATCTCACATGGCTATACAAACTGATCAATATTCATTTCTATATACTCTCCCTTGTACATGCTACTCTTGTAAATATGTCTAGTCATTTAAGAATAAATATATAATATATATATATATATATATATACACACACACACACACACACACAATGAAACTCGGAATATGTGGAATGAATGCCGATATATATATACAATGAAGCTTGGAATATACTGAATGAATACTCATATATAACTGATATATAGGCCCGACTCCATAGTACGAGAAACATCCCCATATTGTGATGCTTGCACCACCATGCTTCACTGTCTTCACAGTGTACTGTGGCTTGAATTCAGTGTTTGGGGATCATTTGACAAACTGTCTGCGGTCACTAGACCCAAAAAGAACAATCATGCTTTCATCAGTCTACAAAATTTTGTGGCATCTCATTTTAGGCCAGTCAGTTTGTTTTTTGGCAAATTGTAACCTCTTCAGCTCGTGACTTTTTTTCAACAAAGGGACTCTGAAGCAGCTTCTTGCCAGTAGCTTGGCTTCACATATGCGTCTTCTAATTGTAACAGTACTCACACGTAACTTTAGACCTTCTTTGATCTTCCTGGAGCTGATCTATTCTTCGATCCATTCGAATGGCAGTTTTCCATTTTCTTCCATGTCTTTCGGGTCTTGGTTGCCATTTTAAAGCATTTGCAGTCATTTTAACTGAGCAGCTTATTGTTTCTGCACTCCTTTATATGTTTTCCCCTCTCCAATCAACTTTTTATTCAAGGAACGCTGTTCTTCTGAACAATGTCTGGAACGACACATTTTACTCAGAATTTCAGAGAGAAATGCACTAAAACCAGCATGTACAACATTAGCTACCTTCCTTCCTTAAAAAAGGCCCATAATTGGGCCATAATTTTCACAGAACGAATGACCTCACTAATTGAACTTCACACTGCTTTTTATTTTGAACACGCCCCTTTCAATGAGTGATTCAATTACACAGAATCAGCAGCATGCATGTCATGACTGTTGGTTTTCCATTACTCTACTACAGCTACTAGCAAATTATTTGCCATGTAGAAATATAATTTCTACCAAATGCTACCCATGCTCAGGTTAGTGATGTTGGATTGCTATTATTTTGAACACAACTGTATATATAGTCATTTGAGAATATATATACAGGCGTGGGCACAATTGATGGTACCCTTCCACAAAAAAAACAAAAAAACACAACTTTCTCTGAAATTTGAAACTGACAAACGTTTCATGGCATCCCTTATTGTTTATTCCATATTTAATGCAAGTCACACTTTGCTTTTGATTATTGATTCAGTTTAATATTGTATATAAACAAATGAATATGGTATGGACAAAAAAGATGGTACCCTTAATTTAATATTTTGTGGCACCACCTTTTGCAGCAATGACTGCCAACAAGTGATATC
>JAODKE010000001.1:24017663-24035631 GCA_026779605.1 Mormyrus hasselquistii | reverse complement strand
AATGTCAGCAATGCCAAACCTTACCCCCGGCATTTCCCATGTGCAAGGGAGAAAATGTCAAAAAGGGAAAACCCCCCCCCCCCCCCCCCCCCCCACCATTTTAAAGGCAGAGTATTGTGACACAAGGAACCCTGGTTTTACTTAGAACCAATAGATTTTTCTCCTGTGTTACTTTGAATGCGTGTAATGTTGTGATTACACAGTTGTTATATAACTGTAACTCTTCAGGAACCAAACACTTCCCCCCCACATCACAGTAACACTGAAACGGCCTTAAAAAATGCATCTAAAGGATCAGTGAAGACACTACAATAATGACCACTCAAGCTAGACAAGACATTAATTTTGCTATCATTCTTCACACCAGTAAATGCCCCGATGCTATTTATTCCATACCCCGACGTGTGGGGGCACTATTTTCAATCAAATATACACAATTAAGGCAAAAATGTTTATAGTAAATTTTGTTTGAGCAGCCACACTCCCAAGTACTACACAAATTACATTCACAGCTAAACACAGGCAGTAAATGTGAATGTTTACCCATAAGATAAATTAGTGGAATAAACCAAAACACTCTGCGATTACAGCTCATAAAGCAATACAATTGTTTCACGATCTCACTGGATTAGTCGATAAAAGGTTGCTTACACGAGCACTTCCCCTCAGACACAGTTAATCCACATAATTTGTACCAGTTTTCACATAAATGGTCCAGTTGCTTAATGCACACTTTTAAAGCTAAAAGCCAACTAGCTGATTCATACTTTTTGAGAGCTGGGCAGATAGTGCATCTCAGAAAGTTACAACATCCAGGACTGTGTTTGATCAGAAAAACGCTTCTTAAGCTTTTAATCCTTAAGCATTAAGCCCAGTCAAGTCATAAGTTACATTTCACAAATGTTTTTGTGTTACCTCCTGTTGTCTTACACATGGGAGAAATTAAATATATTCCAAATTTGATAGCATACCCACTGTGTAATACACATGAGCGTCAACAGACGACACCCACGAGTAAATTTGGTATACCCTGCCCTCTAGTGGAAATAACTGAAAATACACAACTGGCAACAGTTACAACTGATGGAAAGTAGCTGCTTTCAAAAATGATTCCTGTCGCCAGACAGCTCCTTACAATTTAAATAATTAGGTTTCTTCAGTTATGATAGGGTTTTGCGGAATATGTTTATTACCATTTATACTTCTGAAATACTTCAAAAATTCTAATTTAAAATTCATTCAAACTTTTGCAAACTGCTGTGTAACAAGTGTAAATTAATAAAAATAAAACCATCTGAAGTCAAGCACCACAACTCCACATTTTCTAGTGGAGACATTATCTTAAAACAACTGATTAATTTGGGTAAATCTTACTAACATTCATTTATTCTGAAGGACACTACTTAGAAACCAGCATGGATCAATAGCAAGTCAGAAGACCTTCCATAAGAGATTACTATCCTGCCAGCATGTTTTTCACACTGGATACATATGGATTTGACCAGATTTAAAATATACTGTGACAGACCCTTGACAGCTCACACTGCATATTGAATTAAAAAAGAAAGGCACAGTTTGGCTCTTTTGCACATTTCATGATGTTTTTGAAACACAATTAGTACTATGCTACTGGCATTTACGTTTAATTTGTGCTATTTTTTCCCCCACAGTTAATTGATCGTAGTACAAATGAAACACACTGGCCCGGACCCCCACTTAGGTCACTGTATCAGCATTTTGATCCGAAGACAGAAACTGACAGAGGAACTGCTTCTGAAAACCACTTTTCTACCTACGGATTGCATGATCAGGAAAGGAAAGGTTGAAAAGTTTAGGCAATACCCCCCAAATTCTGCCAAACTGTACTGACATGTTCGGATTAGTTGGAAACTCCGCAGCCTTAAAATTAGCATAATACTGTCATTAAAAAAAAATACAAACCCGATACTAGTGTTATAAAGTATTAGGTCTTACTGTATCAAATTAATTATTCATTAGCAGTAGAGTTAAATGTCACCAGGTAATGTCCCAGACGGTACATAGTTAATGATTTACACAAAAAATTGGAGGGAAGGTAAATGAAGGTATAGCTGAGTCGTGGCTCTTCTAGCCTAGAGAAGCAGCTGTGATTAGCTGTCCCATCGCCTGGGTTAATGTTTCGCACGGATAAACCCACCACAGTGACCCCAAAGCAGCAGACGAGGGAGGCCACTGAGACCCGCCTCCCCCCCGGGGTGAAGCGCCAGTGTCACAGTTTGGACTTGGCCTGGAAGAAGCTCATGATGGCGTTCATGCACTCGTCCGACTGCCAGCGCTCCTCCAGCCGGGCCACCTCGCTGGCGTTGACCTGGTGCAACCGCTCCTTGTCCACTTGTCGCACCAGCTGCCTAGACAGGGCCAGGGACTGGGGGAGTGGGCAGAAACAACGAATGAGGGCAGTGGGCACACACCCTTATATTGCATACGCAAAGCTGATTGGACAAGGACAGAGTCTGGGAGGAGAGGCCAAGACAATCAGCAAATGACAAAGGGGATACTACATGCTTATAAACAGATATACGATGCTGCATGGACAGGCCTAGAGACTAGGGGGGAGGCAAAGGCAGGGAATGAGGGCAAACGTCAGGCACACAATAGGGTATCAGATTAGTTATCAATTAAATGATTATTCTTTCATATTACAGGGAAAACTGCCTAGTCAAAGTAAAAAAAATGTCTAAACAATCAGACTGCTCGAAGGGATTAAGAAAATCACATTGTCCAATACTCGCAAATGTGCATTTAATAAACAGACAAAAACTGACTGAAAATAATTCAATAATTCACATGTCTATACTGCTATTTCTATTGGATATATGGATGATATTTTTTTTCCTTAAAATATCAGAATTTATAGTTTTTAGAAGTATATAAGTATAGGACTTTTATATTGTAAGTATATACACATGTGTATACTTACACAGACCAATGTCACATGTAAAGCACTTTCATCTGCATTTCATATATGGAAAAACCAATAATTAGTCCCAATTAGACGTGTGCGCCCCTCCCCGGGGATCCGCAAACCTGAGGTGCAATAAAGCCGTTAAGTTGGCTGCATGCTGTCATTTCCTCTGCACGCTGATTTTTAATATTTATGGATCCCATCTCCCCATGAAAACAAGTAAGGCAATTCAGGTTTTCAAACCCAACATTTTTTTTTACATGGCAGTAACAGAAGCTCAGAGCCCGAGATCTGGAAGGCGTTGACAGTAATTAGGCGCCACGTGACGAGCGCCTGCGGGCGGGGGGGGGGGGGGCTGACACCTACATTGCGGGGCAGCTTGGCATAGGTCCGTAGCCGGGCCCACACCTCGGCCTGGAAGGAGGCATCGGGGAACACCTCCGTCACCAGGCCCAGCTGGCACGCCTCTGTGGCTGTCAGCTTCTTGTTGAACAGCAGGACCTCGCTGGCCTGGGGAGAGAGAAACAGGACGTACCATTAGATGGGGGTGGGGGGGGTGTATCGATACAGCACCTACTCATAGCTGCACGCTCCGGCACACCCCAGACGGGCGATTAATGATGAGAAAAGACATGCTCAACAGCAGCGTGCCACGGAACTTCAAAGGGTCACGCATCGGGAATTCTCTGTTCCAGACGCAGATCTGGGCAATTATCTCATTAGCAGGCAGCGTGTTTGGGTTTGGCACCAGACTGAAAAATTACCACCACGCCCTTTACACTCAAATTCGCTCACAGGTAAATAAGCACAAGACCTTTAACTTATATCCTCAAGATATATAATAAATTCTCTCCTATTCACGGTATAAGTAATGGATATCTAGACTCTATGTGAAACAAATCAGGCTCTGAATATGGGGTTGTTTTTACTATGAGCATGCTGTAACAGGGTTTCTCATGCCAGTCCTCAAGGACTCCCACACAGTTCACATTTTTGCTTCCACCCAGCTCCCAGCCAATGAATAACATCTGGTACAGGTGTGCTGTAAGTGAGCAAAAATGTGAACTGTGTGGGGGTCCCTCTTGCGATTTTCAACATGATACATTACTGCCCGATAACTTCCATCTACCTGTCATTTGCATCTATAAACGAAAGCGGCAGGACCCTGATCGGAAGGCAAGCAGAGAGGGACTAGATTCCCTGATCTCACCTTGGCAGGTCCCATGAGTCTGGGGAAGGTGTAGGAGGAACACCCCTCGGGGCTCTGTCCCAGCTGGCTGAAAGGAGTGTGAAACGTCGCCTGCACAAGACATGTGCACACGGTGAAACACGGAACCCTGCAGAAAGAGGCCTGTCCAACTCACCATCTAACCCCTGCCAGCCTGGTGACAAGCATGTTATACACCCCCTAGTGGTGCACAGAGGACACTGCAAACGAGGGTAAACAGCTCACTGACATCCCATGACTTTCTTGCTGTTTTACTGCTTGGAAATATCTGTTACCCAAAATAAAAGGTATTTTTTATTGGAAAAACAACTGCAGCCAGAAAGACAGATGTTAGTCATATATAACTGATCAGAGACTCACCTGTAAGCAGTATTTAGGATCAATATTGCAACAATGATCACAAAGGGATTAACATATCAGCCATGTGTTATACAAGGAATTTCCCTACTATACTTTTTCATATTGTTATTAGGAAGTTAATGCCGAGTTGTCAAGCTGCTCTATAATTGAAACTGGCATCTCAGAGGAGAACTAACCCTTTCAGTGGCGTAGACGAGGTCAAAGAGACTTAGCACCGTGACGGAAACCCCGACAGCCGGGCCATTCACCACAGCGATGAGAGGCTTGGGGAAGTCGATGAAGGAGCTGACGAACGCCCTATGGGGAAGAAGCAGGTCATCAGCCAGGAACAACACGCAGGGGCAGCCAAAAAGCAAAGAGCGTGCAAAATGGCCATGCAACATGCAGCAAGCAGGTTAAAAAAAAAACCCCAGTAAACAGTGGAAGTCTCCACTGAAAAACTACCCTTACTTGAGCAACTTGCCGGCATCCTTAGCCATTTGCTCGATTCCATCTTTGGGGATGTGCGTAAAGTTGTTCAGGTCATTTCCACTGCAGTAATAGTCTCCAGTGCCTTTGTGTTCCATGACAGAGTTTATAAAAGCAGTTAGATGAGGTGGTTAAATCGCAGCCACACAAGCAAACAATTTATTTATGATAGTGATCTTCAATCATTCTGTCTATTCTTTGTCATAATTACTTATCTCTGTCACAGTGAGCTTGGACCCTATCCTTGTATGCACAGGCTGCAAGTCTATGGACCACTAAATTGCAGGGAACATATATTTGAGTTTCCTAACTGCATGCCTCTGGACTGTAGGAAGAAACAGGAGTCCAGACAAAACCTGTGCAATTGGGTGATGACATACAAACTCCACGTTACAGAGCAGGGGCAAGATTTGAAACCTCAATCCTAGATGTGTTGGAGGACAGTAACCACGCCAACAAGCAAAGGATTTTAACTGAAATGAGACTGAGATTCTAGTGGTACAACATATCAAATGGACACAGTGTTCCATGCAGGAATGATTGAAACAGCTGAACTGTAGAATTCAGTAGTAATTCCCTAATCAAACGACGCAACAAAAATGACATTAAAAATACAAGGGTCACAAGAAATCTCATCTGTCCAGTCATTAAGACACCATAGACAATAAGTCTACGCAGTATTTCTTGACTTGTGTTATGTAAATGCGCACAGTTACACTTTGAAAACAAGTGTTAGCTTGCAAGCTCTTTAGACGAACTGACTGATTACTGAAATTCCCTGGCAAGCTGTAGGAAAAACATTTGTAAGCAGAAAAGTATCAGGTATCCATGGAAGGAGAGCTGATCCTGAACCCATAGCTGCAGATGTGGATCTAATTCACAAAAACAAAAATCTTGAGGCTTCATATGATAGGTGCTACCTTCCTAATTTACCACAACTTTGCCAAAATTACCAAAAAGCTCAATTGACAATAACTAGAAGATGGTCAATTGTGACCCCTTTACCTGTGAAAACGGTTAAGACGGAGTCATCTTTGCCAGCGAGCTCTAGGGCCTTGATGATCTCATTGTACATCTGGTGGAAACAGAACCGGAGCACAACCAATGAGCATTAAGACCCGACCTCAACACACCTACATATAGCACATTCATTTCAGCTGGGAGGCAGCCGATGACTCGGGCCTTGGTGAGTCAGTCAATAAAGTTGCTTTGTCTCTTTGTCTTCATGTCTGTACATAGGTTTGTAAGAAAACATTTGTGAACTCATTGGATTTCTCTGAAAATGGGTAGGAATGGCCCCTAAACCATGATCTTGTTTGTGCGGCGCAGAAATTTCCATTGTGGTAACCTGCCATGATACTTATGGGCTGATACTTCATACAACTCATTCCCACGTTTATGACAGTCCTGCAGGTCGGGGTGGAGTGGAGGCGTGTGCCGGGGTGTCGCAAGCGCAAACGCACGATCATATACACAGTCATCATATACGTAATAAGAATGAAGCAGTACCGGCGCTGCTATGATTTTAATCTTTATCGTACCACCACTTCTCACAAGTTGCCAGTGCTCTGCCACTCAGAGACGAGCGTCAGGACGAGAGTTGGGGGGCGGCGCGCGCAGTGCAGACAGTGCTGCTGAGACGCTTCTGTTGTTCCCAACACCCCCGCCGCAGTTCCCACGATCAATACAGAAGCGACACTTGGAGCACTGCTTATACAGGTCACCACATTAAAACGCCACTCCAACTGATGCTCCCGCTTATTAGCACAGTACACAGAGAGCGCTGTAGACATGCAGCAGAACAGAAGCATAGCACTTCAAACCCGTTTTCCCCTTGTCCTAGAAGTTTACACACCTTATTTTTACAATTTAGGTGATTATCTATTAACATCTTACATGCCATTGTTGCTCCTAATTCCAATAATTTCACTATTCTTGCACATGTACATGAAAGAAAAGTCCAACGCGCATCTTCACACATCCAGCTCTTCATAAGCCTTAACCTCATCGACTAAGTCGATGGTGGGAGTCAAAGAGCTCACCGTCAGCTGGTTTTAGGCCAAGCCAGCCTACCTGCATGGTGATGGCGTTCTTCTTCTCGGGCCTGTTGAGGCGAATGGTGGTGATGTTGTCCTTGGTGGAGAAGACGACAGTCTCGAAAGCAGGGGCGCCCCCTGCGGCGGTCAGGGAGGCCTGGATGGGTTTCTCAGAGGCCACCAGGCTGCTGACTAGGTCCACATACTGCTGTCTGGCCTCCTCCTGCAGATAGAGAGACCCTGAAAATGCCTCCCCCCTTTTGTGGAGGACGGACAAGGCGTCAAACACACCAGGACCCTGGACAGGGGGGGGTCAATTTTTTTATTTATTTTTTAGACAGACACACACTGTTGTAAGAGAGCGTTTGTATTTAAATTATTAAGTTGTATCCCCCCCATATCAAAGGTCTATTTATTGGGGGGATAAATGGAGTCAAATTATATACTGGGGTATACATGCCCCCCCCCGCCCCGATTTCCAGGGTCACTGCAGACATTAGAGACACGTCTACCATAGAATTTACATTGACTGCACCTTCAAAATGCCTTCATAAGACATTTGTAGAACATTCATAAGCAGCATGTAAGTACACCATAACATCCTAATGGACTTTAGCAGCTTTAATACGCATTAATAATATTTAACAAACAATATATGATGATAAACATTTTTGAAGTGGAGGGAAACAGGAAATCTCAGCATGTTCAAAAATAATACAAAGTATTTAATAAAAGCACATTTTTGGGCCCCAACAAAATAATCCAACGTGAGGGAACTCTGAGGGTCTCATTTTGTATGAGCAGAGACACTGGTCACCAGTATTTTGATATCTGTAACAAAGTCCACCTCTAAACTTGGAAAACTCACCCACCCAGAACTCACTATTTATTTAAAAGTCTGAACTCAAATAAAGTGAGAACAGTATGCTTCCTAAATAAACCCACTGACATACAAGCCCAGGGCCCAACGGTGGTGAACTTGCCGCAGGCAGGCTGCCGAGGGAACTCCAGGCATCCCACTTAGCCTTGTTCACAAAGTCCAACATGCCTGGCTTAGGCGTGTTACAGGGACCTTGAGTCGCCTGCAAGCCCAAAGCAGACCAGGAGACACAGAAGGGAAAGCAGAAGTGAGTAGAATACACACAGTATAAACAGCGACTTCACTGCAAGTCAGAGCTATTTACATTTTTTTTACAGGGCCCCCCTAGGACTGATATATCTGCCCTATTTTATCCTTTAAGATTCAAATCTGTTATTTGCATTTGTATGCAAAAATTAATATATGAAACATTTTTAAAAATTCTGCATTAAAAACATTAGCGCTTCTTTAGCTTCATTCTATTTGCATTTAAAAAGCACAGATCTCACAGATGGGCCATAAATATTCCTAATCTGACTAAAACTTGAAAGTGCCAAAAGATGGCGATGTCACCATCCTTGTTCCTGATCTACACAATAGCCAATGGCAGGAGCATGAATGTGGGCCGACTGACTGACCTGCTTGAAGAGGGCGTAGATCTTCAGCTTGACCTGATTGCCAGGGTCATTCTTCAGCGCGCCAAGCTGGCTCTTGGCCTGAGTGAAATCCTCCAGCGTCGCTCCCATCACTGATCGAGTTGTGTGTAACTGAAGTACAGGGACCCGCCACACTCTGGAAACGTTAACACACAAAACCAAACACAAAATTGAAACTGTAAATGTGTGTTTGCCAAATCAATTACAAACTGCCAACGGTTAGAGAAACAAAATATATTTAGAAACCACGATGTCAAACACCCTAAGTGACTGAAGCCCAATGAATTAAAAAAAAAATTAAGAAAGAGAGATCAACTATAACAAGTTAGGACTGTATTTTCACACGCTATTAATCCTGAGGTTTTAAGCTTCATAAGGGACAGCTCACGAGATGACTCAAGGTTAAGGTGAGGTAATTAATTTTACCAAGATGACTTCAGTTTTCTGAACCAAATTGTTTTTAACTAAAGAGCAACTGAAAGTCAAAGACATTACAACTGTGCCAATGTTACCGGCCATGACATAAGCCAATTCAGCTATGGAGGAATTATTATCATCATTATTATTTGTATTACCACTTATACATTATAATTAGAAATTATTAATACTTACAAATAATTGCTATAAAAATACAGATCAAATCCAACTCACAAGTGCATGCAGTGTTGAATTACATTGGGAATGTAACCAAATCTGGATTTCCAGGAGGTTTAAAAAAATTAACACAACAAGAAAAATACCTCATGCATAGGACGGCTGACTCACCACTAGCAATTTAATTCGAGTCTTAAGTTACTTTAGGTGAACAAGAACGACATGCATGGAAAAATGAAAGGCTGTCAGTCACCAGTTTATTTAGACATGCAACACACTTCTCGGCTGCAAATTCAACATATTTATAAAGGATTAACGGGCACGGTGAGAAATTCCGGTATTAAGCAAGCAAATTAACTGCATATCACCTGGCAGATCTGACGAAACGCCACGGAGTGAACAAGGAAAAAGCAATAGCCATCTCAACTAGGTCAAAGGTACGACGAGCTAGAGACTCCTGAGTAACGCATAGTACTGCCTCTGACTGATTCCGGTCCCGCCCATTTCCCGCCTCAGCCGCTCCACGATTGGTAGATATAGATGATCTGATCTTCTTCTACTCCCGGTCTCTTTATAAAGAGTTTTGAAAGTTATACTACCACCTACTGTCTGGCGGGTGCTCACACAATCCAACTAAATGGCATATTCGTGTTTTAACAATAACGTTCACTACTGTACCATCAGTTACTGGAGAAATTATGAACATATTCATTTGGCTATTTAGTTATATTGCATATTACTAAATTAATAACGAACACTGGGTTGTATAAAATTATGTTTTCAGATCCCAGAATAACTGTAACGTATCAGTACGTTGGTAGCCTGCCGCAAAACTGGTAAATGATGTCCATTTTAAAGACGTACTTTTACAACCAAAGCAACACAGGTCAAAACAAATAATCCAAACGAATACTCAGAAAATGCCAACTCCTACGTTCACGCAAGGAATCTTGTGGCAAATCTACATTATTATACCTATAATTAGCGACATCAAAAGCACAGGACAGTCTGGAAACACTAGACTATTTAAATAGTTTAAAAAAAAACTTACATGTAAATGTGTGTGCCGACTTGTCTCGAACTGAAAATCACGCAACCCTGCTAGTATAATTTACGTTTGCCGTGCTAAGAAGAAATCAGAGCAACTGAAAGCGTTTTATAAGTCATTGACCGAAGGAGGAAAACAGATAACCAAGCCAAAGTTGTGTGACTTTGCAATAATGGTATTGTTTTTAATGCCCATTAAAACAAAAGCAACTACAATAAATATACTAAAAGGTCCATCCTTTGGACAGTTTGTGCAGAAACTCGCGTCAGCTGTGGGCGTATAATGTTTGCTGTCTGTAGAGTCGCGCCCACTGCCTGAATACAATAAACGCAATAGATGAAATACAATGAATAAACACTTGACAGTCGCCATTCAAAGCAATAATCATTGTACAAAACCTGATTGTGCTATCAATTTGTCTTTACATAAAATTTATGGTGGGATTCTCAAAGTTTTTTCAAGCCAAACGTGGGTCTCCACAAGTTTAGCGGTTATGATTCATTCATGTGCCAATTACCTATTTTTAGCTGCAATTTTTAACTTTTTAAATAAAAGAATATAATTTATAAAAATATAATTAATAAAATATATATTCTGAAGTACTTGATTTTTGGCCTGATTTAGCCTAATATTTCTCGTCACCCTCAAACAACCAATCGTGTATGGTTAATGTTATTAAGAAAACATTTTCCTCGCCCGCTGACCCCAGCAAGCTGAGTCTAAGTCATGGCAACACAGTCTGTTACTTCTGACCCTAATTGTTTTAGGGGGAAAGTTCTCGATTGCTGAAACGAACTCATTTCTGTCTTTTTGCGCATTAGTGCCAGCATGGAGTACGTGAAAACGCTAGTCCCGGGGTCTCTAGTGCGGTGAGTTAGTCAGTATATGCGTCAGTTTCATATTTTACTGTTTTAACTTAAATTGTTTGTTCTTGTGATGTTTGCGATACACAAGACAGGAAGACCGATTAACTGCACAGTGAAACGCAGTTTGGAATTAAACGTTTGATCGTTTTTCGGTGCCTTAATGTGACTGCATGCGCAATGTATACATTCAATATATTAGCTATATGAGAACATTTGTAGGCTATATAGCCTATATAAATTACAACAATGGAATGGGAATTTCTTGGTGCAACAAACAAATCTTAAGACTCATAAAACTCACGGATTACACCGCTGACAGTCCCCAAAGCTACTGGTGCGTTTTGCTAATTAGGATAAATCAGCGACTCCTTTTAACTGTCCTGGCTATGGCGTATTGGACGGAAATTGTATAGTTTTTAAAGTTAAATGCGTCGTATCCAGTGAATATTTTTGATTGCGGCAAACGTTGCACTTTGATTATTTTAGCATTTCTACTGGACCAGTCTTCATCCGATTGAATACAGTAGCGCTGTAATGGTATTCACGGAGTACACAAACTCAATGAAAAGTGCCTGTTGCAGCAAATGTTAAGTATCAGGTATGAAGTAGGTAATCTAGAGGCGAGCTCGGAATCATGCTGCGCGGTGGATGGGATGACGGCTGGTTTCAGCTCCATACAGGCAGAGGGTTTTGGGGTCGGGGACTGAAACTGGGCCATCTAGAAGACATGGTTCTATAGTGCAACATATCGAAAAAGATCTGAAGATAAGAAATTGCTGTCTAGAACGTGAGGCAATAGCTAATTAGCTATTTCCCAGTGTATTTGCTAAATATAAAGATAGACATTGCATACCAGTTTTATTGTTTTTATTTCGGAAGTCGCAGTTTCCATAATTGCATTGTTATTACTTATTGTTTTGCTATTGTTTGTTAGTATTTCATTAGGCTACTAGGTGAGGGCTTCACGTGTGCGAAACTACACTAATTGGCGTTGAAAGATATATGATATTTATGAATCAGGAGGGAGCGGTCCGCACTCACATGACTTAAATATTTTAGCACCTTTACAGCAGCCGTATTTACGCCTCTGCAGGTCTGTGACCTCGGTAGGCACCTCATTCACCGGTCAAATCCTTCCCCCACCCAAGCCCCGTCCCTTCCGGATCTGCACGTATAACCGCTGCCGACGGAGAGGCGTGGTAGCCTCGTCCCTAGAAGATCTAGCAAGCAAAGTAGGACCCTCCCACGGAATGACTTTGTAATGCGTGGTGTTGGTTGGGATTTATGTGATCCTGAAACTCCTTTGGCATGCCATTGGTTGTTTCACATTGTTTTTATTGCAGCAATGAATCATGATCCTCCAATGCACATTTACTTAGGCCTACAACTCCCATTTAATTCTTCCAAATGTCAAATTGTTACCACGTTTGTTTCATTATGCTATTGAATATTATCACTAAATATGCTCTCCCATCTAACCAGTAGTCTAACTGGAATATTGTTACTTTGATACATGTGATGGAATACTTTCCTGTCCGGTTCCCCCGAAGGTTATGAATATCTTCCTGCTGACAAGTGAGCTTCTGACCCTGGTGCTGGAGGAAGATGGCACAGTGGTGGACACAGAGGCCTTTTTCCAATCACTGCCTGCCAACACACCATTGATGGTGCTGGAGAAGAGGCAGAGATGGACCCAGAGCAAGGTGCTTCTGCTCTTAGGGTTACAACTTAGTGATGGTCATGCTGTTTTGCATTATCTGGTAAAGTAACATAGCTGGTTGTATTGTAGATTTAATTACTGACTGTATTTGCTGGACCTGGTGGTAGGGCATGATAATTCAGTTTTATTTTATGCAGAGGTGGCAGAAGTTCACATCCAGAGAGTACAAATCCAGACCAAGACTTTGTTTCAAACAACCAGTTGAGTATAAAGAGTCAGTCACAGAGAACTCAGCTGGGTGGTTGAAACAAAATCTTGGTCTGTATGTGAAATCTCCACCTCTGATTTTATGTTATATTTTCAAATAAGCCCATATACAGTACCAGTTAAAAAGAAAAATCTGGATATAAATTTGCATGTTATTCACAATATAGAAAAATGCCTTGAGGCAGTGAAGTAATACATGTCAGATATTGCAATAACAAAGCAAAGTGTTTTTCTTAGGCTCTTCAGAATAATACTCTTTTACTTCAGTGACAGCATTGCTGACTGGTGACGTTCTTTCACCCAGCTGACAGAAGTAGCCACCTGGAATGCTTCTCCAAGAGTCCTGAAGGAGTTTCCACAAATTCTGGGCACAAGTTTGCTGCCTTTCTCTTACTCTTCAATCCATCTCATCCCAAACCAGCTCTGTAGGGCAGGGGTGGCCAATCTGATCCGCAAAGGGCCGGTGTGTATGCAGATTTTCACTGCAATTCCCTAGTTAGATTACTAATCTGAGGACTGACTGGCTGAAGAGTCCTCACACCTGGGCTTGAACAGCTGACCTAAAGGTTATCCCAAAAATCTGCATACACACCGGCCCTTTGCGGGTAAGATTGGCCACCCCTGCTATAGGGTTTAGGTCAGGAGATTGTGGGGGGCAGGTCTTCAGCACTTCATGTCTTTCCCCACTTGGGGTCATTATCTTATTGAAAAACAAATGATTTTCAGTAGGTGTGTCCAGACTTTTGACTGTTACCGTATAAAATGTGTATTTACAGTTACGTGGTCATCAACTTGTTCAAATATTTCATTTGTCACTTCATTCTACATTATAATGTAAATTGCAAAATATACAGAACAAATTTTGATAAAGGATTCATTTGTTCATATATGTATTCAACGAGGTCGATTTTAATTCTGAGGTTGTATGGACCAAAAATATCTAACGAGGTGGGGGGTTGGGAATTTGTCAACCAATCTGCACTTGGTAACCTTCGTCATGCCTTTCATACAGAATATTAACGTTTTCCACCAGAGGGCAGCAGTGTTTAACTTTAATCAGATACAAAGCAAACGAGAATGGGTTTGGTATTTTCAAAACAACGGGGATGTGACTGTGTGGCAATGTTTAATTTTGTTTCCATCGTGCAGGGCATCCCAGGTTTCCAACAGCCCAAGAAAAGTGGAATTGTAAAGCTGAACCTTGACCTATACAAGCTGAATCCCGAAGACTTCATTGGCTGTTTGGCCATACAGGCCACCCTGTATGAGATCTACAGTTTCTCATATGAGATACGGTGCATGGGGCTAAAGGAAATTCTGAAGTGAGTATGGAACAACAAGGGGAAGTGTGCTAAATGGATGCTTGCTGTTCCACAGTGTTTGATTAGTCAGGAGAGCAGCTTTAATTGGATAGTTCAGATAGGAAATATCCCCCTTAATATTCTGTTTATCTCTCAGATGGAAATTTTCCATTCTGCAGCTTTGCCTAAAAATTGTAGCACCAGTGTGCTGGGTCTTTTTTTTTATTTATTTTTTTTAACTTTCAACTTTCAATCTGTGAATGAACTACATTACCCAGGGTTCAGTTGGGCTGTTCACATGACTTTTTAAAATTTGCATGGCATTTCAATGAATGATGCCTGTGATTCAGCTCTTCCCTGCATCCTAACTGAGACATTTCTTACAGATAACTGGTTTTGCCCCCTATCCCACACAAGGGCATGTATACCCAGGCATGCTCAGGGATGCCAGCGCTTGGCAGCGGCCCTTGAATGCCCAAATTTATATTATTGGGTGGGGAGGGCAGGGTCATTTTTGTTAGGGGCCACTTGAATGTCATAGCTGGGTGCTCTATCGGAATTTCTTCCCCCTCCCCCATTTTAGGTCGATCCTGCGGGGTCTGACATATGTGGCTCAAGTGTCAGGTCACCTTCTGCTGTGGGCTTCCACCTATTTGCTGCAGCACATTGAAGATGATGACTAGAAGGCAACTAGGACATTGCTTTGCGTGGAAATGTGTTTCTGTGCCTCAGGATTGATGTCTGGAGACTGTCTATTCTAACACCAGAATAACACATGCATGTTTCTGAAATGTTTAAAGTATGTTCTAGTGTTGTGCGTTAATTTCTCCATATACTGAAAACACTTCCCGGAAACACAGTTCCCCCACTTACAGCTTGAAATGTTCCATTATGTTACTTAAATCAATCAGAAAAATAATTAATCACGTTTCAGCTGAGCGGGCTTCAGTTTATTTTGGGGGTGAAATTAACAGGTCATTTGTACATACTGGTAGTGACGGTTAGTCAGTGCTTGAATTGGCATTGGTAATGCGATATAATATCTAAAAATCTTGACCACAAATCAGATTTTTAGGTTTTATATCAATGAGCATCAAACTAGCTGGGAGAATGTCTACAGAGTGTTTGTTTTGATTTAAATAAGGTGTCATAATAAATTTAGATCTCAGTTTTAAAGTTGGAATGTTAAGACGTCCTCCTAAGCTGTCTACACCTACATGCAGATCACTTGTGACATTGTGCACAAGTTTCACTCTCTAAATAAACTTCATCTAAAGTTTGGTCTTTAACTGGTATGGGCTACTCATTTGCTTAGATAGACGGGTGTTCTGAAAAGCGGAATTAAAACAGAAATCGATTCACAGTGCTTCCAGAATTCCACTCTAAAACGATTAATGCCCTGGTTTCCATGAAGCGATGGCTTGCTTTGTGTGGGTTTGCTGATCTTTCTACTTTGCTAATCGTTTGACTGCTGGCGAAGTGAGATTGGCTGCAAAATGAGACACAGTACATGGGTTTTACTGAGAAAACAATGGAAACCATGGTGCCTGTGTCACCCATCGATGTTTTATGGTGCCACAAGCAATAAGGCTATCAACATATGGCGCTATCTAGGATTACAGACCCCCACCTATATAGCTCTGGTATTTAAATGCAAGATTTGTCTACATTTTGAATAAACACAATGCTGACCCAAGTTACTGTTACTCTCGGCCTATTCAGTCAAAATTTCCATAACTGATCCAAGATTGTGGTAAGTTTGTAGCCTTTCCAGGGAAGCATGCAGTTGTATCCGTCCATCAAAGGGCACATGTTAACATTAAACAGTGTTGGGAAAGTTACAAAAGTAATCGATTAAAGACTGAGATGGAAAGTTTGGGTCCAGAAAATATAAATCCAGACCAAGGTTTTGTTTCAGCCAACCAGTTGAGTTACTCCATGACTGTAACACTCTATGCTCAACTGGTTGGATAAAAGAAAACCTTGGTCTGGATATGTACTTTCTGGACCTGAACTTTCCACCTCTCTCTGTAATGGATTACTTTTCTAACTTCCCCCAACACTGCATTAACATATACTAAGGGCAATTTATAAGCACTAGTCTACCAAAACCACAAATTTAGAGAATGTGGGAGTGAACCCAGGCAACCACGCATGCTCAAGACACACGCAGCCAAGCACTGATATTCAAAATGTAAACCATATCTATTTAACAAAACAAAAAGTTTCGAACCATGTCCTGTAAATTGTTTTATTTGGTTTTATATCACAAGGTGTAACATTGTTTAAAGACACTATTATAGATGAGGATCTTGCTTTTACGTAGAATCATCCCAGTTCAGAGATGTTCCAAACGATGCATTTCTTCCCTATAAAGCAGTACAGTATGCGAATATTCAGTACTCAACGTGCGCTGTAGGCCGGCAGACTAGTGATTGCACAGCCGGCTTGTCAGTCACTTTTCTGGGACAACCCGCCAGTGCTCTGGGTGTGGACGCGCAGCTGGGAGGAGGATCGAGAACCAAGTATTTCTGTTCCTAGTCCGGCCACAAACTTTTCATTTATAGATTGTCGGATAGCTGGTACGCAATCAAGATGAGGGAAATAGTACACATACAAGCGGGGCAGTGTGGCAACCAGATTGGAACCAAGGCAAGTTCACAGTTTTGTTTTTTTAAGTATATTCATTTATTCTTTCACTGATTGATTCGTGGGTTTGTTCTTATCGTAAAAGGAAGTAATATGGACGGTTTTCTCGTAATCTTTGGGCTACTATAAAAAAATTAATATTCGAAGTAAATGTCCTTTGAGTTCTTGAATGTAACATCAACTTTGTGTTCGCAGATGATTCTAAAATGATAAAAAAAGTGCTTTAATGAAGTTTTTAACGTTAATCCAGCTGTACATGTCGTTGATCCCTTTGTAACGGGTTTTCTGGGAGTGGTGGAAGCTGACTGCAGTTTGGCCGGAGAGTATCCGGAGAATGCCCAGCAGCTGGGGGGCGCCGCTCTCCTGTATTGGGGGGGGGGGTAGACGGGTGGGTTTAATTTATAAAAAACGCAATATACTTTTTCCCTTTATGAACGAAAATATGCGATATTCTTTTTTTTGACCTCCGGAGTAGTTTTGGGAAGTCATCAGCGACGAGCACGGCATCGATCCAGCAGGAAACTATGTTGGTGACTCAGCGCTTCAACTTGAGAGAATTAACGTCTATTACAACGAGGCATCCTGTGAGTCTGCCTGGGGGGGTGTATGAATCAACGCCTTTTTAATCCCCCTCCCACAGGGCTGCCAGCTCTCACGCATCTGGCGTGACGCTCACACCAGAAATCTTACGGCGAATCTATATAATTCCATTATAAACATAAAATTAGCCATATCAAAATCTTTGGGGTGGTTTGCAAACCCTGCAGACTGTTTTCAAGGTAACAACCCGCCACATACACGTAAATAGGTGTGCAATCTTGTCTCGATTTGAAAATCATACGCTAACCAGCTGACCAAAGTTGGCAACCCAGCTCGCATATGTTTGTAAAATATGCCAAATTCCTAGGTAAAGAAAAAATAACGTTTTTATCGCCCTTATTATATCAACTACATATCTTACCGCCCCTTTCCAGTAAAACTTTTATCAGTTAGTTACATAAATTCAGAGCAAGCAGAAAGTAAAGCAGGATA
>JAODKE010000001.1:24005274-24017563 GCA_026779605.1 Mormyrus hasselquistii | reverse complement strand
GTCACTGTACACATATACAATTTACATTATATACATGTGCGGTGAGATTAAGAGCATCTCTCTACTTAGTGCAACATATAGAGACATATTAACAATACAAATAACAATAACTCAGAAGATGCCATTTCATCAGTCGGCATTCAAACACACATTAGGGTCCATATATTCCCCTTAACTACATGGCACTAGTGGTACAAAATGTCAGTCCTCCCCACTGATCCACTGCCAGCCACAGAACATACAACATTTAAGTATTTACATCATTTTCATTGTGACCCTCATTTTCGTAAAAGTTCATGTCTCCAACTACACATCCTCAAATCATATCATATGGACCCTCTACCACTACTGCACTGTCCTACTGTAGTTCAGTCTCCAGAAACTGATACTGGGTTTGTATATTAATAATTTTAAGCTCACAAGTATGTTCCCCGGGCGATCCTGGTGGACCTGGAACCTGGAACCATGGACAGTGTTCGGTCGGGGCCTTTTGGAGAGCTCTTCAGACCTGACAACTTCATCTTTGGTGAGCTCAGAGGATTAACATGTTTATCTCCTGGTTCCATCACTATCTTCCTCCTATTTTTATGTTCCTGCAACTGTCTATAAACACTTGACACTCATTTCATGCTTACCAGGCTTACATACCATTGAGGCTTGTGACAGATTTTTAAGTGCATTCATAAGACTTGAGATGGTTGTACCAGAAGCTAAGGGGGGGTGTTGATTTATGTGATGATTCATGACAGATTTAGCCTATTGCTTCCTGCCAATGAGACTGTCTTGGGCAGCTAGTTCCTGACTGGTTCCTGACTACTGTTGCCTTTCAGGACAGACAGGTGCAGGCAACAACTGGGCCAAGGGCCACTACACGGAAGGTGCTGAACTTGTAGACTCGATCCTAGACGTGGTGAGGAAGGAATGCGAGCACTGTGACTGCCTGCAGGGTTTCCAGCTCACACACTCCCTGGGTGGGGGTACTGGCTCGGGCATGGGTACCCTGCTGATCAGCAAGATCCGTGAAGAGTACCCAGACCGCATCATGAACACCTTCAGCGTCATGCCTTCACCCAAAGTGTCAGACACGGTGGTGGAGCCCTACAACGCCACACTCTCCGTGCACCAGCTGGTGGAGAACACAGACGAGAGCTACTGCATCGACAACGAGGCGCTCTACGACATCTGCTTCCGGACTCTCAAGTTGACCACACCCACATATGGGGATCTCAATCACTTGGTGTCAGCCACCATGAGCGGAGTAACGACTTCCTTGCGCTTCCCTGGCCAATTGAATGCTGACCTCCGCAAGTTGGCTGTTAACATGGTCCCCTTCCCTCGGCTACACTTCTTCATGCCCGGGTTTGCTCCGCTGACTGCTAGGGGGAGCCAGCAGTACCGTGCCCTCACTGTGCCAGAACTCACCCAGCAGATGTTTGACGCCAAGAACATGATGGCCGCCTGCGATCCTCGGCATGGTCGATACTTGACGGTAGCTACTGTTTTCCGCGGACCCATGTCCATGAAGGAGGTGGATGAGCAGATGCTGGCCATCCAGAACAAGAACAGCAGCTACTTTGTCGAGTGGATCCCCAACAACGTCAAGGTGGCCGTGTGTGACATCCCGCCCCGCGGCCTCAAGATGGCCTCAACATTTATTGGCAACAGCACGGCCATCCAGGAGCTCTTCAAGCGTATCTCCGAGCAGTTCTCTGCCATGTTCCGACGCAAAGCCTTCCTGCACTGGTTCACCGGTGAGGGCATGGATGAGATGGAGTTCACTGAGGCTGAGAGCAACATGAACGACCTTGTCTCAGAGTACCAGCAGTACCAGGAAGCTACTGCCAACGACGGAGATGAGTTATTCGAGGATGACGAAGAAGAGGCCAATGACTGAAATGATCATGGTTCCATTATTTTTTAAGTGCAGATTTTTTTTACTACGGTGAGGCACTGACATATTTAAATATAATGGTAATGGCCCTTTTAAAGCTGTGAAATTTTCAGAGACCTGTAATGCCTTTTGAACAATGTGAGCAACCACTGCAATAAAAATTCTTCACAATATCCTTTCCTGTAATTTTTCATGCCAGAAAAGTCAGGAAAACAGAAATAAAAAATAATGCATTTTCAAGCTTTTGATATGGTAGACTTAATATTCCCCAATGACATGACTAATGCTCAGTTTTATCAGCTTTAACTTATTGACTATTGAATTTCTTCATGTTTGATGATAAATAGGGGTGGTGCAGTGGGATCTGGGTTTGAGTCTCTGCCCTGGCTCCATGTGTGTGGAGTTTGCTTGTTTATTCACGGGGTTTCCCCCACAGTCCAAAAACATGCTGATGGTCCCCTTGGATGTGAATGGTGTGTGAGTTGACGCCCCATCCTGGGTTGTTCCCTGCTTTGTGCCCTGTGATGAGTTGGCGCCCCCTCCTGGGTTGTTCCCTGCCTTACACCCATCAGGATAGGCTCTAGACCCCCTTCAACCTTGAAGAGGACAAGCAGTCACAGAAAATTGATGATTATAAATAGGGTACTTATTGATATGCTTAATTTGTAAAAACACATGAGAATTCATTAAGATGAATAACTTTTTTCATTTGTGTCCTTACAAAAGAGTAATTTATAAGATATGTGTGAATTGCATCTAATTCATTTATTCTTTTCTGCATCACAACATGCTGCAAACAGAAATGTGACTCTTGAATAAATATTCCCTGAGCTTTAAGAGCAGAGCTAAAGTGAATCACTGGCACACCGCATATATTTTATTCTCATAGCTTTTTACTTAATTACTCAATCCATTGACATCCCCCAGTTTTAATGATGAGTCCCTTTGGAAGACATTCTGCTCTGAGTAACGTCAATTTTTGTCGAGATGCGCATTATTAATACAATTGCGCAAATGCCTCTAAACATTACACATGACTCGTTAGAGCCTGCGGCCCATAAGGTGACGAGATACCTACAGCCGACAGTGAGGTCATGGGCGGAGGTCATGGGCGGAGGTCACCTGAGGAGGTCACCTGAGGAGGTACACAGCTGTGAGGATAATTTTACGAATCATTAAGAATTATCTGTATTGTCTGGCTCTCCGGGTTCTCCCCACAGTCCAAAAACACACCAAGGTGAACAGCAGTTTCTAAATTGTAGATGTGAATGTTCTGTGGATTCCCACGACCCTATGTAAGACAAACAGTATATTAGATGAATGACTCAATGTGAGTAAATGGCTCCTAAAATGTCAGCCGATTTCTTTTTTAAGTCGTAATGATAGACAGTCTCATTTAAAAGCAACACACACATTTAATACTCGTATCTCAGTTTTTTTCACATAACCGTATGATGGCCCAGCTTCCTCCCATCCTGACCAGTCACTAGTGTCGATACACAAACTGGGTTATTTGCAGTTCCAAATTGGAGAACCTGGAGAGGCTATAGAGCTGGGAATATGCATTACATTGAAACAGGCTCTCTGTAATTAAATCTCATTTTAACTGTAATGACATTTCTTGTTGCTGCTTGTAAATGTAGTTGCCCTGGGCTTCCTTGAATGCCTTCAGGGAAATCATTACTGTTTCATTACTGTAACAGAAGCGACACAATCGTCCATCAGTGCAGCTGCTGTGTAAGACTTCCTGTTTGGCAGAAAGCGGACGACACTGTTCTCCGCCAAAACAAGGTTATTATCGTTAACAATGCTTCTTTTGTGTAATGCAACAAAATAAATAAATTCAAACAGCTTACTCGGATGATTTACAATTTCTTCTTCAATCTTTCATAATGTTCAAAAACATTTGTAGAATAAATTAAACTATTGACTTGTATTTGAAATTTATATACATCCATAAATGTTTAACAGACATCCAATGTGTAGCACATCAAATATTTAGCACAAAATACGCTCCGTGGCAACAAAATGAAATATTAATACTATGAGAACTATGTTTTTGGTATTAGCAAACACATTGATTGGATTTGGCTTTTCTTGATGTAGGTGTACTGAGTACGAGTTCTGTAAATACAGAACATACAGCTATAACCTCGGGTCTGGTTGCAAGGTTACATGAGTGAGCTGTTGGAAAGCTTGATTCAGTCTCTGAGTCAGGCCATATAAAACCTGAACATGCAAGTCAAACAGGAAAACAAGTAATATCGAATATCTATTTGTGTTTTCATCTATAAGAACTTCTATTCTTCTTCTGTTGCCCCAAGTTTATTTTCTTGGCCTGACATTAAAGGTTCTGTTATTGAGGTTTAAGCATTTGGTCACACTCAATTACTTGAATATACTTACAGCTTCAGCAATTTTAACATATTTTTAAACAAAACATCGTCTACATTTTCCATAAATGTTGTTACCGAAACTCCAGTTCATCTAATCAGCAACTATCGTGTCTGACTACTCGACAAATCAAGATCTTGATTGCGTCGCATCGCATGGTTTGTCGAAGGAAAAATGTGGTAGAACAGGATATTTCGTTATTCCTGTCTGCGATGTTATTTCCAAAAGCTAGAGGATCAGGGACACGATGAAGTAGTCAATGTCGTTTTTGAGACACCTTAGTAGAGAAGATGACACTCTGGGTTAAATGCATCTGTGGGTTCCTCAAGATGAAGTAGATTTTGAAGGTTTTGCTATTGCTTTGCCACGTCATTCCCCCAAGCTGTCCATAACCACCATGATATAATCAACCAGATCCTTATCATAATGTTGAGCAACTTGGACTCACAGTCTTCTTTATATGTAGGTTCTGTATAAAGCTAACCTCATAAGTTATGACAGTATGTTACAGATATTAATTTCCATTTATTTTTATTTAGCAGGTCATTTTGCCCAAAGCGACATATTCAGAAGATCCCCAACAAGCGGATGGCGCACATTTCACATGGTGAAATCTGACTCAGGGTGACCTTTAAATTCAATGATGCACTACATTTTAAACGTTATCTCAAACTGTGCATGTGCCATTTCCAGTAGGAACCTGATTGGGTCTGTAGTATCAGTGAGGCTCCTACTCCTTCAGCCTACTCATTAATTGAGAGGCTATAACTCATAGCATTGGCTCTTATGGGAATAGGCTGACTATGGCCAAAAAACCAAGAGAAAGACCAAATTCATAATGTCACAGTTTTAAGGAGCCGTCATCCATAGCTAATAATGGTCTAGGTAGTAATGACCTCAGGTTGTCTGGGGCTTCATTAGATGGAGAATTCATAGCATTACTTGTGTGTGTCTTGTGTAAATCTATCCAACTTTCAATACCATGACAAGAACTGGTGAAAAATGCGGTCGACTCTCCAAATTCATTAGCATTTCTCATCTGCTGGAGAATGTTTATGAGTCACATATCATGATAATGTTTCTGAAAATCATAGCATGTGCTCATAATAGACCAAGCCAAGATTTACCATGGGCAAAAAAAGGCTTCCCTAAAACTGTTGCCCAGTAACACAATAACAACATAGTGCTGGCTTTCTGTTCTGTTTTCTGTTCTTAAAAATACACCATAAGTAGACCCAAGATGATAATGCGCCCAGCCAGTTTTTTGCAAAGGTTTTTTGATCTCTTACTTTTTGGTAACTTTGCAATTAAATGCAGACCAGAGTTATGCTGTTCAAAATTTCAAATTCCAAAGGTAAACCCAGATGTTCACCGCAGACCTCTGCATGATTAACATTCAGAGATTATCTGCTCTCTAAATAACGTTATGCGCCTCGGTATTGCAGAATCATGCAAAACCGACCAAAAATATGCATATATGAGTTTGAACAAATATTAAAGTGGAAAATTTCCCCATCTGTTCCAAAAACAGCAACCAAGAATAAGGGATTTACATTTTCTGGTAAAAGATACTTGGCATACTTGTACAATGACTAAGCTTCAATTGCCAGGGGAAGGAGGGACCAGATGATAAATATTATGCTATTAAAGATCATAGACAGTAATTCAAAGTGTACTTATTAAAACAAAATCACTGTACAAGTCCATGCGTTTCCCCTTCACGGAGCTGCTGCAGTATTGCACTGCAAAGTGGTTTCCCATGCAAGAGTGTTGTCAGGACATCATGAGTATGAAAGTGGTTTTATTTCCTTGGTTGGTTCCTAGGCGTGCATTTCGGCTATCTTCGGTAATCTCTATGCTACTTTAGTACCTATGGACTATAAAATGATAAAATGCACTATAAAATATCCCAGTCACCATGGGAACCAGAAAATCTATATCCATTAACATTTTCTTTTGCTTTCTTCAAAAAACCTTGTTGGATGACAAAGTTTTAAAACTGTGAATGAGATGAAAATCATAATAAAGTTAAACTTATATACATATGTTGTATACTCTATATATACATGTGGAACATGTTATTATACTTTTATATACACTGTAAATTTGGTGGAAGAAACGCTTCAGCTCTGAAATATCCTCTCTTACCCAGGAAAACATCCCATGATTAGCCAAAGAATGAAATGTCAAACTTAAGTTTTCAACATGGACCAAAGCTAAGAATTTTGCACTTGTTGACTCAAACAGTGACCTGCTGCCTATTATGGCATGTGACTCTGCCCGCAGCAGCCAAGTGTTATAAAAATATTGCCTTATAAGGTTGGCCCACTCATTTCATCAGAGGGAATACTTGACGCAACAGGTGGTCCCATTGGCTGTGCTGCCCTCTAGGGGACAAATAAATAATACATGAATATGGGCATTGTTAACGCCACACATTCTCAAAGACATAGCTTGAGGAAAATGCATATAGATTACATTGAAAATTGCAAACCAAGTTAAACCTCTTCTAGTGATATTGTACTTTTCTATGCAGTGTATACAGTGTGTTTTGCATCTAATAGAAGTAATGATCCTAAATTGATTCGACTTAATGTTTGGTCAGATGTTGCAGAAAACAAAGTGTGTCAGGTGGCATGAAAACTCCATTATCATCCCGGTCTAGCAATAAAGGCTGTACTGAAAACAGGAGCACAACATTATTTTATTCAGTAACATTAACTGAGATAAATACATGCACCGTAGATATAAACATATTCTAAGAACATGGGTGTAACCTATGACTTCATTCCAGCTAGCAGCAGTGTTACTGCAGACAGGTAGGATTAAAAGTTAGCATTCCATTAACATGACTTTTAATAGGCTATGGCATTAATTTGAAGAGATTTGCCCAGATATAAGTCTGACTCCATCAACTGGATCCTCTCTCTGGGAGACGATTGCCTCGATCTAACATTTGCTCATCCTGTGGTCAATACATCTGTGCATAAAGGACTTTTGCATTATTAGTGATTGGAGTTCCTGAATAGAGATGATGTCCGTGAACTCAGGTTTGAGTCTCTTTATTCTGATGGGCAATTCAAAGGCAATGGGACTCTGCTCATCACGCTCGGCTGCGTGTGTCCGTTCCCGCCACCTCCCGCTGACAGCGGAATGGTTTGTGCCACAGCACATTGATGGGTAAAGCTTTTAGCCCAAATGCTCTCCAGCTGAGCCTGACGCAGCAATGAATTCTAAATAAAGAAAAATGTAGGCTTGCAAAAAATCCTCCTTTGTTAATGGTTTGTGATGAAGAAAAAACGCTTAGCATGTATATATAAGGAATTTTGTATTGTTATACAAAGCATTTTAAATTAGCATACTAAGTGCAGGTTGTGCAGCCAGTTGGCCTTGGACCCGCAGCATTTTCTGTCTCCCTGCTCGGGGGGGTTTTTGGTCCCCCCCCCCCCCCCCCCCCCCAACCCATTTTCGATCTAAAAACGGAAGGAAAACCCGTTCCAGAAATCGAAATGGCCAGCTGTGCAACAAGCCGCATGGCCAAAAATAAAGCAACACAAAAGGCTGGCTCAGATGGAGGATGGATAGCATTTATCAGCGCCCGATACCCCTCAGCCTCGATTAGCCAAACATACACAATATAATGAAACCCGAGAACAAGATTAGCTACAGTAAAATAGCCTGTCATAAGTAAGGTGGCGACCATTACAAAAACCATTAAAAACTTCAATATACTGCGTACAGCTAGTAATATATTTTTGCCCAGCAAAGATTAAAAAGAGCAATATGAGAAAATCTTTGCCAAACGGCAACATAGACAAAAAATATTACTTCTTTAATGACGCTGTTTAATTCGACCTTCATAGTTTACATGGGAACACATAATACTGTATGTTGTGTTTCTTTCCTGGTGCCATTTTGGGAAAAACCAACTGCAGATAATTCAATTTAATTTTTAATTATAAAGGTTATCTTTCATCGAGATAACAGAATAATAAATAAGTGTGACAATTAGGTCGAGCGGGGAGATTGGGGAAGGCGATCAGATGTTTGGAGATTATTCAACAGTAAGAGCTCGTCATGGGACCGTAAACTGCGCCCGAGGCGCAACAAATTTCTAACGCGGCTCATCGGCGTGAGTCTCCGCGGCGCTGCGCTCCCTGCTGCGCAGCTATGGGGGAAAAGAGAAAGACCAGGAAAAAGGAAAAAGATAAAAAAAACAGAAGGAGATAAATCTAGTTTAACTATCCAAGCATGGAAGTGGGGATGAAACAGACTGTTGGATGTTTAAAATGTTAATTGTCAGTTTCTAATCATGGCAATAAATATTAATGTGATAGGCTGTAAGTGTCCGTAACCCTCACACCCCCACCACCCCCAGCCTCGTTCGTAGCACTACAGAGCTGCCCTTGTTGATTTGGCTATCTGCATTTTGACAGGGCAGTTGTCAGGTAAGAGTTAGGAAAGCGTAACGCATGAGAAGGAGATGCAGTCGAGAGCCAGTGTTAACATGCCCGTTTTTTCCTGTCTGAACTCCTACCGGGAATACAGAGCAATAACGTCTTTTGGACACAAGTTCCTTGTTAATTTATGTGCATTTTTAATCTAACATGTGCAGAAAAAATCTATCTATCTATCTATCTATCTATCTATCTATCTATCTATCTATCTATCTATCTATCTATCTATCTATCTATCTAAAGATAATAATAATAACTGACAACAACCTTGACAGACTGCTGCTTTGAAAATATTTTACTAAAATTAAACTTCACACCACAGTAAAACACACATTGCTATTTCTGTTTAGCTGCTTATTTTTCCTTTAAATAATGTTCCCCCCGGAATGATACATAAACCAACATTATGCTCCTGTAATGGTTATTACCACCTCAGAAAATGTATTCATTTGGTGCTTTTCCCAATGGCTCAGCAATTAAGAGGAACTCTGGAGTGCAGTATAACCCAAAATGCTACAAACATTCACAGCAATCAATCTTTCCACATCTGTTCAAAATATTATTTCCAACTCGAACTCACTTGTTTGAACATCTTCTCGAAAGAGATTTGCAATAAAGGTGCATTTCTGCAGGTTAACACAGATGTGATCTATACTTTCTTCCTTGACGTTCAAGGTTGTTTTCACATTTGCAGCTCGGTTTAAATCTTCAAACATTCCCATAGAGTATGATGCAACCTGCTGTAAAACACAGCACTGCGATGGCGGATGGTTCCGGAAATGCAATTAAAACCCCCAGCCATTACGGTATAATCTTCATAATTACCATTATTATCATTGTCAGAAAGACATTCAAAAAAGCAGTGTTCAAGACACTGCATATTAAGCTGATATTATGTTCAATTCCTTATTAAAATCAGAAAGAGCAATTATGGTACTCGGCAATGAGTCATTAAGTTCTGCTTGAAAAGCTGAGCTTGGTCCCGATGTTGTACTTCACCATTATTTTCAAGCACCGCCACGGACATTGCCGGAACTGTCATGCCTGTTCAACAGGGTAAACGTCAGGCCCATTAACTAAAGCAAACAAATCTGCCGTAAATGTCAGCGTTTAAGGAAGAAAAAAAAATCTCTCTAAGTGAGAATTTTATCAGGGTGCAAATAATCTATCATTTTTGGTAATAAAGAGGACATGTTTGAGAGCAGCTCTCTGAAGGTGATGAAACATAAAATGACTCGTTTGAAGGATAAAAAAATCAAGATATGGCCATAAACTATGTATACTGCAGGGTATTCAAACCACACAACCCACCCCCCCAAAAAAAAAATCCATTTAAGTTCTCCCAAATTTCAACATAAGAAGCACCCCACCTGCCTCTACACAAAGCTTTAGGTCATAGAAGGAGATTCAAATTGATTCAAAGGAATCAAGCTTAATTATGAGCTTATTTTAGATTCCCATTGCATGGACTGCTGTTTTAATGCATGTGATCATATAGGTATTTGACACATTCATGTTTAAAATTATCTGCAGGGTGTCACTCCAATATCTGTCAGGACCATTTGGAAAAAGCAATAAGAAATGCCGTCGCGTGACGCCAAGCTCTGATGTGATTCTTTCTGATCCATTTTTCTTGGCGCTGATCAGCCATCTTACTTTCGACTCGCATTACGACAACGTTCCTCCCATTACTGGCCTTACAGGATTCAGGCGCTCGTCTAAATTTGAATTTATCAATAGCTTCCCGAATGAGCAATTTATGCCGCAAATCAAAAGCTTTGTTCGCTTACAGTATGTACAGTTGCGGCGTCGTCTCGGCTGTGCTCGTTGCGTGCCGTGTTCTAAATCATAATCACATAAGATATAATCCAAACATGTTGCCTGTGTGTTGCTGATGCAAGCCTTAAGCCCGACAGATGGAGTATATGTTTATCTGACATATGGGTGCTATAGAAAGTCATGCCGGTGAGATCCGGTCCTTCATTTGGGGGTAGATTCATCTAATCGTTTTTAACTGGACTGTTCACTCTCAGGCATTTGGTTAGCAAATCAGAATCACACTGATAATAATTTCGCAGAGCCATTATATCGTTCGTATGCACATTGCAAAAATGCATATGTCATGGACTCCAAAACTCAGCGTGGACATGGCCATTACAGCTGAACAGTTGAGCTTCATCATCCCCCAATCAGGACCCCCCCCCCCCCTCCCCCGGCCTTCACGTGACTCTGGCGTCGCGCAGACCGAAAATCAATTTGCCGTCTCAGTTTGCCATTTTACCACTCGCTGACCAACCTGCCAGCAATTATTGTCTAACAGAGGTTTCTCCCTCTGGACAAATCCCTGGAGTATCCCGGACGCCTTCACCAAGGACCACCCACATACCCACCGCCCTCACGCTTACGAGTGAGATTAGCGATGGCTTCCAGTGATCTTTGCCATTAGAAAGAGAAAAAATGTCGCTAAAGAACCAAGTCAGAGCTTCAAAGAATAGCCTTTCTTTTAGCGCTTAGCTGAAGTGAAGGTACATTTATTTTCTCTGCAGATGCTTTTATTTAAATACATATTATTGTAAGACACTTATTTATAGCCTATAGACTAATATTTGTTGCTAAGGCAGTCAGGATGTCTGTCTTAAGGATGCAACAGCTGTGTTTTCCTGGACTGGAAATGGCCAAGCTTTTGGTAACCACTCCGGTTCTTGAAAGACCCAGTTTGTCGAGTCGGCCATATTTCCCACCTGTGAGCGATGGTGCTGTTGCTATTGGTTTGTATCTGCACATTATACATCATATTAATACAGCGCATGGAGCTGACACTTATATTGAATTATTTACGAGAGAAATAATGACAGCGAGGCTTTGTGCTAAACAAACAAATAAAGAAAGGCTTCTGATCTAATTCAAGAGTGATATACAGGGATGCAATTCCATAAGGCTTAACTGTCATGCTGCCAGACTAATCACAAGCTATTACTTGGTACAGCATTTGCTATGAAGGGTCGTTTTCCCTGATAGGCTGCTGCTGCTCTACTGTCGCCTTCCTGCAACCTTCTATTAGTTTCCCCCCGGATGTCACTGAGGCTGTGAGTCGGAGGCCACAACTTTTTGTCTAGTTCTTCCATTTGGGTGGGAGGTGTTGCATGCCCTTCACAGCACAAAGACAGACACAGGGCCTCATTCTATTATTGATCTCACCTCGAAGTTTTGTGATTTTATACAATAATGGAGAGTGGAGGCGTTTCTTAAGTAAAACATGAAAACAAGATATCAATCTTTGATATGCTTTCCTGGAAAGGTGTGTTACACATGTATACTTGTAGCCTTGCAAATTTCTTAGTGGGAACAGAAATGCTACCTGCTCAGATCTTAGTATTTTTTTAGATGCTTGTCTAGAGGTTGTGTTTCTTTTTTCTGTGGCCCTGGTCTGTGATTCATCTCCCGCCTTTGATCTTGATCAGTTTTAACCACAAAGGATGGAAAGGGCACCCCCCGGCAGCTAATAACCACTGCGCTGGAAGCCCACCCCACCACGCCCCCCCCCCAC
>JAODKE010000001.1:23980015-24003253 GCA_026779605.1 Mormyrus hasselquistii | reverse complement strand
GGGGGCAAGGCAATGATATGGAGGTGGGAGGGGGAGAGCGAGTGAGGAAGAGGGAGAGAGAGTGAGAGAGAGAGAGAGAGAGAGAGAGAGAGGGGGAGAGGGAGGGAGGGAGAGAAGGTGGGAGAGAGCTGCTTTAGTTTCAGAGAAGGAGCACTTTCGGCTCCTTTAACTTGACTGAGTGAGTGAGTGAGTGAGTGAGTGAGTGAGTGAGTGCACACGCTTCCAGGAGGCAAGTCAAAGAGCGAGGGAGACGGGTTCAACCAGGTCGGAATACAGACACACTCAAGGGGGGGGGACAAGTGGCAGCAGGCATGTGGAGCAGGCCGGGGAAGCGAGAGATTACCGGTCCGTTCCCAGAGCGTCAAGCGTGGGATCCACGAGACCCCAAGGCCGGATGGCAGCTGCACCCGATGGCGTCCTCCATCCGCTGAAGGGCCAGGGGCACGGCAGAGGCGGGGGCCACGGCGGCGGGGGCCATGCGGCCGCTCCGAAGGAGCTGCCTCCTCAGGTGGCTGGGACTGAAGATCTGCAGGAGGACCACCGTGCTCTTTGCCCTCTTCTGGTTCATGTTCTGGGCGCTGCTCAACAGCCTGGCGTTCGTGCACAGGAGCATCTTCTCCGACTTCTGCACAGATGAAAAGAGCAAGCAGATCCTCCAGAGGGTGGTAGGTCTCCCCGGCCGTTTCCCACATGGCTACTCAAACTCAGAAGAAAAAAAACACAAATCAGCACATGACAGACATAGACACGTCCTACCACACACACGTGGACCAGGCAGTAAACACAGCTATAATCTCACACAAACTCCCACACACAAAAAAGCACAACGACCCAACACCTCCAAAGTTCAAATGTCTCCTAAGACTGTAAAGCATACAAGAGGGTTTAATCTAAACTACTGGACTGACAGACTGAAGGACACGTGTCTAAGCTATATGATTAGAATTAACCTCAGTCTCTATTCCAGTCATCCATATGCAGTGTTTAATAAAACTCTTTTTATTGTCGCAGCTGTTAGTGGGCAGTTAATTCCACAGGTAAAAAACTGACTGGGCATGGGGAAAAAAGGCCGACGTGAACGACAAAATAAAATGCTGTGGTGCCATAAATTACAGCTAACCTTTCCAAAGCCTAACAATTGTACAGTTGCATTTTGCGTTTCCCGTTTGCTGTTTTTTGTACGATGCCTGGATTCAGATGAAATTAAGATTACGGTTCTCGCATTCTTTACGACAATTATAAGAGTATTATATTTGGAACCAAAACCATAAGTCTTTTGGCACACGAGTGCAGACAAGTAGGAAATTCCCCAGAGAATCGATGCCGTACTCTGCTCCAAAGAGCTCGCAGAATGCCAGTCAAAGGAGCAACGCGAAATTGCTTTCTATCCAAAAAAAAGTCCCAAGACAGTCAATAACGCCTCGAGAAAGAGAAATTTCCAAAATACCCGCAAAAACGCCTTCGCAAAATGTAGGACTGGAAGGTGGTGACATGCTCTTTTGAACGTTCCATGAACACTGATATATGGTAGAAATACATAAAATGAGTTACGGTATCTCACGAAAACTGTTTAATAAACAGTCGAACGAGTACTGAATCTAGTCTTCAGCTATTATCGTCAAATTGAGGAAATAAACGCATTAAAACAAGTTCTCCCCTAGTGTTGGCGATCTTGTTTTTCAAAAAATATTACTTAATCACCAGTGAATGATTTGCATTTATTCCTGGAGCAGAAAAGCCCAGACACAAGCAACTACAAGCATACACCACCAGTGACTTTTTAAAGTGGAAAACTGGCACTGTTTTAAAGTGGTGCTGTCAGTAACTTTGAAACGTTAACGAAAAGTGCCTAATGAAACACTGAAAGCAGTCACGTCCTTCATAACCGTCGGCGTTATTAGCCCTTATTTTGAACAATAAAATGGGATTATTATTAGGATGACATAATGCACATTTATATAATATTTATACATATTTATATAATATTTTATATTACTTAATATAAAACAGATCTTGTGGATGCAAAGAAATATTTACATCAATAAATATCTATATAACGTTTAATATATATTGATTACAGACTCCTTAATTGTTTGACTGTTTTAAATGTTTCCCTTCGTTTTAATAACATTTGCGGCGAATGAAACACAACTTCAGTATGAATCGATAGGCCTTTATTATATTGAGGTTATATGAAGTATATTTGTGTTTCCACTTGTACTGACATATCTTATTTTTGACACTTGTCGGAATTCTGACACCCAAGATATCTCCCTTCTAGTCATCAGTTTTCATGCGAAAATTCTCCTTATTAAACTTCAACCCCAAGCTGTTCTTTCCCCATTTTAATGCTCAAACGGAGCCAGCCAGCCAACTCTCAGCTTGTGATCCATTCAAAACGCAAAAATAAGCCTCGGGCCAAAAAGTAGTCTTTACAAAAAGAAAAGCAGCTTAAAACAAGGTAGTTGCCAATAACTGATGTTGTGTGGAAAACAAGGGCACCTGCCGCTACGGCTTCTGGGATGTGGAATGTGTGCGAGCGCGTGCAGAAGTGCACAACCAGCAGCAAAGGTCGCAGTGGTGCAACAATGGTGCTTAAAGCATTCATCTGCCCCTGTTTTAACTGTGGGGCCATCTGCCGTCCGCTCAGCTCACGCTGTTCCTCGTGGTTGGACCCTGTTTCCCCTTGAGTTATGGCATAATATTTTTTTTTCTTTAACAACGTGCAATTTCTGTTGTATTGGTACAGGTGTACTAATATAACCGGATTTTGTAATGCACTCTCGTCAATGTGGAAATTCTGTATAAATGTCGAATACATTCAGTTGTGTTGTATTTAATTATGAATGACCTTATACATACATTACACATTATACATACATTACAGTTATTTTGTTTATCTCAATATTACCCTGACATGTATACTGTTATAGTTTCGCTGGCAAAACTGAACCGAAAAGAAATGTTTTCGTCGGTCCTGTCATTTACTGGACGGTAATGGCTCTCAGTATGTGCCAAGTCGTGGGTATTCTGCAGAGCTCACAGCACAGTGTGTGAAAGTGTCCACAGAAACTCAGGCTAACATATACCAACATATACATATGTCCTTTAAGTATATAAACACCCATCATGTGTACCTGAAAATGTCCAATGAACTTCCACACACTCATCTGGGTCAGTCAATGGACGGCCTGCAGCCAATCCCAGGTAGCCTCTAGCGGAGGACGCTTTGAATGGGATGCCAGTCTATCGCAGGGCACATACACACATATACCAGAGAAAACCCTCACAACACAGGGAGAGGATGCAAACTCCATGCATACAGGGAAAATGTGGGATTCAAACCCCTCACCCGCAATAAAACAGCTCAACCCACTGAACTGCTATGGCTCCCTAGACAGGATAACTCAGGTCAGGTCTGCATGCCCCAACATCTGAACTTCTCCATTCTCAGCATACAGTAATGCTTTATATAATATAATGTTTGGGATTTGAATTGGCGACCCTTTATAGCCAAGCCACTTATCCACCACCCTAACTAGCTAGCTAGCAATGACCAGAATGATTTTTATGATTATGTTTGTTAGGGATCAGATTACTTAGTAATTAGTTCTTTATATATAGTGACCACAGAGGAATTTAGGGACCGAGCTCAACGTACATGCAAATGTTTTTGCTTGTTCATTTCTAGGTAGCTAGTTTGGGTGGTGCTTCAGTGACTTTGTGATCAGAAGGTCACTGGTTCAAATCCTGTCACTGGAAGAGTGATGCCACCATCAGGCCCTTGAGCAAGACCCTTTACTCTAGGGGTGCCAGATGCTGGCTGACCATTTGCTATAACCTCCAGACTTTTAGGGTTTCTTTCTGTATTAAAGAGATCGACTGAGTACAACAACATCCAGCAAGTGTAATTCAAAAAAGGTATGCTTTCCAAGAAATCAACAATTGCTAATTATTGAATGAATACTGTAATTTAAATTCTGTGAAATTGATAATCTGTTACGCCTTTCAATAAAATACACATTTAAATGAACATAACCATTTCGTAATATATACTTTCAAGTTAATAATTATATGGGTTTACACTACAGCTACATGATTGTCTGTTCTCATGTACGTTCCCCACCAGCTTTCTCTTTCTTGTACTCTCTATGACTCATATTTAATTGGTATGTTTTTGTTTAGTAATCACATGTCTGTGTTCGAGAGGAGGTCACCAAAGTCTTACCAAGCGTACGCAGACCGACTTAAATGCCTCCGTCATTCAGTCCAACCAGAATATTACAATGCTTTCCTTTCAATAGCTACATTCCACAACTCAAATCAAATTTAGCTCATCAATGATGGGTAACTTTAACTTGCAGTGTTTTTCTTTTCAATATATGACATTCTTCTCCGATCCATAACTTTTAGCAGAATAAAACAAGAATGAAAACCATATATCTGTCATCTAAGTGGCTGTCTGACACAAAGGGGCCTTTTCTGAATGTTGTGTTTCTACACATGTTCGTTCATCCAGTGCTGTGGGAGACGTATAAGATCTCAGGCTGCTATTTGAGGACATTCCCTGCATTCCTTTGCTGACCAGTGCTTGGCTTTATTTTTTGTCTCACTGGTTTGGTCAATTGTTTCAATATTATCATAACACGGTCAACGACGAATGCTTGTTTATTTGGTAATTACGCAGGTTTTTGGAAACAGCAGACATTTTGATGTCCTCATTCTATAATTCAAAAGCCACATGAAATACTTAAAGGGATTTTACAGTCAATTAGGTTCACACACGGGGACTCTGCAGTATGTGGTTTGTATCATTGTGAGATGAGAAAAAAATCACTCACAGCATCCTTTAAGATATCAATCTTCAATGCATCGCAGAGGAGAATGTTCAGATCATAGCCCAAGAGATGAATTTCTAGTTTGTAATTATTCTGGTAGTAAATAAACCCATTGTCCCTGTGCCAGGAATGTAAAGTATCTTTGCGGCTATGCTGTTTTTATTGTGATGTCATTTTAAAATACATTTCACTGAATAGTATGAATGTATCTGTACATCTGGACTGGGGCCCAGTCTGTACAATGAGTTCTTTCATTCTGACTGAATACCACAGGCAATAAAAAAAACAGTCGATGTTTACTCTTTTTTTTTTTAGCAAAACTACAAAACCATCTAGTTAAGCAGATGAATTGCTCTGAAACTCTGCCGATCAGATTTCACTGTCTCTTAGCTGGAGGGGAAATCAGCGTTTATTTTGCGAAAGTACACAAAATATCGGCATTCCTAAATACAGATGAATCACTTAAGGTAACAGACTCACTAACAGGTTAGATAAATAAGTGCCAAGAAGCATGACTAAGGACAGCATGGTGGATTGATGGGTAGCCTTACCTCACCCATCCACCGCTGAGGGCAGCGATCCCACCAACGCTCACGACGGGGGCAGTTTGCATGTTCTTCCTGTGTCACGCAACAACGAACAGATAAGTGTATGTGTCTGTTTATGAGTGCGTATGTGTGCGCGTGCATAGGCGACTTTCTGCAGTTTCAAAACCATGTTAGACATACACTTCTCAGGCCTGGTGCAATGATGCAAGCCCAGGAAATCTCTGTGAAATAAGAAGGATGTGAGATACATAAAATAATCAGGCAGGTTGCTGGTCTGAAATCTCACAGACTGCAAAGCAGAAGGAAACCTGACAAAACAGACACCAAGGAAATTGAAACATGTCAAGGGTTTGTTGGAAAATGCAAATTAGGGGGAGAGATTCCAAAGGAGCTTAAGTCACAGGTTATGCCAAATCTGTAAATCTACAGCTGGCCATTCGGACAGACAAATCACTGCATCTGGCTAGATAGGTATATATGAACAAGTCAACAAACATTAAAAATCATATTTAACAAAGCATTGACTACAATTTGAAATCAGCAAAAATTGATGGAATATCATGGCTTAGGACAATTGATGAGTGCGAGAGGATGGGCAAAAAAAATAATAATACATTTCATAAGTAAGGGTTAATGCACGACATGCGGCTAAGGACCACCCCCCCGATCAGTCAGATTGGAGTATTCATCAGTGGCGTGGTATAAATGAGCACAACGAAAGACAGTCAGGAAGGCACCATGTACCCCCAATGTGTAGATGTGAAGCAAAGCCATTAGCCTGTCAAACTGAATAAAAGGCCAACTCACCCTGACAGCTGTTTACGTTCGGATGTAACTGAAGACGCTCCTAAATGCTTCAGCATTAAAGACACTCAGTCTGACCCGAAGCCTGTATCTTGGACCATATCTCAAGCCCGAAGTACGTCACCACTGGACTGTGAGCAGCATTTTCATAGCATGGTACAGATTATAGTGGAGGACATTTGGCTAACTAAGAAAAGAATGCTAACAGCTATAATGTAGCTGCATTTCATTTTTCTTGCAGTGTAGCATATCTCACTTAAACTGTACTTCCTGGACAATAATATTTAGCTTTATTTAACATTTGTAATGTCACAAGATCAACAGAGAAGGTACTCCGGAACAAGCAGGGTTTATAAAGTACAATGAACAAATGTATTGTATAATTTAAATAATAGCTTTATTGTGGATGACAGCAGTTGGAGATGAGGGGTCAGGGAGAAGATATACCCAGCTGTCGGAGGGAGACAACTGTGTCACAGTGCCGGACGGTGCCAACATGTGGATCCATTCTCATCACGCTTGCATGCTGGCCGTTTGGGTCCAGCTGCTGATGTGTTATCTCAGGACCAGATGGCCCTGAGTGGGAAGCTGGAGGAAGGCAAAAAGGGACATCCAATAAACCGATAAACATTATAAAGAAAAGGATATGAGTGTGAAGGCAACCACATGTCTGAGAGAACCAAGAAGAATGACATAAACTAGCTAACAGAGGTAATATTTCAACGTGAAGGTGGCAGCACCGAATGCATCCAGACAGTTCAGTGATCTCCATCTGTACAATTAAGGAGGATTTCTGACCTCTTTCTGCAAGAGCTGACAGTGACTCAGTGGGTGGCACTGTCATACGATTTTGAATTTTCTCCATATATTGTGCAGGTTTCCTCTCACAAAACATGGTTAGGCAAATTGGCGTCTCAGAATTGCCCATAGTGTATGTGCGCTATGTGATGAGGTGGCGGCCTATCCAGGGGGTTCCAGGCTGTGCCATAAACAGCCCATAATGTATGTGCGCTATGTGATGAGCTGGCAGCCTATCCAGGGGGTTCCCGGCTATGCCATAAACAGCCCATAGGCTGGGACCAATCAGTTTTCAGCTGTAGCCAGAGCCCCTGTGGCCCCACCCCTGTATATTCCCCTGTTTGAAGATTTTCTAATGAAGGCTTACATTTTCTGTCGTTCTTGATTCCAGTGTGGTGAATATCGAGAGGGAGTCCTCACCGGGGATCTATGTGAGGACCTGTGTGTCAATGGTGGGGTGGAGTACAAGCGCTGCCTCTACTACGAGAATGGCAAGAAAGTGATGGAGGCCGAGTGGCATGGCGTCCCTGTGGTGCTGAAGTCAAAGCTGGAAAACTTTACCTCCTACGAGGGCTTTGGCCCACTGGAGTATCAGGAGAGCACCGAACTGTCACCCATGGATGTCGTCTTCTACGCAACACTGGAGATCAAGAACTCCATGGGGCTGGAGGTTAGGAGTACCGCAGTTCCCCGGCTGTGGAGCCAACAGATGAGCCACAGAAGCCATCCCTACTCACGGGCCGAGCTGGCCTCCCTCTGGTCCCTCCTCCAGCAGGAGGAATATACCTTCTTCAAGGTCCTGCAAGACCTTAGCCAGCATGTGGTGAAGGTGCTGGGCTCCTGTGGACACTTTTATGCAGTGGAGTACCTCATAGCTGGCCACGCCTGGAACCAGAACCTGTTTGCACTGGAAGACCTCCTGAGCCTGCCTGAGGCAGAGGGCGACGACTTGACCAGTGAGCCGAGGAGTAAGAGAGAACGGGACATGGTGCATCAGATTGCTCTCAGCTTTCTGGAAATGGTCCGCCATTTTGAGAATGACTTCTCTCATCATCTCCACCTATGTGACATCAAGCCTGAGAATTTTGCTATCAGGAAAGACTTGACGGTGAGTCTTTAACCAAATACTAACTCATGCTGTCCTCAGAGTTGGGTAATTCAGGTCCAGAAAAAAAAGTCCAGACCAGGATTTTGTTTCAACCATCCAGTTGAGTACTATGTAACTGTGACTCTTTATACTGACCTGAATTACCTAACTCTGAGTGTTTTACAAGTAAGGTTAAGCTAAACGTTATTACTTACACTATATGGCCAAAAGTATGTGGATACCTGCTTGTCTAACATCAGTCAACTTCATTCCAAAACCAAAGCTATTAATATAAAGTTGCTTGGTTCATTTTTGCTATTATACCATATACTGTTCTGGGAAGGCCTTCCTGTAGATGTTGTAACATTGCTGGTGGGATTTGCTGCCATTCACGTTTGGTATTGATGTTGGGTGATCAGGTTCTGTGAGCTGGTGTAGCTAACTACTTTGCAACTGAACTTGCTCGCAGACTTATTATCCTTCACACAGAGCTAGCCCCCCCCCCCCCCCCCAGCAAGAAAACTAATGATCATTTTACTTCTTCTGTAGCACAGGTAATTTGGGGGCCCTAGGCAACTGTCTATATATATATATATATACACTCATGACTTTGTCTTGGCCTCTTTCTGCTGCCCTTGCCTGAATCCATCTCTGTCTTCACATTCGCTTCCATTGCAGTTGACTCTGATATTTCACAAACGTGGCAATCCCACCTGTAGGGAAGATGGTGTCCCCTGACGGTGCCAAGTGGAAAACCCCCCACCTCTTTAGTACAACCACCCGTTCTGCTGCTAATGTGTGCTTAATCATACACTGGTGTCAGCCTTGAGGATGACTTAATTAGATGATTCCTCTAATTAGTAGAGATGCCCACATACTTATAGCGTACCGTCCATCTGTATAGCTAAGTGTGTATTTGAGGGCACAATCACTGCCTGGAGTACAAGAAAGAAATATAAAGGTAACCAAAGACTAGGGAGGGAAATTATAATGATCTCATCGCGTTTGAGAATTTAAGAAGTCAAAAGGAATAAATAATCAGGTTTAGTGAGTCAGCTTTAACTGAAGTATAGCCAATGTATATTACAAACAGCTTCAAGGGATCTCAAAGAACTGCACAGTCTGTAATTAATGACATGAACCCCAAGGAAGGGGTGATTTATGAAAAGCACAAAATCACGTTGGGGAGAGCGATTTTCTGGTTAAGAAGCTTGAATGCTTTAAACATCATAGGAAACACCTTCCTAACGATAGAGCAATAAAGGGTCAGCAGCATAATTCAACAATGATGTCTGTTCCTTGACTTAAATTTCAGCATCATAAATACAGATCCACATAAAGCAGCCAACCTGAGGTTGGAGTTGGTGTGGTGGTGGGGGGGGGGCTGTGCAGAACTGGCCACATGATTTGACACAGGGACCAATCATTAAAATGTCTGCTTCACTTTTCGTCTGACAGCAGTAATCACTGACACTTGTGCTAACTTGAATTTTCCAAGCTCACTTGTTGGAATCATCATATAAAAATATGTTTAAACTTTTGGTACTGTATTGCAAGTAGCTAAAAATGAGCCCAATGTGGTGCAAAGAAACACATGATGGATGAAGACCTGTAAGGGATCATTTTAATTTACTTACATAGTGTTAGCTCAGTGTTAGTTTATAGGCGGTAGGACTGAAAGGCTTCAGCATACTAGCCTAAGCACAGTCCATTTGCTGCAGGCTGCTGTAAGTATTTTTAAGGTTTACGCATAATTGTGATGATAGTCTAATGGAGATTACTAAAATAATGTATAATTGAAGAGCAAATATCCAAGCTTACTCAGTTCAAAAGATACATATTCAAGATAACGTCTGGAAATTTAACAAGCATTCTTCATCGGAGCACATGAGAACTGTGCGAGTTTTGATTCTAAATACTGTAACATATGATGAGGAAGGCTGATTTTAGGTCGCTGGTGTCTCAAAAACTCAAAAAGCTCAAAGAAAGAAAATTAGCTCTTCGATTAGATTATAAAGAATCAGTCATAATGCAATGCATATTAAGAGGCTCCACATGTGGCCCCTAAATATGCATCACTTATAGGGTAATAAAACCTGCCTCACACATCGAGGGTTGGGAAATCCCACCTTCCTCTTGCATGTGGGGCGTGAGTTTTCCCTGTGTGCCGTGGGCTCCTTGGGGCATTCAGGTTTTGTAGTCTAAAGGCATGCGACTGGCATCTCAAAATCCGCCAGTAGTGTATGAGTGTGCGTGCGCATGTCCGCTACGATAGATTGGCATCCCCTCCAGACCATGTCCCAGTCATGCGCTGCCAAGAAGAGGCAAGCCCCCTTCCTGACCCTCATGGATAAGCGGTCAGAAGATAGAATGTATGCATCCATGGGATGATTTCAAAGCAACTCACTACTACTGTATTGCAATAATCCAGGAGATACTGTGGTCAAAAACAGCAAAAATAAAACCTTCAGGAAATCAGAACTTTATCTCACAAATTAATCTTTGGATCCACCTCTCCTGGCAAATTGGGCATTGCCTGCTAATTAAGTGCAATGAGCGTGATAGGCTTACTAATTAATTTATTCAAGAACATCACTTTTAATTGCATTCTGTTTGACAAGCTAATGCTAATCAGCCACCATGTCGCAGCTATTTTAAGCTCCTTTGCCTGCTTTACTCTGCCCGAGTGATGCACTAATCAGCCCACTTCCCTGTCTTTAAATAGGTTGTAGCAATCGACGTAGACATGGCGTTCTTCGAACCCAAAATGCGGGACATCCTGGAGCAGAACTGCACACATGATGATGACTGCAACTTCTTTGACTGCATTTCCAAATGTGACCTCAGACAAAACAAATGTGGATCAAAACGCATAAACAGCAACCTACAGGTACCTTTTTCTGCTGTTTTTTTATGATGGGGACAAAAATCTGACATAAGAATTAACCAGACTATATTTCAATTTGACATTGTTTTGCTCAGTGGGTAGCACTGTTAGCGGTTAACATCCAAGATCCAGTCTAGTTGTGTGGAGTTTGCATGAATTTTTTTGTGCATTTTGAGGCTTTTCTTGTGGTACTCCAACCTCTTCATGCAGTCCAAAAAATTCAGCAAGCTAAACTGGCGTGTCTAAATTGCACATTGTTTGTGTATATGAGTGTGCCCTGAGATGGCATTCTGCCTTGTGGCTTATGTTTTTTTGGATTAGATTCTAGGCTCACCACTGGTAGGATAGATGTATTCCAATGTGTTTTATATTTAAAACAGCAGCCCTGTTAAGACTGCAATGTACTACGCATTCAATTTCCACAGCACTGAAAAACTGCAAAATATTCGGTGAGTGACAGGTGCTGAATGATTTACAGTGGGTAGGTTTTGCTGTAGCCCAAACTAATGATGCAATTGTAGTTGTTGGCTGAAATCAGTGCTTTTGGTTGGCTAAAAATCCAAAGAAACATGCAAAAAAGCACTTCCCTTGACAACACGTCAGACAGGACACCACAGGAAAACAAACAATTTCAGGCTTTACAAGAAATAGAGAAAAGTTCTGAGAAGCTGCCAAAGTTGGGTTTTTGCAGCAGAAAATGGTGCATGAGACTGAAGAGAAATTGAAAGAACAATTAAGCAAATGCTGGTTGTTTCAATCGAAATTTAAAGTGCATCTGACTCAAAACAAATCAATTAATCTCTATTTTGCAGCATCATTTTATCTGTACGTACCAGTTAATTTTAAGCAAAAATATCACATATTGTTAATGCTGAATATTAGTTACAAATCCAGGTCTAGCTGACACCGATTGGCTGGGTTTAGTTAATCACAGAAGTTTCCAAAGAGGTGATTCATTGGCGGATCAGTCTGGGAAAACTGCATCAAGGTTCCCAGAGGTCCATTTTAGGCCAGTTTCACTAACATAACATGGAACATAATCCAGGAGATAATAAGATCTACGGATGTCCGGCACGGCGGTGATGTCCGGATATGCCTGTGAATTCTTAGCGTGACCCCCATTGACAACAGCTCAGACACACGGTTACCCTCAGGGTAGGAAAAGAAAAAGAAAAAAAAAAAAAGAATGAAAGAGCAGTTGGTTGAAGGGCAGCTTTGGACAACTGGGGACATGAGGAGAATGAAAAAGGCATCCTTGTCAGTCTGTCAGTTCATATACCTTGATGCATTTTTTTGTCTGGATAAAGAACTTCAGATTCCCACATATAAAGAGAAATTCTTCTCGCCAGAAACTTTACTCCACCGATCACCATGAAATTTCCTATATATCAAAAGGAAACTCCGTCTCATATATAATGTATATTCACTCCCTTATGGGGAACATTGTACATTAGAAGAGGAGTTGTGCTTTGTTATAAAGAAAAGTCTTCCCCTCTGATGCCACCAGGAAACACTTCTAGCCCAGGAGATGAGAATTCCTCTGATTTTAACGTTAATACCTTCTCTGTGCAATCTTGTATTCTGTCAGGCAACTTGTACTTTTTAAGCTAGCAACCTTCTAGAACTGTCCTCCATCATGATGATCTAGATGAATCACAGGTTTCACCTTTCGAATGTTTCATAATGATCGGTATTCCTTAGGCGTTACTCTGCTACTAAAAGATAAATTGTAGCATATTTAATAATGAGACTAGTAGCCAGTGTCAGCACAACGAATTTTATAGGTAGGCCGAAGATTTCCACAGGGCGGTGGGGAGATTGATGGGGAGCAAAGGCATTACCAAAAAGCCATTAGTGTGTGTTGGGGGGGGGGTACCATCTGAACGCCATGTGACATGAAATCATAGGAATTAAACTACAATGTGTTTTTCATTATTATTATTATTGCATAAGTAATTCCTGCAGAATAGAAATCCAATTTGTCAGTCTGCTTCCCATTTCCCAGGTGATCTGTGACAAGATCTTCAGGCGCTGGTTCTCCCCGACGCTGATGGGTGAGAGGGCAGGGCTCCCCCTGCAGGTGGAACTACAGCGTGCCGTGCAGGAGTGCGTGGAGACTGCGGGGGGAGAGGATGCAGCACGGAGCCAGGCCGTCATGCTCCGCCTCTCCTCCGTGCTCAGCCGGCTCCTCCGGGATGGATCTACACAAAGACGGAGCCGCTAATTCCACACTGACCTTTTCATGTCACCTGACTCATGGTATTCTTTTTACTGCAATCTAGTAATATGAATACTTCATTAACAAACTTTTAATTAGACTGCTCAGAGCCATCAAGATTGACAGTATGCACTTTTTACAGCAACATCTGGTTTGTAATTATGTAGAATAAGAAATTAAGATTTAAAAAAAAGTTTACAGTGTCAGTAAGAATTTTATGTAACCACCGATGCTCAAGTAAAGACATAGTTCAAGAGGTCACATGTACTTTTTCAGTAATTAATGGAGTAATATTTCAGTATTTTTTTGTCCAGGATGGTTACCCAAAATTCAGAAACTGTGTACTACGTTCTTGAAAGCCTAAAGGTAATGATTTTGCCTACTGTAGGTAAAGAAGCCAAAATTTAAAGAACCTTGTTTTCTCCAACTACACAGTAGTCATTGCCAGACCTTTTTTGCACTTGTTTCCAACTTACTTTGGTTTCCAACTGAATAGTATGTTTTTTATCTGTGAGAGCACGAGGTAGCTGAAAGGTCAACAGTATATCATGATCACAACCCTTATAACAGAGCAGATAAAAACATCTGTCTTGGCCCAAAAGCTTTCGGGCTATGATGACTGTCAACATGTTTTTTTATGTCCTTTTTTATTAATTGATTCTTAACCTTCTGCAATTTAATATGTTTTAAACAAACTGCAGGATCCATGCAGTTCAGAGTAAATAACAGTGAAACTTTTGGCCTTTTCTTGGGCGCCATTCTTTACAGTGTAAAGGTCTGAATGTGACATAAAAGCCCCAAAAATAGTCTGCTGACCACAAGCATATTTTGAATTTGGTGATTAGTAGTCATTGTCAACACACAGTGCGCAACAACGAAATGTGTCCTCTGCATTTAACCCATATGTGACTTTTTTTAGTGACATAGCAGGGGGCAGCTAATTCAGCGCCCGGGGAGCAGTGCTTGGGGACGGTACCTTGCTCAGGGTACTTCGGTGGTGACTCGATCCTGCAATCTTTCGACTACAAGTGCGCTTCCCTAATCATCAAGCCACCACTGCCCACTTTTTGAAAAAGTCTTTTATATATATTGCTAAAAAGTGCAGGTGCGGATGGGGTGGCGAGCGGTTCAGTGGGTTAGCACTGTGCCTGCGGTCAGAAAGTCTCCGGTTTAAATCCCAGGGTCGGCTTACTGATGCCACTGTTGGGGAGACGGGGTCTAGCACTGGGACCCAGTTACTCAACGCTGACTCCAGTGTCTGCATAAACTGATACTGCTTTGGATAAAATATCTGATAAATGAATCAAGTGTGTGTATTATTATTAAAATTATTCCCTTTACCATGAATAGCTAAACAAGTAAAAGATGACCTGATTTCAAAAAGGCATAAAGTTAATGATGACACATTTCTGTTATATTATCTGCTAAATTACTTTTTTGCAGCTTCAGAATAACAAAAAGGATAAGGGCCTGAAGCAAAAGTCTGGGCCCCCTGCGTGATCAGTACTTAGTAACACCCTCTTTGGCAACATCACAGCCTGTAAAGGCTTTTTTGTAGCCAGCAAAGTCTTTCAGGTCTTGTTTTGGGGATTTTAGCCTTTTTTCCTTACAAAAGCCTTTTAGTTCTGTGACATTCTTCGACCACCTTGCATGACTTTAGGTCAGTGACTGTGAGCGCCATGGCAAAACCTTCAGCTTGCACCACCTGAGGTAGCTAATTGTGGATTTTGGGATGTTTACTTTAGATCAGTATCCAATTGTATGTCATCCTCTTTTCATCTTCAGCTTTTTTACAAATTGTGTGGTGTTTGCTTCCTGAACTCGCTGGTATTTAATCTAAACCATTATTGATGAATTTTGTTCCCATTATTTACCAAACATACCTCTTCACATTGCGGCCAAAATGTTCAATTTTAACTTCATCAGTCCATAGGATCCCTTTCTGGCTTATTTAGATGTTCATTTACAAGCTTCTGATTCTGAATTTTGTGGTGAGGATGCAGGAAACTTTTTTTTCTAATGACTATTCCATGAAGGTCATAATTGTGTAGGTGTCGCTACACACACAGTAGAACAGTGAACCACCACTTCAGAGTCTGCTAAATCTTGCACAAGGTCTATTGCAGTTAAATAGCAATTTTTAATTGCATTTCTAGTAATCCAGCAAGCAATTCTTTTTGGTTTTCTTGGTCTTTCAGAACTTGACTTGTTCCACCATTTGCATCACCTTGCCTTTCCTAATGATGAAAACAACCACTTCTTTAATAAGCTAACTGAGACCTGAGACCTTGGTAAAATATCTGAGAGATCAAATCTCTTGGGGTGCCCAAACTATTACATGATTCTCCTTTCCATTTTCACCACTCAAAAATTGTACGAAACAAAAATAATCTTGGTGAAAATGTTGAAAAATCTTTAACTTTATGTCTCTTGGATAAAAGTTCATCTTCTACTGACTTAACTATTCACAGTAACAGAAACAGTGCCCAAACTTTTGCATACCACTGTGTAAATATTTGGTGTGTATGACATCCTGTGATGTTGTGGTTCTATGGACAAAGAGGCTTAGCTGATCTTTCCACTTTGTACTTGTTTATGTGAGAAACATACAACTTTTCTGATGCAAATTCTAATGGTTCAGAAGATTGGATCAGACTGTAAAAAACATTTATATTTTTCATCTTTTGGATAAAACATTTGTGACAGGTGTAATATGTAATGCAGTTCCTGCCCCCATCTGTGGTTTTGCTTTCCGTGGTTTCAGTTTCCTGCGGTCAACCACAGTCCAAAAATATTACATGGAAAATTCCAGAGATAATTCATAAGTTTCAAATTGCGCGTCATCCTCAGTACCTTGATGAAATCTTGTGCCGTCCAACCTGGGACATGAATCATCTCTTTGTCCAGCGGTCACATACTGTATATGCTACACGACCATTAGAGAGAGAGAGACTCCACATTCACGTAACTTTTATCACAGTATGTTAAATCTGATCTATTTTATTACATATTGTTGTTGTTAATCTCTTAGTGTGCCTAATCTATATATTAAACTTTATCATAGATATGTATAGTAAAAAATAGTGTATATGGTTTGGTACTATATGCAGTTTCCAGCATCCGCTCGGGGTCTTGGAACATATCCCCCGCAGATAAGGGGGGCTACTGTATTTACAAAGAAAGAAGTTTACTGAACTGAAACCACAATTCTCTGGCATTTTTAGGAGAGATCTGCTTGTATTTAGCTCGTTTATGGAAATAAGTAAGGGGTGAGTGCTTTTGTTGCATATATTTCCTGTAAAAAAAAAATAAATACTCCATATAGTTACATCATCCCGTGTGTCCTGTGATGCACTAGCACCACAATGGCACTTATCAGAAGATGTGAGAGTTCCAAGAAACCACAGGGTAGTGTGATTTTTCCTCACAGTCCGGGGCTGAGAGATGTTTGGGAGCTGAAAGGCTAAACAAAATACAGAAATGTCCACCTGGCACATGTAAGAAAACACAAAGAAATTTTCAAGGCAGGTTGATGTGCGACACAACTGTCAGAATTGTAACATCATGCTGTTTGCAGTTAATGCTGTTCTTTCCAGGTTTCAAAAAGGTGGTTGATATTTTAGTAGGACGTTTCCTTAAAGTGCAGTGTGTTTCATTTAGGACTACAAGGGTGATTTGCTCGGTCATGGGTCTATTTTCTCTCATTAGGTAAATTACTACCCCAATCAAAGCTTTCAAGGAGCACTCAAAACAATTTCAGTGGAAATTTCCACTGCCTATGCCTCGAGTAAGATTCCTTGGAACAATTGTAGCGAGACCTTATTTCTGCTATATTTTAGATAAAAGCAAGAGAACATTTGACTTAATCTTTTTATTCCAAGTACTTCAGAAGTTGAAATATGTCCATAACATCACTTCTGCTTATTCTGGCCTCCATTACTCATGTCTGTTTCTAATAGCTATTTTAAAAGGCCAGTGTCAAGTATTACACATTAACTCAGTATTTCTCCCAAGAATGCGGCATTTTGTCCTAATAATCTCCTTTGGGATGCTGATGTATACACATGCAAGCCTAAAGTGACCTGTGGTCATTCTAGAAGACTTTGGGACCCTTGCAGTTATTTGCAGATGGATTTGAACTCTATGTAACTTTTAATTTGAAGCTTTATAATCTTAAATTCATTCATATTGCTCACCGGGTAAGCCGCTACCCCTCACCTCACGTCTGTGGTTGGGTGTTCAAATCTCTTGTTTTCCCTGAGATTGCGTACATTTCTTCTGGGTACTGACTTCCTTCTGTAGTCTAAAACCTTGAGGTTATATCAGTTAGCGTCTGTAAATTTCCCATAGTATGCGACCGTGAGTGTGTCTGCAATGTACTGACATCCTGTCTAAGGTGATTCCCCCACTTTGTACTCCGCGTTTCTTGGAATAAGCTTCTGGCTCACGACAACCTTGTACTGGATTTGCAGATTTATGAAATTCATTCTCCGATATTTGTGCGACACTGCATATACAACATGCAGCTGGCAATAAATGAATGATTAAACTACAAAAACTAGCATTCATTATTTTACTCTTTAGGTATCCTATTTTATTCTACTTTTGTCACTGTTATCAATGACAGGACAATCGAGACTAAAGGTCCATTGTAAATCAACCATTGAATATGTCTCAATAAAAGAATTACAAACTTGCCAGACAGCAAGATTCTTGCCAAGACTGAACTTCCATCGATGGTAGCTTGCCATGTGTTCCAACAAGGTATTGTTTCACATAAAGCTTTTCAATGGAAATGTTTAAGCCTGCTAGACTCATCATTTTAAGCAAAAGGCTTTAGAGAAAACACAATTATCTTATTTTGCATCTCCAATGTTTTACCAGATCCAGGTCCCTTGAGTAGAGAATCAGGCTGAATCAGCTTCAAAAGTGCATATGCATGAGCTTTTGGAACTTATTAGATTTGGTATTGAGGCTGAGTAGTTTATTTAATTATAATTGTTATAATTTTTCAAAACTCCATTTATTTTTTTCTTGGAGGCCAGTTTATTGTAACCAGAGCTTCTTTGCACAAAGACCATTAAGCACAGTACACATGTGGGAAATGTTATACTGGCATTTAAGCCCTATTCCATTTCAGTATGGTGCGGTATTTAGGTAGCATATCTGCACAATATTTCAGGCTTCTGCATCTACAAAGGTATTTTACAAAGAGAACAAAGGGAATACAAAGGCACTAATTTATCAAGTGAAACGTTTTCAGATATTTACACCCATTAATCTTTGACAGATTATATGTAATTTGGCATTTTTTATGTGATTACTAAGCTTTCATTGTTGTAAATCAGTAAAACCCATTAAAATTCAATGGTGGTGGTCAACATTATAAATTAAAGAATGTAAAAAAATGAAAAGCAAGGAAATGCAAAGGAACAATTGTGTTCTGCTTAATAATTTTTCTCGTAATATATCCTGAATCTAGGGGGGGGGGGGTCACACTGGCTCAGAGGGCAGTATTGTAAGCTCATACCTCCAGGGTTTGAATCCTATCTCCACCCCCATGAGTGTGAAATTGGTACACCCTTGTGTCCACACGGGTTTCCGCTAGGTACTCCGATCATCCCCCCAAGTCCGAAAGCTCAGAGAGCGTGTGAGTGTTCACCCCTTGATGGACCATTCATTCCCACCCTGGGTCCCCTGGGATAAACCCCAGGCTCACTGCATCCCTGTACTAGATGATGAGTTATGGAGGGTGGATGTGTGTTATAACTTCACAGAGCAGGATAAAAAAGGCCATATTCTAAGATTTGGGGATCGGAAGACATAAAGTCACGGAGGTGATAAACATCAAAGCTGACTACGTGAAACTGAGAGAGATATTTAGTTTCCCAGTGTTTCCCGATGCCACAGCTGGTTCCTATACTGCATTTGTCAATTCCTCATTAGGATAACGGGAACCAGCTGTCCCTAACTGGAGAGGCTGTCAGCCTGAAGGTCTTGGTTGAACGTCACCCAGTTGACCTCTCAGCTGCAGGTGGTCATAGGAGTCCCTTAGTAAAGCAAAACAAAGGAACCGTGTCCATATAAGAATGAGGAATAATTGTACATTGACCTTGTGGAAACCTGGGCCTTTTTTCACTGCCGATTGATTCTTCTGAGACGTCTAACAAGGTCACGGACCACAACTCCACACCTGCTGTTGCACGTCATGCTGCGATGTCATGCCAGAACACGGCAAATACCCTTTAGTCACACTGAAGATTAAATATCCGGCTCAAAACCTTCCAGAACACTTGAGCGATTTCTCTCTTTGAAATTTGTGTTTGCAAACACACTCATTACCGTTGAAATACCCCAACTGATCCATGAATAGCAAGCTATCCAAAGGCTGTAATTAAGTTCCTGAGTTGAGTAAACACTCTTTAGCAACCAAATGAACACCTGTGCTACAGAATATTATGTGTGGAATGAGCATATTTTGCTTTGCAAGAAAGGGGACACCGGGGCAGTACGCAAAGAGGTGTCAAAGCAGCACAAATATGCACACAGATAGTATTTTGACTGTAGGAAGCAAATGTCAACATCAAACAAAGCAAAATCCCAAACATTTCACACATTGTTAGGTCCCAAAAAGAGGACAAGTCTGGCAAAAAGAGGATGCATGGTCACTCAGACACAACATCCTAATCCACTGCACCACATACCACCTTTGATGGTCATGCCACAAAAAAAGGTTCTAATTTATTCTCTTAAACAATAATCTTAAAACTTGACTATGTAACCCACAACACAATGAGTGGTTAGAAGATGGATGGGTGAACAACATGAACCAATTTTAGATTTTAGATAGGTTTGACGCTGTGTATTGACTCATCAAAAAGCTAAATATATTATTTAAAAAAAAAAACAATTTTACTTAAAGACTAAACATTTTATAAAGCAGTCTGCAATGTCTCACTCCAGAAGTTTTAATATCCTGTAACATTCTTTTTTAGAAAAGAATGCTACAGGATTTCAATAAATGTTAAAATACCACCATAAAACTAAGGTCTGGACATTCCCTACCATACTTTTTTTTTAGTCGTAGGAATTTTCACATGCTAATAAATATATTCAGATATAATGGTTCACATGCCTTGCAGTACGTCTTAGTCAATTTCCTGAATAACTGGAGAGTATTGAAGCACAGTGCACAATGAATTGCATACTACAGTAAATAAGTTAGCAGGCTTGCTATACTCAGCATAACATCGGCAATGACAATTTAATATTATTTACGAGAAATGACTGGCTTTATAGCAAAAACCATGCTGCTCTTATTCTCTGTCCTTAAAGTTGTTAAAAGATTATTAAATTCCCCTAGAAAAAAAAACATGTGTTACATGAATGATGGGATTTAGATGACTGGTTCCACGGCGAAAGGTCAAACTCTGTGTTTTTTTTTCCTGTGGTTTTGCAGTTTTTTTCTTCCCAGATTCAGGAAAAGAACTAGTGAATATATAAAAGTGTTTCCATGGCCCAAAAGGTCTCAATTGACCTGCCCCAATGCAAAAGTAGTGTTCAGCAAAACAACTTAAGATATAAAATGTATATATAGTATATTTCAATTAAAACTAACTCTACCTGAAATAAATCAAGTTGCCACAGCAACAAATCTCATCTATCTCTGTGTTTTGGCTGATGGTGCCATCATATAGCAAATATTCAGAACATCCAACAAAAACAGAGCTGCAGGAAACATTATTCCCTTTACGCTCTTAGCAGAGAGATGATGATAAATCGGCCATTCCAAACTGTAGCTGGCGGACGTCACTCCCCAAAAATGTTTGCAGGAAAATGGACAACAGCTGTCTTTCTGGGGCAGCCTGTACACTGGCATATATTGCAGGGCACAGCAAATTACAGTAAATTTTAAAGATATAAATGTCATTCCAGTGTGCTAGTAACGTTAGCCGACCAATATGTTTTGTCTACATTCCAAAAAATGACTTTGTTAATATATAGCAGCCCTGAGATAGCGCACCACCAAATGACTTAGACTGTAATGCAGTAAAAAGCAATTAATATCATTGTCGATGATGATAGATCACTGTTTGGCTGCTTTTTCAGTGGTCAGATGTATTCAATAGTACATTCTTCACCATTTTTGTTTAGCTAGATACCTGCTAGTTTATGCTGATATTAAGGTGCTTTGAGACACGGAAATTCAGAGATTTTTCAGTCACTAAAAGGCCTTGTTCCAGCTTAATTTTATTTGTAAAAGTGCAAAAGAAGAACAAAAAAAAAAAAACGGATGATTTCCTGAGAAACTGGGGGAATGGTTTCTGTTCATAACTGATGATGCTGAAATTGTTCACAACGCAATGTCAGTCAAGAATTGTATGAGTTCAACCCGAGATTACACATATGGAACTTGTAGTTGTTATAAATGGCAAGCCAAGCCCTCGTGAATGAGACTTAATGGATTAAACAAGGCTTTCAGTGCTTTTAAAATGCACATTTCTGGTAACCATGGAAATCGGACATTCTGATAAGTATGTCACATGGCTTTCTAAACTCACAAAGAACATTCTGTGCATCTGTGCCAGCACTCTCTAAATCTATACAGATCTACTTTTTCTCCAATTCCTCCAATGGATATTTTATTTAAATAAGGCATCTTATGTTTTTGTTAATTTTAAACACTAATAAACCAGATTTTAATTAGAGAGAACTGCATGTATATGTAGACCAGTACCTTCCCATATCTACACACTGTCCTCAAATCTTGAATGAAAGGCAGCTACTGTAGATCTCTTCCATGGCAACAGGTTTTATGTCATAGACCGTTCTCCAACCCTGCCCCCCTCTCATACATACCAGCTACTTGCCCCTTTGTGGAGGGATTATATAATAAATTGTAAAAAGCAGTCACTACTTGCCACATGCATGGAGTTTCCATTTTATTCTGATGCCCAGAGTATAAAGACTGTTAAGCTGTTCAAGTAATTCTGAGTTTAAAAGGAAGTTCTGCTGTTTCCCAACCTAAAAGAATAAATTCCCTAGTTTCCATCGTACTCCACAAAGAATAAGCTCTCTGAAGTCTGGAGCCGTGATCGGGGCACCGTACACGGGGGTGGGGGTTATAACAATTCCAAGGGCCCTTGAGTGACAATTTGTAACATAATTGGATTAGTCTGGGTTGGGGGCCCAAATCTTTAGCGGCACCCCTGGCTGTGGTCCCTTTAATGTTTTTGGTAATCTTAAGGTACATTAAGTGATTTCTGGGCTGCTTTTAGATGTATAAGCTTTTGTTGTTAATTCTTTTTGTTTTCACTTTGTGTGGTTTCACTTGTACAGACTATAGCCATCTAAAGAGCAGAAACAAAAGGTTTTAGCACCAGAACTGATGTGCTGGTTTTAGAACAGCATCCGCAAAATAAGCATTGGATTTTGACCTTATCTACTTGTGCAACATAGAAATAGAAAACATTTAGATATGAATTTCAGATACCACACATACATGATTGGTTTATAAAGCTTAGCTTCAGCATCGTACTGTAACCCCCACTTCCTGGCTATCTGGATCGGCCCTTCCTGCTAAAAACCTATGAATGCACTTCTCTTAGATGTAGAGTGAATTAGGAGAACACTTCATCCATCAAAGTTATTGGAGATAGCAGAACCTGGTGTTGAATGGAGGGTTTGTGGATGAGGGAACAGATCATATTGGCTGATAAGATTCAGTCTGTGGCCTAACATATATAAAACTAACAGTCAAGACGTAACATAGAACAAGCTGGCTGTCTAGAAAGGTAAGAGTGTCAAAGAGAAACCAAAAAGCATCAAGGAGTAAATTCAAATATTTCCTTATTTCGTTTTGAACATGGGCCTTCAGGCCAGGAACAGGGACAATTGCAGAAGCTAAAGGACACGCTTTTATAATGTATGCTGACTGCCACCTCCCAAGAAATATCTGAATTATGATGGTGTGGGTCTAGACCAGGGGTGTCAAACATACGGCCCACTATGGTGTCCAATACGGCCCGCGGGATGATTTGAACAATAGTATTAAATAT
>JAODKE010000001.1:23969884-23979915 GCA_026779605.1 Mormyrus hasselquistii | reverse complement strand
ATTGATCTGGAAGGGCAGATGTTTCAGGTTAAATGCAGTTTTACAGAATATAGTGTATTTGTTGTAATTTGATGCACCATGATTAAAAAAAAAATAAATAAAAAAAATTTGCCCCGCACATGGTCACATTTCTTCTCATCCGGCCCTCACCCTAAAATGAGTTTGACACCCCTGGTCTAGACTGTCCTCCCCAGGATGATGGAAGGAATGTCATATGGGGGGAAATTGGGGTGATTATGGAAATCTCTCTTGGCATTTGGCCACATTCACCCGCAGGGTTTTGTAAAGGGATTCGCCGGGCAATATCTGTTACTGATGAAGCAAGGCAGGACACGGGAGAAGTGCAGGTTAGTCCGGATCTCACCTGCGGAGCCGTTCAGGAGTAAATTAAATCCCAAAAATTTTGTATTAGTTTCATAATAAAAAATATGGCTTCAGTACATGTTTATATTTCAGAAACAATTCCACTGGATCAAATACTGAACCAGTATAAAAATGCTAAGTGGATGTTTAAAATAACCTTGTGCCTATAATTCATGGGGTTACATGCTGGTAGAAACTGAATACATATTTTTAATTAAATAAACATTTACCAAAAAGCTTGTACGTATTAACTGACTGGAAGTAATGTAAATACAGTTTCCCTATTCATTATTTTGCAAATCAAGATTGCAGTTCATATACGTCCAGTGTTCTTCTGATACTGATCTATGACTCATCCCTGATTTTCACAAAAGAAAATCTGAAGGATGGTAAGCAAGTTTTCCAAGTTTGATATAAAACTGCACAGTTTCAAATTATGTTATAGCAAGCTTCCTTCTGCAACAGATTAGTAAGAACCCTTTTACATCATATAGTATATTATAATATAGCAGAATACTAAACACAAAAAAGATTTGCAGACACAAATAAAGAACCTTTAACACATAAGAACATCACTACACTGCTAGCTAGCTAAACCTCAAAATCTAAATCTAAATTTTCTTTAATCCAAAAATGCCCTACTGGTAAGTTCCAAGGGACAGCCTCAAACAAACTTCAGAAATTTCAATAAAACAAGCATAAAACAAAATGAAAAAGGTTAAACAAGCTTTCCACAAGTCTAGTTACTCTGAAAACATAACCTCATGGGAGTTTTACTTGCACAAAAATCTTCTGAGGGCAGAAGGAAAAATGATTGGTTCAGCGAGATAACCAATAAAATTGGAGAGGAGCTAAGTCTAAGCAACTAGAGAAGGCGAGACCAAAACATCTGATTGGTTGGTCCCACCTCCTCTACAATCTGATTGGTTATATCTCTGAACACTACACCACTGAGCATAAAATTCATGCTCATACTTGGTAAGCTAGACACTAACCAAAAATGCAGCAAAATAAAATTAGTTTTTTGTTATTGTTAAGTACTGTATTAAGACAGCAATACATCAGGACAATTGTCATAGAGTGGCACACAGATATTCTTAAAAGTAAGCTTTTAAATCTAGATCTACAGTCTTAGTTTTGTTAAAATTTTCCAAACCATAATTTAGTACCAACAAGTAGGAGGAGGTGGAAGGTCAGTTCGCAAAAATGTGGACAATGTGTGTGTGTTTGAGGGGGAGTTGGTAAAAATCTTAGTTTCTCTCGTTCCATCATTTCACTTGTATGTCTAAATTTGGGAAACAAATTGAGGGTCGAGAATAACGTCCTGTACGGAAGTGGCATCAGGATCTATCGACAGAACATGACAATGAATCAAATGAAACTGTTAAACCAGCAGCATTGGATTCAGGCTGTCACTGCTCTTGGCCTCAGTGTCACCTACCAAAGACCCAGGGGTAGCAGTGACTTTCAGGAGAAGATAAATAGAAATGGAAAATAGGAAAGATACAGCTACATTCAGGGTCTGGCTCAGATTAAAAACCTATAGAGAATCTCCCCCTCAGCAATGTTAAAAGCCATGAATGAATAAGACTCTTACCCCTGCATGAACCTAAACTAAAATTACATTGCATATTCTTGTGGGACATCAACTACTCCCTGTGCAAAACAGCTTTTCTTGATTTTCTGGGAGTTTGCTTTGGACAAACAAGCCATAATTAATTTACATTTGTCTCCCAGTAGCCTGCAATAACTTTGTTTTGTCCCAGTACATTAAATTTAAATATCAGAATGTATGTTTCTCATTTTCTTTCTCCTGAGATTTAGTGAAAATTTAGACAGGTAACAGAAGTTCACACAGGAGGCTTGCTTAGAGAACTTGGATCTGACACAATAAATGTAATAAATGAAATCTTATGGTCTGACATTTTTTAGAGCACTGTTTCTCAACCCAGTCCTCAGGGACCCCAGACGGCCCACATTTTGCTGCCTCCCAGCTCCTATCATGCCTGAACCAGGTATCTGGTGATCTTCATTGGCTGATTGTTTGGTTCAGGCTTGCTGGAAGTGGGGCAAGACAAAAAATGTGGACTGACTATGGGTGAGAAACACTGTATGTGATGCAGTGATTTCTTTTAAAAGGCCAGATAAATCTGAAGTTGATCTTAGATTGAACTAAAGAAAAACAGTCTGTTACACCAGTTTCTACCCATTGTCTAAATAATTAGCAACATTGCAAGCTAACTGGCAGCACTAAATTACCCATGATTGTGTGCCTGTGCCCCCCCCCCCCCCCGACCAGGATACGCAATAGGAGAGGAATGAAGTTGTAACACTATAAATCTGTAAACTATCATCTGTAAAGCATTAATTCATCATTTTACAAAAATCCAAGAGAGACACTATTACATTACATTCTTTTACTGGAGAAACAAAACCAAAATTTATCAGCATTAATATGCCAAAATTTATAGATATTAGGAGTGGTTTACCTCTTTATGGAGATTACAATATTTGTTTTATAGCTTCATAGAAATGAGACATTAAACCACAATACAATACAAGAATCTCAAACAAGTCTTTGACCAAACAAGAACAAATGTTTTCATTGGACGGACATTAACTGTTCAATGACAGAGACCAAGCAACTTCCGACTAACCCTGCAGATCATTCATGCTGGGGAAAAAAATAAAAGCACAAATAGCTGTTTTAATGTACCTCTAAAGTAGAGGTAACAAAAGGCAAGTGAACATTTACACTTAAAGTTACTCCTGCTATATTAGTGGGTTGCACACAGCTACCATAGTGCCTAAGAATACTTGCCAACTTCAAAACTAACATTAAATGAATTATCTACAAAGAGTATTTAAAGCTACTATTCTAAACATACGAGTACTGCAGTAGTGATACTAAAGAACACAGAACAAATTTCCAGGCCTGTTCCCAACCCAGAAAAAGAAAATAACTGTAGTGTCGTCTTTGTTTAGCTTGGCTGTCAAAGCCAAACAAATCAGGCGACAAGGTCGAAGCCTGAAGACCCAGGCCACATGCGTATGCGCACACGACGCACTGCGTAAAACTTTAATAAACGCCAGTGCCACAGCAAAGCAGGCCAGCATCTTGCACATTACGATTCACTCAGGCAGCAAGAAACCTTGGCGATCAACACCTCCTTCTTCTCCCTTGACCTCACCCTTATCCCTCTGCTCTTCAGCCAGGCTTGCAGGGTCGTTGCGTTGACCTTCGATAGCTGCAAGCACATCAATGCACTGGTCAACAAAATTTCATTACAAAAAAAAAAAAAAGAATTAACCAGTAAGTAGGGGGGAGGGGGGGGGGGGTTATCTCCTAGTGGTAATTTGGTGACAGCTGATATGTCAGATGACATATTCTCCTCCAAGGCACATTCCCTCTAGTTACAACCAACAGCTTCCTGACAGGTCAACAAAGCTGCTTCACAGACCCCCATTAACTACAAAACCTTCTTCCCATCAGTGAAACAATATCGAGGGGGCTGCAGGTCAGATTCAGCAACCCGCATTAAAACTCGAACCTGTAGTAACCTGCCTACATGTAGAGTGTGCACTTTAACCCTTTGTGCAACCCAGGTGAACCCTAAACTTTGAAATATAATACAATACTAATAGAACTAATCTAATTTGACTCTAGGTTGCTCTGACTTATATTTTGCTTGCACATTTCCCTAAAATTTAAACAGGTCTGGCTTGTTTGCCTCGCTGTTCGTAGGGGTCACATGTACATACACAAGGCTTGTCAAATATGTTCTCCTCTTGATGCTGCTTTTCATTTCAAGCCCTGACATCTCTATATTATAGTCAACCTCTGCGCTAAAGGCAGTGCCCTGTCCACAGATAAGTACTGACACTGTGTGTATAGTCATGCATTGGACACGCAACGCAAAGGTACAGTAACAGTGCTACCGTACCTGATTGTTTCTCGCATAATTTTCCACATCGATATCCTGAACGCTGAATTTTGGTTTCTTGGGTTTGCATTCAAACCAGTGCCCCTGAATGGAACCGTAAAACAACAGCAGTGAGAAGACAAAAAAAGTCAGAATGGCCAAAAAAAAAAAAACTGAAATACAGAAATAAAGCCCAACAGACAAATTCCATTCTGCTTCCTTTCAAGTAAAGAACATTCTATCTTTTAGTAACTTCCCCTGACATTTAAGGAAGAAACATATAGCAACAACAGCCAAGTCCCAAGCACTGTAAAATTCTCAGATTAACAAACTGCACCATTCTATGGGGGAATTAAAAGGGACTCGCCCACACTGAATCTAGAAATTATGGTACACATATGTACTATTCTACTTTGAAGGAGAATTCCACCCAATTGGGCATGTAATTAATTAAGTCTATCGTGGATGGAAGGATGTAAGAGATTTGAGGATACAGAGGTACAGAGGTGTATAATATGAGACAGGCACTGATGTACACCCCTGCACAACTACACAAATGCCACATGGCAACACACGAGTGGGGGGGCCTTCAGAGCATCCCATAGTGAACAGGCATTACTCACAGAAGGCTCCCCACAGGCACTTCCTGCCCTGACCTTGGTGTGCCCCTGCGATGACAGCGATGAGGCCCCAGACGTAAGCAGGTTCCCAGAGGACGCATGTCTCTCTCCTCTTCTCCCCTCCTCGTTGCCTGCTTGACCCCGGGCAGCGCGCCCCTTTCTGAAGACGGGCACGATCCTAGCCCTGCTTTGAAGAATCTGCAGGTTCTGCGAAGGCTGTGAGGTCACAGGGGTGACTGTGGAGCTAGAGGAGAGGGCTCGCCGATTCTCCGCTGCATTTAAGGCAGCAGCTCCGATGGAAAACCTGTTTCCCCGAAACCCGTTTCCTTCTCTGTTGGTCAGGCTGCACTTGCCCATCAGCGCAATGGGGGCTTGGGGAGAAGATTTTAATGGAGCTCCCTCAGACGAGGCCCCCGGGGGGCCACTGCCATAAGCGTGTGCGGGGATTGGTCTGCTGATGGTCTTAGCAGCCAGATTGAGGGGCCTAGTGTAAAAATTCTGAGGAATAAAACCCGTGGTGTAGTTATATTACATGCACACACACACACACACACACACACACACACACACACACAGGCTTATGTACTTATGCAAGAAAGTCTGGCATTTTTTCTGTATAATGATAAAATAACAGCTGCAAATAAACTATAATAGCGACACAGAACGTACAGTATAAATGCACACTTTAAAGTCCATTCACCAGATTTTTTTCTGTTAATTTTCACAATTTGCAGGATTAGTTTGCAGAGGTCTGGTCAGTATATACGAACACTATATTTTTACAATTTTTTTAACCATTACAAGAAAGCTCCATATAACTATTAATACCATTAATGTTTTAGACATTTTAATAATGGTTGTGCATTTCAATTATTTACATTAGAACAAATTTCATTTTTAATACTTCATTTTAGGTCACAGTTAAATTTGTCGAGTAAAACTTGTACACAAAAACATAAACAAAATGTCTTTTAATTATATCACATGTAATTAGATATCCGCTCTAGAGGTTCCCAGACCTATGATATAAATAATTACTATTTAGTTTGGCAGCAAGGTCTGTAATCACTGACAGCCTCAGGGAAATTACCTAATATCTGCTACAGTTTCAACTTGTTTTTTCTTCTGGGAAAATTCATCAGACATATTTAAGAACTAAAAGGTCTGTTTTTCCCCCATAGTGCACAGTTAGGAAATAATTGTGAAGAGGTTCTTCACAATTTACTGCTTTTAGTCAGAGAAATAAGCTAGCACTTATAATATTAACGTTATTTAAAAATATATTGCACACTATCTGAAAGTGCCCAAAGAATGAGAGGTAAGCAGCTATACTAAAAAGGGCTATAAATAACTCTGTTGTTCAGCATACCAGTGTTGTGTGTTTTGGCTTGAGGGGGGATTATGCTCACCTTAACATTTTCCCGTGTACTGTGGAAAGCTGACAGATTTTTTTTTTTTATTGGTCTGTTTTGTCTTTTGGTGAATAATAAGGACTAATAAAAAAATATCAACTAACACTGTAGTACAACTCAATCCGATATTTCCAGTTACAATCAATCATTCGACAAAAAGCAGAAATTTTCTGAACGTGATCATAACATTCTGACAAAGATTGCTAAATTAGTCAAATGTCAAATATCTCACACTGAATAAAATCATTCACTCATTTTATACAATGGGGTGGGGGGTGGTTGCACATTATTTGTTTACGCAGCGTCTCAGCAGCTATGTGAGGCTCATTTCATCACATAACATCATAGCTGTTCACATTTTCTACAGCTACTTCATTAAGAGGTACACATTAAATTCTAATTGAAATGTTAAACAATTTTTAAATTGTGATTTAAATGAAGCATAGGACAGTACATAGTCATTATTCAGTACAAATTCAATGTTTCGGCATAATTTGTTGTGTAAATATGTGTCGTACCTGTGAACCAGGTGAGATGAAGCTGGTGGTGTAGCACAATGGTTTGGTGGTCATCCGGACAGGAAAACCACAGATGCTTTGGAGTTCCCCTCGAAGGTCAGGCAAGAAGGAGTTCAGTGCCTCCTGTAGGTCAACCCTGGGAAGGATTTGGACAGGCTGAGTCCTGATGCAGCTCAAAGGGTATCTGAACATTGGATAAGGAACCAATTACATTATGCTGAGAATGTGTAGCTTTTAAAAAGTAATTATGAACTCAAATAATGATTACTCCCACGAGAATTGTGAACTTTGCATAGTTGATGGGTCTGTATGGTTCAGTTGTCCTCATATCTATGTTATCTGGAGCCGTAGCTCCTGTTTGGGCCTCCAGTGGCAGATTCATATGTGGGGAGAAAGCATTCAAACTGCAGTCCAACAAAGACCCTAGTGAAACGTACCAATGCATGCCAGAGTACGCTGCACAGATGTTTTGGCAAACCGCTCAACACCCCAGGAGGGGGAGGCAAGACCTTGCAGACTATGCTCAGCAAGACTGAGGACCTGCCGACCAACACTGGGGATTTTTGAACTCTTTAACCTGGTGCATATGTCCTCTCTGCAGGAAGCAATGTTGGAAACTTATGATGCAGTCTATCACAGCAGTTGAAGCTGCTATGGTGGTCAAAGGTCAAAGCGGTGGAAAGACTACAGGAGTAGATGAAATCCGAGATGTTAAAGGCACTAGATGTTGTTGAAGTGACGTGCTTGACCTGCTTCTTCAATGTTGCATAGCAGGTGCATAAGGTGCCCCTGGACTGGGAAACAGTGATGGGGGTCCGGATATTTACAAACCTGAAGCTGAGGGTTTGCACCAACTAGATACAGAAAACTCCAATTTCCCTGAGAAAATCTATGCCACAGTACTTCAGAGGAGCCTCAACCCAATGGTGAAAACTGGGATTTAGGGAAAACAATGCAGATTCTAGCTTAGCCACAGAGAATTGGTCTAACTATTTAACTATTCTTCCTCTCACAATTGTGTGAGGGTTTGTGGAAATTTATTACTATAGTTACTATAGCACATGCGTTTTGTGGATTTGGAGAAAAAATATGACCGTGTGCCTTGGCACATACTCTGGGGGTACCAGGATAGCTACAGCATGCTGTTACATCGCAGTATGAATGCATCAAGAGTTGCATCCATATGCTTGGCACAAGTATGAGGTTGTTCAGAGCTGACGTAAGCTTCCAGCAAAGACGGGTCTTGTCTCCACTCCTGTTTGCGATATTTAGAATATCAAGGTGCAGCCACAGCTGGAAGGGCATCAAGCATAGAGGGCTAAAGGTAACATCCCTACTATTTACAGATGAACTTGTTCCTTTGACCTAATCCAACCAGGAACTCCAGCATGCCCTTAAGCCATTTGATACTTATTGTGAAGCAGCAGGTATGAGAATCAGCACCACCAAATCTAAGGACATGGACTGTTCCTTTCAGGACAAGGGGAAAACCTGTCCTTGGGGAAAGAGTTGAAGTCATCAGTCAATCTACATCCCTATCATGACATGGTCCAGTGTACTAGTGGTTGAAATATGATTTCTTTGCAACATTGCCAAGGTTACTCTCCTTGCCATGGTGAGGAGGTGCAGATTCAGAAGGACATCAAAATAGAGCAGCTGTTCTATTGGATTGAGAGGAATCAGTTGAGGTGGTTTGGGCATCTTATAAAGATGAACAAAACAGGATCAAGCTACTAAAACTTATTTTGGGTTTTATACCAATTATTACATAGCTTAGTGCCATACTAATTTTAAACTTCTGTATTTGTATTTTGAGAAAGACACAAAAGCTATTGGGAAAGCGGAATGTGTTTTAATGATATTCTGTGCATTTCTTTACGTCTAGCTCCTCAAGTATCTGTGTATTGCTTCAAAATGGTCAGTAATAGGTAGTACCAAGTGTTCTCAATTTAAAATTAAAAGAAGTAGAAGAAAATTGGGGAACCTGAATACATCAAACAAGGTAAGAGTGCTGTATTTCAGCCCTGCGAGTGACACATACTGGATATGAGAAAAGGATACGTAAAGAGCTTCTCTCCCACCATTTTGAAATACACACTGCAATAGACCAGGTTCTCCTCCTCCTCCTGGGGGAGTTCGTATCCGTACTGAATCATAAAAAGAAAAACAGGTGACTTGCTGTCTGAGGTTCTGCAGCATCTCAGGTTGCAAATAAGCCATTTTCTTCTAGAAGAATAAACTAATGTGTCTAATGTATTAAAAATGGCGCCATCTGTTGTTCAAAATTTTAAATGAAAAAATAAAAAAATAGTAACAATTTAAAATGACCAAACCATATTACTGCAAAGCCCAGGGATGGTCTGCAGTTAACAATTCAGATAAATATGTCTGAATTATAAATATATGACAGGGTGTAAAAACTTAGCAGTAATATTGTAATTTGAGTGTTCAGTTTTTTTTTTTTTAAATAAAGTGTGTTCTGGGTATAGACCACTGCATTTATACCAAAGTACTCCAGTGCTTCTGAATGTCAGGGTAAGTCTGGAAAGGGCACTCAGGGGCCATCTGGTGGCTGATACTGACGATTTGACCCTTCTTCATACTGTGGAATATGAAAAGCTCCAATGTGGCAAATTCAAAAAGAGCTGCACATTATAAACAATAATCTGATTTTTACGTGATGTGTAAAGCTGCAATAAAAATATATTGATCCATATCTTCCACATATTCATCTAAAAAGTAGTAAATTGATAACTTTCAATCAAATTTGTACAAGTACAATTCTGATCATCAGGCATCAGTTTGATTGACAGTCATTTCACATTAGACGAGCATTTGTTTTCAAGAATCTGAAAATTAAGAAAATCCTAACATCTGCTAAGCTGTAAAACCACAGAAACCCTCCGCACACTTAGGACTGTAAGCATGAATTTTTCTTTAAGTTGTTCATTCTAAACAACACAGACTTTGGAACAAATACCTGGGCAGTATGTAGCACCAATTATTAGCTATGGAAGAGGCCTGGATCACAGCAGACCTGCAACTGCTGAAGTTCCTCAGATCATTGGGTGTGATGTCAAACTCCTCCAGCTAAATCGGAAAGATAACAATTACCATCTCTGAAAAACAACTGGACCCCCCCATCTCACGAAAACCCTCTCTGTTTATGCTGTTCCTTATGTCTTAAGGTCTGAA
>JAODKE010000001.1:23949607-23960400 GCA_026779605.1 Mormyrus hasselquistii | reverse complement strand
ATTATTGGATGTTTAGAATCGAAAGATGCAGAAGACTTTCTCAGTCGTCCTCCAACCCTAAGCAACCCATTTTCTATGATAGGATCTAGTTGGTATAGCTTAAGAGTCTTTGGCAAATTTGCTGACCTTTGACTAAACAATTTCAACACTTCTTCATAGCTTTCCCTCTGTGTTGCTCTAATAAGTGCATGAGCGGCCTTCTCTCTTTCCTCTACAATGACGGGACCTGACAGGTTACTCTTAGGCCATCTTTGAATGTGAGCTATGACGTTGAGGGTTGTGTTCCAGTCTGAAATCTTTGAAAGCCTTTCAAAGAAGTTGTCCTTCATGAAAGCATCAGTTTTCAGGACCTTTACTTTTGGATCTCCTACAAGAAGCTCTGGGGAACTCTCATATATTGCTAGCTCTTGTTCCCATAAGAATGTAGGATCTGTTAGCCAAATTTAATTAAGGAGACCTGCCACCGTGAGACCCCTAGATGCATGATCTGCAGGATTTTGACTTGTATCCACATAGAACCATTGACCTGGGTCTGTAGAATCTCTTATTCTTTGGACACGATAAAGCCACCAATACATGAAAGCGCTTGGCTTCATTCTTGATATATCCAAGCACCACCTGAGAATCTGTCCAAAAGAATTCCTAATCTATTTTTAAAGTTAGCTCCTCTCGGAGGATGCTACTTACTGCGGCAGAAACTGTAGCTGCAGTAAGCTCAAGCCGTGGTATGCTGACAACCTTGGAGGGTACTACCCTGGCCTTGCCCAATTTTTTTGTGTACAATGAACCTGCTCATCAGTGACAATTGTAATATACGTACATTGCCCATAGCCTTCAGTGCTGGCATCCGAAAAATGATGCAGCTCAATTTTTTGGATTATGCCGATGTTCTTAGAAAGGACACATTTTGATATTTGAATTTGCTGCAGATTTTCCAAGTCTTGGAGCCATGTTTACCATCTGGGTTTCAGTTCAGGTGGAAGAGGTTCGTCCCATCCCACACCACATTTACACATTTCTTGAAGGATTCTCTTTCCCGTCAATAAAATAGGGGACAAAAATCCCAATGGATCAAATATACTTGCAACTGTTGATAAGATTCCTTGTCCAGTGGCTGACCTTCCACCATGAACAATATTGAACCAGAATGTGTCCGTTTCTACGTTCCACTTTATCCCCAATACGCTCTGCATTGGAGGCTCCTTGTAATTGAAATCATCATCCCTTACAATAGTAGCATGTTCACTCTCAGGAATAGAATCAAAGACTTCTCTGCTATTAGACACAAATTTGTGTAGGTGCAGTTTTCCTTTGGCAAAAACTTCTTGTACATCATGGACCACCTGGATGGCTTGCTCCACTGAATCAATGCTGATCAAACCGTCATCCACATAGAAATTTTGCAGAATTAAACTTGCTGCCAGTGGGTATTCTTTCTCATATTTGGTAGTTAGATGTTTCATAGCATAATTAGCACATCCTGGTGATGATGCTGCCCCGAAAATATGCACTCGCATCCGGTATTCCTTAAGCTCTCCGTTAATGTTCCCATTCATCCACCATAGGAACCTTAAGAAATCCCTGTCTTGTGGACTGACATGAAAATGATGAAACATTTTTTCGATATCACAAACAACTGTGATTTGGTGCTCATGAAACCTACAAAGTACTCCAGTCAAAACATTGGCTAAATCTGGCCCTGTGAGTAGATGCTCATTTAAAGAGACACCCTCAAATTTAGCAGAGCAATCAAATACTACTCTCAATTTTTCAGGCTTTCTATGATGGTCCACTCCATGGTGAGGAATGTACCAAGTGATGGCCTCCTCTGGGGCATCACCTACTTCTTCAGCGTCACCATCATGAAACATACCATCTATGAAATTTAAGTAATCCTCTTTGTACTTTCAACTTTTCACCATCTTTCTCTTTAGATGTTTCAGTCTTACCATAGCAAGCTGCCTATTGTTAGGAAGCTGTGGACGCACTCGAAAGGGTAAAGGCATTTCCAGATGTCCCGCTGTATTATATTGAATTCCCTCACTCAGCAAGTGTAAAAACTGCATGTCTTCTTGAGATACTGTGTTTTCTCTGGGGGTTGTGTCTAAAAAATCCATTTCCAAGGCCTTAATGATGGAGGCAGGAGCAATAGCTGGAAGTTCTTTTGCAAAAATTTGAAATTGTCATATTGACAATTTCAATATGACAGGCTCTGTGTCTGCTTGGATGTTGTTACAAACCTCTTGATCAATAAAGGTATTACTGCTTTGCGTATCTAGCAATGCATACACCAATGTTTCTGTACAGTTTTTTCCTACACAAGAGATCCATACAGGAACAATCATTGAAGTACGATCCCTGGCATCTGTTTTTACATTGCACAAAGCAACAAAATTATCTTGCTCATGCTGTGATGCCTCTGGCTTTCTTCTTTGAGGACGCTTTTCATGAATTGGAGTAGGGTGGCACTGCCGGCAGATATTGCAAGTGGCCTTCTTTTTACAGTTTTTTGAGACATGACCAACTCTGAGGCAAGCAAAGCACATTTTGTTGTCAATGACAAACCTTTTCTTTTCATCTCGCGACATTGTTGCAAATTTGTCACATTTGTAAATAAAGTGACTTTGCTGACAACAAACACACTTTATTTGCCCTTTGTTCTGAATGGCAGAAGGGTTGAGCTGGGCACTACTACACTATTTTCTGATACATTTAAGTCATGAGAAGTGGATTGTGTCCTGAGACATCATTTGCTCCCATCTCTCGCTTATCCTTATTGCACAAAGGCACTGAGATATCTTGGGAATCTTGGGCACATAGGGAGCTATCATGCTGCTTTTGGAGGCAAGATACTTATTGCAATATCTCCTATTTCAGAATTCAGTCTCAATTCCTCTTCGGCATATACCTCATATTCAGCCTCCATGACTTCAAGGTCCCTTTGATCCTCAAGCCTCTCTTGCTGGGCTAATATTTCCATTCTTTGAGCAGAGATTTCCTTTTCTCTGTTGATTTCAGCCCGTTTTGATGCCAAACATGCAGCTACTTCTGCTTTCTTTACTGACACCTGACTTCCTAGCTGACTACTACCTCCAGCTCTTGAAACTGTTGATCCATAAATAGACCTCGCATCTTGCTGTTTTAGCAGCCTCTGCATCAAACTTCTCTGTGCCGACCTCTGCATGACGACCTTTCAAGAGTGCTGCTAGTTCATTGGAAGTAGTAGTACAGCTATACATTCTCCTTCTTATATCTTGAGAAGGGGTGGTCAACGCACGTAAGCTTTCGTATTCTTGTTTTAGCTTTGACTCAAAGTTTTCTATAGCTATTATCATGTCACCTAATTCAACTTTAGAGCATTCTTGCTTAAGTTTAGTTTTAATGTACTAAGCCTCTGCCTTGAAGTTTACATATATAAACATAAACTTTCTTTCCTTTTTTCTAATCTCAGCCTGTCTGAGCTCGAGCATTTTTCCTGTTGGGCGTCTTTCTCTTTTTGAACGTCTAAACCCCTTGTTCATTTGCAGAAAGTGGAAGCCCTACCCTGTGTATTTCAATATTGGCATAGATCTCAGCTATGCGTTGCTCAATTTTTTGTCTTTCAGAAGTTTCAAATTCATTCTCTAATTTCTCCTCTAACTCTGCCCTTTTATCTTCTAGAGCCTGAAGTACTGACTCTAGCACACAGATGTCTGAAGCACCTTGATCCATTTTTAAACTACTATAATACAATTAAAAATTTTACCATTCAATTTTAACACTGTCCCAAGTACACTTTTAAATTTAAGAAAGTACAGGATTACTACAAACATGTACAATGTACAAACACCAGCACACTTAAATTGTAATAGAAAACTTAAAATGTTAACAGCCTTTTCTTTTGCAAGGTGAATAAAGTAAATAAAATTCAAAACTGTAAATTACAATCTGACCTGAGAGGTAATAAGAGTCCGTTATAGCTACAGCACTGTCGGTCGTCTTGTGCATTAATCTGAAGCTCGCAATATTACCTTGGATAAGCACAGTCCATCTTGCTAGTTAAAGTTGTAGCACCTTGAAGAAACCCTGGCGAAGTCAACTTCACTCTTCAGTCCGTGAATCTGCTCCCTCAAATGGCACGTTTTTTCTCCTGTTGTGCCGTAGATTAGACATGTTTTTCACTGTAACGGCTCCTAATATTTTCTTCTGTCAGAAGTTAGTTCAAGATTCAACTGATGTTTAGCGCGATAATTTTATTTATTTATCTTCCATCAATGTAACAAATCACACCATGAAACACCGTGAAAAACAAATTAAAAGAAAAAAAAAACATCACCATTACAACTTAATCTCTACAAAATTCTTCTACCATTACACATACAATGATCATTTGCGGGTCTTAAATAAGCAATCTAAATGCTTCTACTATATATACAAGACAACGCAAACTCAACGAACATACATATTAAACATACACATTAAAACAATGACATACCGTGCGCTCCTTCTGACCAGTTAGGAGACATTACTGCATTACAGTACATCCTTCTTTCGATCCTTTTTGATTTTCTTTTCTTAGCCGTTGTTCACTCTGCTTGCTAACCTGGCCTTCCTTCCACTACTCATTACGTTAGGTCATGTGACTACGTAAATAGCTTGTTCCGCTGAACAGTAGGAGGGACTATTACAAGAAACACTCTAAATTAAACCTTTTACAAATAATATTACAAATAATAACATGTTGCCAACAAAATAAATCAAAATACATTCACTGAACAAAATACAAATAAATATTAAATAAATGCATGAGCACCAATTTCCTGGCGACAGCTACATCCCATGTGTAGCATCTGAAAAGGGTTCCTCTACGCCTCCAACCATGAACAGCGCCATAGATTCCAGATGTCCCAGCTGGCTGCAAAGTTACAATTGGTTGAAATAAAGTCAACACAAAACTGAATATATTTAATTCACTGAATGGACATAGAATTTATTCATTACTACAATCAAATAATGTTTATATTATGTCATGGTCACATAGTTCTGTCTCTCTGGAGAATTCTCCACACTTTGCAATTTTTTTGTGTATGATTTAATGTGAAGTAAAAATATTACAATGCCATATCTCATTCACCTACTATGACCATCTCAGTATCTTAATGGCAGGATGGCTGCAGAGAAATTTTGGTGGAGGCGTATGTCAGGGTTAGCTCCTGTTATTCCACTCTGTGTCCCTTCCCTGTTTGTCCAGCAGGTGTTGCTGGTCATCCTGTCCCTCCTGTTGTCAGTCTGTGTGTTTTTCCCTGTTCCATGTTGCTTGTGAACCACTCTGCCTTGTGTTCAAATCCTGCTTCCTCTGTTTTTGTATTTTGTTCCTAGGGTTTCTTTTGTATCAGTTTAGTCCTGTGATTCTGTATTCAATTTTGGTTTCTTGTTTTGAGCCTTAGTTGTGTTTTATCGGTTTTTGTTATTCCCAGTGTTGGATTCTGTTTTCCCTGTTTCTTGGTTAGTTCATAGTTTCCCTGTTTAGTTCCTTGAGTTAATTATTAGTTTCATCTGTGACCTGTTTTCCCAACCCTTGTTGATAAATCTCACCTGCCTCTTGTTAGTCTTGTTAACCCTCTGTATTTAAGTCCCTGCCTTTGTTCAGTTCCCCAGTGGTTTGTTGTTTGTTTGATGTTTGTGAAGTTTGTATGTTACGAGAAGATGATGTATGTTAGTTGTGTTTAGTTGCCTGCCTGCCTGCCTGCCAGCCAGCCAGCCAGCCAGCCAGCCAACTGGCTCCTGGTAACCCTAATCCTTTGTTGTCTGTCTTAGTCATCCTTTTTAGTTTTTGACCCCCCTTGAGGTCTGGTTTATTTTGTAAGTATTTCTAGTGCTTTTCTGTTCCAATAAACCCCATTTTGTCCAGTGAGTCGCAACTGGGCCGTCCACCTTCTATCTGCCTGTATCATACCTCGGCCACACGCCAAATCCATCCAGATCCATAACAGCGTATTGTTCTCATGAATGTTTCATTTGGGGATTTTTGCACACAGACTGACGCAGGCATGCAATACAAGCAGTACAAGCTGTCACTACCTCGGGTTCTTCAGCCAATGAATTGTCTGGCTGGTGACACTAGGGTCATCACTGAGGTTCGCCAAGTGCATCTGTTACCATTTCCTTTCATATGATTAATTCATCTCATTTACAGATTCTCCATTTTATTAATAATCCATTATGAAATTTATTGTCTTGTGTGTGAAGGAACAAGGGCTCAGCAAGGGGATCTGAGTGAGGCTGAGAAAGAGTATCTACAGTCGATATATTGTGAGTGTAACTGTCTAGTTATACTAATTTTCCAAGTGGGTGAATTCAAGTTAGTACAGCAAGGAAAGAACAGCCAGGTATGACATCACAGCAAGTCCTTATCCTTTACCACATCATTCATCAACCATGCTGCCCTTCAAGTCAGACCCTAGCTGACACAAGGAATGAATATGTAGACCTTGGTGACCAACCTTGACAGGTATCTGAAGAAAAAAAATTATACCAAACGGTGGGAATTTAGAGCTGAGAGAGGCAGCAAGACTGAATATTGATCTGAGATTGTAAGAGAAGGTTAAGGAGCATCAGGGAGAGCTGCTGAAACAGATGAAATGTTGATTATACATGTGCAGATGGAAGATTTCATAGTAAGAGGGGCAAGAAAAATCCCACATGAAGACAAGGTCAGGATTTTTCTGCTTGTGCGTCCCACTGAAATTAGATCGACCTATAAATAATTGCAACAGAAAAGGTTAAATAGTCAATGGGGTTTCTTGCAGCAATTTCTATGAAGGATTGGTAAAAGATTTGTTCAGCCGATACTTGATCAGAAGATAATGAGGAAAGCATTAATACATAGCAATTTACCCTAAAGTGCAAGGAAAAACACACACACACACACAGGTTTGTAATTATATATTTGTGGGGACTCTCCATTCATTTCTGTTGTCTCTAATCCCAACATGATGACCTTAACCTCTACCCAGCTCTAACCTTAATCAAACACAAACACCGTCACTGGGGTTACCACTAACAACTGTAAACAGGTAGCAGTGCAACAGACAGTATATGAGAAACAGTCAATGATATGAGAAATGTAAATGGAATCCGTTTTCTAGCATAATTAAGAAGGAATAATACAGGGGAATAATTACATCCATTCATTTTCCAACTAATTATCCTGGTTAGAATTGAAGGGATGCTTGGAGCCTGTTCCAGGCAGCATAGGGCAGGGGGCAGGGGCGCACCCTGGATTGATGTCATACAACACACAACCATACGATATGGCCAATGTATTAGACTCTAATAGCTTAACTCAGTATTTCTCCACCCAGTCTCTAATGACCCCCATTTTTCCACATTTTTTCTCCCTCCCGGCTCCCAACTACAGTAATCAAGAACGCTGAATACCTACAGTATGTTGCTGCCCTCGGAATAGATGATAAAGTAGAGAGCCTCGAAACGGGTGCAATGTATTTATTTCCACTCTGCGAGCATCGTGAAACTAAAGAAAGAATATAAATAAACAATACGTTGTTCAAAATAAAATGTTAACAACCCCAATAATAATTTAGTGTATGTACGAATTCAATATAACAAAATATTCAGAAGTTACACAAACATAAATAGGTCATTTAAACAAATAATAGCGTTACAAAACAATCAACAGTGCATACTTAAAGATATCATACCGCGATCCACTTCCCGAGGGTACAAACTTTTAATTTCTCAGCTATTATCAATCAGGCTTGTTAGGCGTTTCACGTTACATGTCATACAAAATGGAATGTTACATTTCCATACAAAAATATGGAATGAGGACTGGGATAAGAAACGCAGGCCAACCTGCGCATATTTAAACTGTGTGATGAAAACAGAGTACTTAGGGGAAACCTATGCAACACAGGGAGTATATAGCATATGGAGCAGAGACCGCATTCATACCAGCAGTGCTGGAGGTGTGAGGCAACAGGGTTACTTGGGAAAAAAAATCTCCCACCATAACTGAAAAGCTCAATTAGTTGCTGTCAAAAGTCACTAACCCACTGTTTGGCTTTGCTTGAGGAAGAATCAGTGGTTTGGGAGACAAAGGTTTGCTGATTCAAATCCCAGGATTGGCTAAATGATATGCCTGATGAGAAGGTCCTTAACCCCAACTCTTCCAGGGACTGTCTGATCCTGCTTCCATCTCCTAAATAAAGAAAAGCCAGCAGAGAATAGGAAGGATAGGTGTTGGCTGCAGTTAAAGAGGGCAAAGAAGCCTGATATTTCTACCGCGGTAGAACTCGAACTTAATCCGTTCAGAACTCGGGTTCAAATCCTAAAAAGTTCGAGTTCTGATCGAATCTATAAGAAATAATAGAAGACCAATTATTATTTTTTCAAATTAATTATTAATTACACCTAATTATTATTATTTTAGAATTTAAGAAGAGTATATACTGTACTAAACACATCTAAGCACATTTATCAAAACAGTAATGTGTAAAGTAAGAAAATAAATCCAAACAATGTGTAAAGTAAAAAAAAAACAATGGTCCTGCCCCGATCGTACGCTCCTCCCGTGTGCCACGCCCCCTCGTTAACCTCGTGTGGAATCCCAGTGTGATCAACTGTTTCTGCTTGTTGTCATTTGTCATTTATATTTATTCCGCGTTTCAGTTTATTTCCCACGGTGCGGTCATTGTATTGTCCATCTGCGGGTTGCCTGCCTTACCTGTAGTTAAACCTCGTATTCCCCAATACCCTGACGTCTGCGCTTTTGTCCGCGCTCGGCACAACAGTATTATTAATGATATTAACATATTTCTTTATTTTTAAGTGTATTTTATTATATAATTACTGTTAATGTCTATTGTCTAAATGTATTTTTGCTGTCTAAATATATGTATTCAGCTAGTGTAAACATCCACAATGCTATCACAGCAAATGCGAGGCTGAGACTTAAACGTTTACCCTTTCTTTCCACTGAAAGACTCATTTTCCTGCACGTACGAGTTATCTTACTGTAGGTCGGGGTTCACGGTTCGACTCAGATCGAGTTCTAGGTCATTTTTTTCGAACTGGTTGGTTTGACTTTTAAGAGTTCTAATGAGTTCGAGTGTGTGTGTGTGTGTGTAAAAGAAGTTTCACTGTGATAGCCTGAAAAGGGAGGTATGACAGATAAAAAGAGCCTGCAGAGCAAGGTTGACTCTGGTCAGCTGTCCTGCTCAGATGTACATGAACAAAGAGCTGAGATAGACTAACAGTAAAGCACAAAGCCAGCCTGATGATTCTGTATCGGAGTTTCCTTATATAATCATTCCTGGTAACCAGCATGAGGATCTGAAGACAGGGCAGCGACTTTGGCTGCCATCCAATATCTTGTAAGGGTGAAAAAATAAAGTCGAGAGGCAGGAAGTGAGTTTTCTTAACGGCAGTTTCACAGAAGTCATGGAACAACCTCAGGAATTTGTGTGTTTGGGTGATCAGACCTTTAACGATTAAACTTTCTGGAGTCTTTTTTTGGGATCTAGGAGTGTGGGAACAATTACCAGGAACACACTGTGTAGTGGAGGCAGAGGACAAACTCACTTATGAGCAATGTCAGGGGTGAACTGTGTGACTGCTTTCTTCTGGGTAACCATTTCTCCCCCCTCTGTATTGGTAGAAGACATATAATTTCAGATCTGGTCAAAGTCAGGTTGGAGTTTTTCTCCTGGTTTAGCACCCAATGACCTGGGGGGTGTTTCCCCAAACCTCCCATTAGCGACATACATAGCTGGATTCATTCAGTTGAATTGTTCCAACTATTTAAGATGCTGCCCTAGTTAGCAATTATGGTTTCGGGAAATGCATCCCTGGATGTTAAATGGTACCTAAGGGAAAATCACAGAAGTCTTGCTGTGACCACATCTCTGCTTATGACCATACTTCAGCCACACCTCTGCTTATGACCATACTTCAGCCTTACATGCTCAATTTTTTAGTCATTCCTGAAGTCAACATTTTCTACATTCTACTTCAAAGATCTCTACCACTCCAGCATGCGGTGTTGTCAGGTGTATAAAATTTGATCATTGATGCAAATATTTTGTTTTAAAACAGTACTAAAAATATGAACTTAACACAGCTTAGCCTCTTATGTCATCTATATACTACGTGACCTCAAAATGTGAGGAATGTTCCAAATATTAATAAGCAAAGTATTTTAGCAAAACGGAATTTTAAAGTGATAGTGGAAAGTATTTGATTTGTTTTTATATACATAGTTTTGTTTACTTGTAGTTTTTTTCTGATTCTATTTTTTTCAGTTTACAAATACATTTTCCTTACAGTTTTAGTTTTCACTATGAATAATAGCGCTGGTCTGACCACAAGCTTTGGATATAATGCAGTGCATAGTTTAGTTTATAATAGCTAAACATGCAAGAGAAATGAACATAATAGCTCATAGACACCTCAGTGTCGACCACACAGATTATGCTCAATGGATTCATTGACCCTTCTTTCCTTTTTTTGTTATATTTCTAGACAAATTACCCTCTAACATTTTTGTTAGGATGGCAGTTTCTCTTAAGTTCCCTTTGAAATATTTTCAAGACAAGCCTTTAGCAATGACCTTGCATACACTAGGTACAAAGATCTCTTTGTCCAAGCAGAAAGCTGCCAGATTCATCTTAACCGATCGTCAGCTCAGCATTATGGTCAGAGGAGCAGAGCATCACTTTTGTTAAGGTGATCTGGCGGGAAACAGACTCAGCATTATGTTTGTTAAGGTGATCTGGCGGGAAACAGACTCAGCA
>JAODKE010000001.1:23936294-23949507 GCA_026779605.1 Mormyrus hasselquistii | reverse complement strand
ACAGACTCAGCATTATGTTTGTTAAGGTGATCTGGCGGGAAACAGACTCAGCATTATGTTTGTTAAGGTGATCTGGCAGGAAACAGACTCAGCATTATGCGTGTGAGCTTTGCTCTTGCTCCTTCTGTGCCCTCCTCTCACTTCTTAGCAATTTCAATTTTTTAAAAAACTTCAATCTATCCATTTTCCAAATGCTTATTCACTATAGAGTCATTGGGGGCCCGGAGCAGGCAGTATAGGGCAGTGTTTGTTTCTGAACCCAGTCCTCGGGGACCCCCGGTGAGTCCACATTTTTGCTCCCTCCCAGCTCCCAGCATGCTTGAAGCAAACAACCAGGGGCGCCGCTAGCAATTTTGGGCCCTATGACAAAATATGAGATTGGGCCCCCCTACCACACCCATTCCGCTCAAAACATACAGATCTCTGGGGGCCCCTAAAGGGCGTGGGCCCTTAGAATTGTCCCAACTTTCCCCCCCTTAGCGGCGCCCCTGCAAACAATCAAGCAATAAAAAACACTGAAACCTGGTACAGGTGTGCTGGGAGTTGGGAGGTAGCAAAAATTTGAACTGGCTGGGGGTCCCGAGGACGGGGTTGAGAAGCCCTGGTATAGGGCATAAGAGAGGGGCACACCGTGCATGAGATACCAGTCAATCCCAGGGGACAAACATACACTCTCCCCCATAACAAATTTAGGGATGATAGTTTGCGTAATTAAACCACAGAAAATTCACACAAAAAAGAATTTACACTTTAAAATGATATTTTTTTATTTTAAACAAAATACTAAGTAAAATCATTGAAAATGTTAGTAATTAATTACCCTTGTGACTTGAGGAAAACAAATTGAATAAACACACAATAAAGCAAATGTCTGAAAACTCCAGAGGTTGGTCTCCATCTATCCACCTGCAACAAGAAACAAGAAGGAGATGCGTGTGAGAACTTACCATAAGCAGGCGTCCTGTCCACGTCGTCTCCTGCCAAGTGTTTCCTGGAATAGTTTCTAGTAACCCTGTACTGGATAAGTAAGTAGAAGATGGATGGAAGGATAACCACATCCTTTGGCCCAGTGACTCATATTAGGTTTAGAAACATTGCTGGTTATTTGAAACATAGAGTGAACATGTGCTTACCGACTACGGCGTCATGATGAACCTATGGATTGGTCCTGGTGCCACAGGGCTGAAGATACGGATGGGCTCCATCTCATACGTAAGCCAAGTTTTCAAATGAAAGATTCACCACAAACTTTATCAGATTAAGGCAATTGAAGATGTATTGCAGTAAAGATGTCTTCAAGTGTGTGACTCTATCGGTTAAAATTCTGTGTGATCAGAAGGTTACTGGTTCAAACCCTGTGGTGGGCAGTGTCACGACTCAGGAAAGAGGGAGGAGAAGGCAGGCGGAAGGGGCTTTATTCCAACCAAAATACAATACACAGGGCTCAGGGTAACCGGTGGGGTAGGGCAGGCTCACACACACAACAATACAATGAGCGGACTGGGGAGCTCAGGAAGAGGAGGCACTATATACACCACAGGTGAGGGAGCAGACAAGAGACACCTGGGATTATCTACATAAGGCCTGAAATGAGAGGCAGGGTTAAACAAGGAACCGGTGTGACTCATTAGCTCCACACTTTGAAAAACACAGAGGAAACAGGCATATGGGGTGTGACAGACAGAGGAATGTTACCACCAGGCCCATGGGCAAGGATCTCAACCCCCAGTGCTTCAGGGACTGGCTGACCCTGTCTGCTGAAGTATATGTCACTTTAGATAAAAGTATCCTCTAAAAATTATTAATTTTGAAATAGTACTACTAAAAATTAAAACCATGGGCTGTAATATGCATATTTTATATATTGTTTTATTATTAATGCTACGTTTGCTAACTTATTATTTGCATTCATAACCATTCCATAAGTGAGAGACTGTGATTTTATTATGAATATATGTTTTACAAATGAGCCCTTTCTTAATAACTGAGAATGGAAAACGTATATGCATCTTCACGCAAAACCCGCCCTTTACCGTATTGTATCCTAGAATGGCGAATGGTCCCAGTCCCTTTCTTCAGCCGTCCATGCTCAGGTTTGCGTTTTTATTATGCTTATACTTAATATCATCTTGATTCATTCTAGGCAATTACTTTTAAAATAACCAATTTAAAACATTATTTTGTGGAAGTGATGTATCTTACACTGTGTCATACATTAATAATAGTTATTAGTACGATTTTACTGGCAGGTACTTGTGTGATGCATATAAACTAATATTGGAAATAATTCGAACACGAAAAAAAAGTTTTAAAAAATTTAACGCAGATTGTGTGAATTAATGCAGACTTTCACATTTGTGTTTCGTTGTATAATCAGGGTCTTTTGGAGCATTTTGGGTTTGTGGGAGGGGGCGTTATAATAAGTGGACAAAGGGTCATTTTGGTACCTCCTATTTCCTGGTAATCTCGTTCTGTCCTAGTTTCTACGGAAGTGCCTATAACACATGAAAAATACTTATTACCGATGGACGCTGTATTTCGATAATAAATGATCCTTGTTAGTAACGTCAGCAAAGATAATCGCATAGATTTAATAGGCAGCAGACTGATGTTTGTGACAAAGCTGTTTTTTTTTCTTAGCGTGCAAATTAAAATCGCAAATTGAACTCTAGTGAGTTTTCTTGGGTTCATTGCGTTGCGGCGCCTGCTATCGCTAGAGTGACAAGCGCTTACGCCAATTATAGCGCCCCGCAAAACGCCGCCGGCAGCCAAAGGCCAGCCTGTCAGTTGCTTTTACATAGACGGAGGACAGCAGAGGGAGTGTCGATGGGTAGTATAATCCTGAAAGCAAGACTACGCTGGTATTGTCGGAGAGAAGTATAGAATTAGAATTCCCATGTTATGCGGGGAATTCAGTTTGCATTCAATTTCTGCAAAAACCTTTAACTTCCCGAAACTTTCTGCGCCTTGAATAATAATAATAATAACAACAACAACAACAAATAAGTACATGGAGCCATCGAAGTACTACAGACTCTCAGAAGTAGAAGAACACAAGTCTCCCCAAAATTGCTGGATTGTCATCAACAATAAAGTTTACGATGTTTCTAAATTTCTGGAAGAGGTGAGAGAAGCTTCATTATTGATGCCATTATCGGGTTAGGCTATCATTCGTACCAGGTGGAAAAAAGGCACTCTCCTGATGCCTATTTTAAAATGAAAATGGACAGTCAGAAGATAAAGTCTTTGAAACGAATCACGAAAAACAACAGCTATATACATTAATGTGAATGTTTGATTTACTAGTATAATTTTAGCTTGCGGTTTGAGGTAAATATTATTGCACAACAGGGCATTTGATGCTTTGAGCTAAGTTAGAGGTGTTCCCCTAAAATTAATATCCTTAAACAAAGTAGTCGTCTTGTTGACTGATGAATGTCGGTGCGCTTTGTAACAAAATCTTAATGATATGTGTCTGTATTGAGAGTGAATGGTATCGTTATTATATTGTTACTACATACGACTCTAATTAGAACTAATTAATGAATACTGAATATAATTAGATGCCATTGGGTTACACATTCGTATAATTTTTTTTTTAGTGTAATAAAATTTACAACTCTGAGTATGCTTCTTATAATAAATTGTTAAAATTGGCAACTAAAAATGTATATAAATGAAGTACGTATATATAAAAATAAAATGCCTTTACCCCACGTAATGATCCTAATGCCACTCCTTTTTATTTTCATTTACAGCAGCAGGAGCATAGGTTTGATTTTAACATTGGTAGGGAACAAATCAGCCCCGAACACCCTGCCCACCTAAATACACATATGGTACTCCCACAATATTGACATGGTTTGACACAGACATGTTCCTACCATCCACACCCAAATCTATACCCTTGCATCTAATAATTGCTATTGACTCACTGGAGGGAAGGTCAGCAGGCTCAGGCATAGTACACGCATAAATGTACTGGATCATAGTACCAAAACATACCTGTATTTGCAGGTCTGGGTTGGTGAGGATAATTCATTGTGCTTTGCAACCAAAGTAGCTGGAGAATGGAGACTCCATGATAGACATACCTCTAGTAACCTGTTCTGCCATTTTTTCTACTTGGCTTTTTGTTTTTCACCTTATATTTATTGTTCCAGACCATATGGCGATGCTTCTGTTTAGGTGGTTCTCAATCAGTCCACGCACAGTGTCTCCTCAGGCTGGCCTGAGGAGCAGGTGCAGTGAGAATTACGGGGGCTGTTATTCTCATTTGATGATGGGCCTGCTGAGGCCATTTGAAATGTCAGTCTGGATTCTTTTTGGAGTGAATATGCTCCACATCAGTACTTTTGATGTAAATAGCCAACGGTGAGAAGATCTCTCTGAAGACCAGGATTACTTCCTTTGTGTTACCAATGTTCAAGACAAGGCCATTCTCCTCACTAAGTAGCGGTGTATTTTATGTTTTCATTACTTTCCTTAATAATTCATTAAATGTCGCATATTTCTCCATTTATTGAATTTGCGCACTACGCAACAGGTTGACTGGCTTCACAGGAATCTTGTTAATAATTCATTGCTTTTTGCCTCAGTCAGGGTAAATAATTTCTCGCATGTCACTGTGAGCGTATGCAGGGAGTCCAAAGTCGCAGCCATAGCTCATTACACTCGGGTAAGAGGAGCAGGAGACCAAAGGTGAAACAACAACAGGTTTTTCTCTTTCACAGAAGAGGCTCCTCACCTATAAAATGTAAATTGAATGCCTTTAACACTTTCACGGACACAAGGAGTTTTGTCAAGCTCAAACAGTGAATGACCATTACGCCAGATAATTCTTCCTGGGGGAATTAATTATAATGTTGAAGTGTGCATTTGTATAGTGTTTTAAGGTTATTTTTCTTTGGCATTCTGGCAGGCTGAAACTCAGGGGCCTCCGCTAAAAAGGAACTTGAACTTTTATTGTTTGATAAAATTTTAAACCCAGAGTTGCCAACGTCCTGTTTTGATCCAATAATTTGCCCTGTGTCGTCACATCTGGACCAAAATAGAAATTAATCTGAACCATGTGACTGATCCCCACCCCAACAATTTTTAAAATTTTGTCACTGGGGACCCAACCCCCAGGTTGACAATTACACAATCATGAATTATAGCAGGGGGCCCTTAGACAACTCAGAAAGCCCGGGGGCGTATGACCATGATAATGTGCTTCTGAATAGGCAGATGGCAATCTTGCCTGATTTCGGCATTACTGGTTCTGCCAGCTACATTTCAACGTACCTTAACCTTTCTTATAGTTTAACTCCAAAAACCAGGCATTGTTGAAAGCCGTGGATGCATATTAAATATTTATTATAGCTAGATATGTTTGGGAAAATTAGATTATCCTTATAACCTTTTCTGTTTAATTCTTCAGTTTGTCTGCAGGCTGCGTCTTATGAATATTTCGAGCCATATCAGGGATCAGAGATCACGGTGGTCTTTCTTGTCCCTAGTCCTCTTTGAAGTGTCCCCCTTGTCCATTTATCACTTGTCTCCCATTTTGCTCTCTGCTGGGCTCCTTCTCACCCAGCATCCCGGGGGAGTGGAGGTCCTGTGTGAGCACGCAGGGGGCGATGCCACGGAGAACTATGAGGACGTGGGACATTCCACCGACGCCAGGCAAATGGCTGAAAGTTATGTCATAGGAGAGCTGCATCCGGTAAGAAGCTGCCCCCCACTGGCTGCATTTCTGGCAATTACAGAAGCGGTTAGCCAGCCTGGTCTTCAGGAGCCACGCGGTTTGCAGGTTTCAACTCCGGATTGGCTCCCAGTTGGCCATTACTATCAGAGTATCTAGACTAACCTCATGAATCACCTTAAAACTGTACTGTGTGAATCCCAGCTCGTTTAAAACGCTTCTGTGATCCCTTATTTGATTTGCTTGTGACATCTTCACTGAAGACGACAAGTTTGTAATCGACCAAATTTGCGTCAAGCTACCCTGTCCAGGAACAAATACAAAATAATTTGTTCAGAGACTGAGCAATGTGTATGCAAGGGGGAGATCAATAGCACTTGCAATTGAGTGCCGTTTGACTCGTTTCATGAGGTTCAGTTAGCGTCTCAGGTTAAAGAAACTTAGTCAGAATAAAAGCCGATGGGTTGCATGGCTTTCAAAGGACCAGATAGCCAACTGCTTGGGTTTTAGAACAACTCTACACGTGTAATTTAGACATCACAACTGTCCATATTTCATGCAGCTAATTTAATTGTGTCAATGGTTTGTATGGAAATAAATGGGAGAATTCTACACACTGTTGGACACTTCTTTGATTTATAGGCTTTATGGTTTGCTGTGAGGTTAAGTGTACTATATGTTACTATTTGTTACTATATGTTACTATTTGTTACTATATGTTACACTGGGGCCGTGAAGAAACATTGTTTCATCACTCTTTGTATAGGTATGAAGCTGCTGATGACAATAAAGTCACCTTGAACCTTGAACATCTAATATAAGTTTTTATTACTATATTATACAGTGTGAGGCAGTACAGCTGACCTTGGCAGCAGTTTCCAATACTGTGTGCAGTATTTTAGCATACATAGTGGGAATCAATCATTGTATTTAAATACAGTGATGTCACTAAGTTTTATCTGATTCACATTAACTTAAACATGAACGCTTAAATTACCAATTTATACAAGTTACAGATAGGATTGTGTGATTTTTAGCAGTTATTAACAAGATATATACAGACGGCCCCTTGGTAACATTTCTGATCCTTGTCATAAATTAATCAACTTCATGGGCTATAAGAAAGTGTTAATTTGCTTATAATTGGCTAAGAATACACTACTGATGTCATTATATAATTAGCAAAGAAAATACACAGCATGGCTTCTGCATGTTTAAAGCTCTTAAGTGTTATGCCAAGTATGTTAATATTGAGATGTGATTATGCATTGTATGATACAGTATAATAGTGGCCTGTATGTATATTAAGTTAGTAATGATTAAGTGATCTACCGCAGTAGTTCAATTAGTTACTGCTTGGAAAAATTATTTACTATCTATGGAATTAACTGTCGCCTATAGCATTTCCTTTGTTGCTGTCTGATATTTTTATTGATTATTGATTTTTTTTTTTCTTTTCAAAGGAGGACCGAGAGAAGATCGTACGTCCCCTGGTAAGTAATATGTGTGTTGAATTCCTTTTCAGAATGATTAATTGCGGTAAATTATGAATGAAAAACTGTACCAACACAAAGACCTTTGGCCCCAGTGACTATAATTTATGGCAAGCAGAGGCAAGAATTCAGAATTTACTACCAGCAAAGTGATCATTCAAGGTTGTTGAGTATTTTGACAGTTTCGTTCTGCTTCACTACACAATGATTCAATGAAAGACACTAAACTAAATGTTAAAATAACGGACTGCTTCCAGTCATTTTGCTCACATACCATACAGTACATTATTTAATGTCTTATGGTTATTGGCACTGTGTTAATTCTGTACAAATAATTTAGTTTCATCTGAAGAAAGTAAACTCATACAGTAAAATATACAGCATTTAATTTCCCCTTTTCAGCGGTTTATAAAAATTAATAAACAAAAGACAGCATTAACATATATTAGTTGTACCAGTTTTTGTATCAAAATATGATTCAGAAGACTTTGAAAATTATGAATAGCTGACCTATTTGGTCCAAAAAATAAAATGTAAAATTAATTGATAACTGAAGGAGTCACATAGGTTTGCTTTGGTTAACCGGCTTTTATTTTTTGCGCAAGTTATTATATAAATTAAATTAATTTATGTTCTCCTTCCTTAGATGCCCTCTGGCAGCTATGTTCAGGACATCACAAGGTACTGCTAATGGACCTATTATAAGTACTCAACTCGATAAGTAACCAATAATTACAAAGCTGGAACCAGGCAAAAGCAAACTGGGCAGCTGCACACATATACATGCACCCACATAAATAAGCATTTTTTCTTGGTAGGGGAGCCCCTAAAAAGATAGTTCCAGCTCTGGGTGTCGTCAGGTCTGATCACTTGGAGCTGTAGCCTCGAGTATTTTAGCCCTGATCTTACTTCAAGAATGAAAAGTCAAGGCCCAGCTAAACTGGGCTTAGCCCCTGATCTTTTCAATAGCTAGAAACGCCGTGGTACCAGCCCTGGCCTGTATTAACTGTACTGTATGGTTACATGTGCTTGTTCCTTATCCAGGACTCCACATTTCCCTGTAAGCCATTTAATCTGGTTGTTTCTTTTTCCCTTTAGCTGGTGGTCAAACTGGGTGATCCCTGGTCTAGCGGCGCTGGTTGTCACGGTCATGTACCGCATGTATATCTCTGAGGAATGATCTGTGTGGACCAGTCCTGTGTTACAGCCTCTCAGCGAACCATATGCAGTTAATGGGCTTCATCACTATGATTATTATCAAATTCTACACTATTGTGTAAATGAAGACTTTATTTCTTGTGTGCATTCTGAGTCGCTCCCTTCAGAGAGAATCTGATGAATCAACAAAAAGAAAAACTGCCACTGTGCCTGACTGTTTGCTCCTTTTACTTTCCCTCAGTCATTTATGCAGTTTCAGAACCCACCTCTTCTGATCTAAATGACTTCAATCAAGTGTTTAAATAGTCAGAAGCGGTCAAGCCTTATAATTGAAAACCTATTGACAGTATTAAGCTAGACAAATTAAATATTTATGTGGTGTTAAATAAAGAATCAACATCCACTTTGCAGAAATGAAGAGGCGCAGTGAAGTCTGTCCTTGCACAATTTACCTGCTGCTGCTTACTTGCTGCTATTCCTGTCAAAGAGAAACTTGATGCATTCTGTGGACACAGTAGGGGTTGGGTTGGGGTGTTCCACCTCCACATCATTGCAATTAGGCTAACTGGCATATTCAGTTTGGTTCAGTCAGTCTAACCATCTATATTAGTGTGCCCTGCAATGGACAGGCATCCCACCCAGGGTGTCCACTGACTTGTGCCGAACACTGACTGGGATAGGCTCCAGGCCCCCCTGTGACCTTGATCATGATGATGGAAGGATGGTGTAGAAAGAAAAGGCCAATTCTAAAGTATTAGTTCTAATCTTAATAGTACTATATGGCTCAAAGCACAGGTACACTCTGGATTCATGTCCATTGTATGGGCACAGCACCAACAACAATAATAATAATAATAATTATAATAATAATAAGTAAATCATTTACAATTACCATGATGCATTCTCACTTTTAATGGCTTCAGGAAAATGCTGGCATTTGCTTAACAAATTGCATCTTGCTTTAGTCCTTGACTTTTCAGAACATATTGTCTTCCCCGAAGGAGAAAATACATAAATATGCAAATCAGAAATCATTAGCAAAGCAAGAGTGAAGCAATTAGTAGCTATGCCATTGTAGGCCATTTTCATCACTCTGGATGAAATAATAAGAAAGCAGCATTTAATTACTCTGCAGGGGGAGGAAGGGACCGGAAAGAATAAAGGTCACCTGTGTCGCCCCCTAGCTCCCACAACAGATACTGCACTGAGTACCCACCATGCACATCGTGTAATACACTTCCAGAGGATTCATAGGAATGTGAAACCACACCGATCTGCTGTAAAACCTGATATTAAAATCAATGAGGGTGGTGATATTATAATTCTATTCAAGGGGCTGCTCTCGTTGTAGTTTTTGATTGCATGCAATGCCAGTTGAAGCCTATTTGGAGTCTTTGGCAAGCCTCACCATCAGTGCCCCCCCCCAACTAAGTCACTGCCCCCTCAGAAAATGAGGCCCTTGGTGGCAGCCAGCTTCACATAATTGGTTGTCTGGCACTGATTGTATAGATGATTGTATAGATCCATGGCCTATGATGTTTGGCTGTGATATAAAGATAAGGTAGAACTTCATTGATTTTTGTCCCCTTATTTAATTGTTGTTGTCCTGCAGTATTACCTAGATAAATAACTCCCAACACAATAAAATGATAATAATAAATGATAAAATAGGTTACAAGAAATTTAATTTCTTGAAGGACTGACGTCAAGAGCATTCCCCCAGGCTGGTCAAATTAAGTGTGTTTATGCTGGGATGTTTTTATATCTAGATAAGATTACTTTAAGCAACTCTGATATTAGTTAAGTTCTCCCCAAACCAGCTTGATGGTCCAAATGGCCTCCTCTCGTTTGTAAATTGTGTTCTTATGTTCAACATCAATAGTAATCCATCTCTTAAATCCTAGTACAATAAAAGCTTCTTATTTATGAAAATATTAGAGTTTTACAGTCTTGTCAGTTAACCATGAAACCTTGTAACACATAGAGTTGCTATGGTAATATGCACTGACTCACACACAGCGCATAGCCGCATAATGACATTTCAGTGAACAATGGGAAGCATTTACAGCAGTGCGTCATAGCTGCCGCAACGTCATATTGCGACGCATTGCTGAAGTGTTTGTGGAGAAGCTGGTGTAAACAAACCTACTCCTCTGCACATCGTATAAATGCGTAGCACATATAATAATGTACAGTACATAGCACTTGTTATATAAATTTTAGATATTTCATTACTTATAAAAAAACACTGTTGCCAATGTGTGAAGCATACCATACTAATGTTCACCCAAAACCACCTAATGACACATTTCTTGGTACGTATCCCTGTCATAGAACAGCGTTTGGCTGAATTTTCATTTCATATGCTCTAACGTTGCGACAGTAGGAATGTTCAGTTCACCTTTGAGAAATAAAACACCAAATGAGAAAGTCATCTCAAAACTAGCTTTGATTAGACCAACCTATCATATTCCTTCTCAAACTTACAATGACAAGAAACAAAATAACTTTGGCCGTGATGTCATAGCGTTTCCAGAAAGAGGTTTTCATTTTCCTCCCTTGCATATCATTTGAATTTTATGGTACATTTATTTGTCAAATGTTAATCTATTGATATATATTGACTTCCTGTTTTATGTTAAGCTATCCAAGTTTTTGCTACAAAATCTTTTCTCAGGAAATGGGTTTCCTCAATTTAATTAAAAAAAAAAACAAAATTCTTTAATTAAGAAAATAAAATAATTAATAATCATTTCCATCTTATTTATTCTTGTTGGGATTCCAGGCAATCACAGGTCTCACACACACTCACCCCCTATTGGCAAATTGGAGATACCAGTTACACTGGACGACATGTTATTAGACTGTGAGAGGAAACCGGAATACGTGGAGCAAACCTTTGCAAACACGGAGAGAACATGCAAACTCCATAGACAAACGGTGGCCCAGTGGGTCGCACTTTGGACTCGCATCTTCAGGTTCAACACTTGCCTCAGTAAAGTGTGTGCATAGATGCGTTTCATGTGTAATTTCTACCCATTATATAGACTGCTGCCCATTCCATGGCGCCCTCTGCCTTGTGCTTTCTGGAATAGCATCTACCTTGATACCTGTATTGAATAAACTCTGGAAAATACACATAAAATGCATTGTTACAATAAATGTGTATTGAAGGTACATGCAGTGTATCATATACCTGCAGAACTGTATCTTGGAGTAATATGTAAATATGCTATGGAAACTGAATGTGTAAATGTGTGAATTTCAGCACACTGTTTCATAAAATATAACATGGGTGTCAGGGTTGGCTCAGTAGGTAGCGGGGGCAGATTAACTTCCTGGGGACCCTATAGGTTGACATCAGCTTGGAGTATTATGATGAAGCACCAAGTATTGTTGATTGAAGTAACTGTTCCACTTTTCCTGAAGTGGGGCCCTGACATATAATAATGCAGTGGCAATAGTTTGATAGTAAAGAATGAGTAGTAAAGTGCCTGGTGCCAGTGAAGGGGGATTGGGTATTTTTAGGCTCACACAGATGATAAGGGGGGACAACAAGGTCCTGACAGCCTCAGGGAAGAAGCAGTTACGGAACCTGGCAAGACTGGTTCGGATGCTCCTGTACTTTGTGCCAGACAGGAGTAGGACAAAGAAATTCCTGAGAATGCTGGGAGGTGTCCTCCACAATGCTGCAGGCTTTGCAGGTGCAGAGTTTGAGGAAAGTTGTCTTTCATGTAAGGGAGAGAGATCCCCATGATTTTTTTTCTGCTGCATGCAAAGTGTGAGACTTTGCGATTCTCAAACTAAACGGACACAGCAAGTCAGAACAGTAACGCTGTTGCGTCACACCTCTAGGGTTGAGGGTTCAAACAAAACTCAAACTCTTTGTAGGCACCCCTCCTTTTTCACGTGGGTTTCCTCTAGATACTCTGGTATCCTCTCACAGTCCAAAACATGCAATTAGGTGGACTGTCATCTCACATTTGCCTTGTGATGGACTGGCATCTTCCCAGGATGCTCTCCTGCATGTGCTACTGGGGATGGACTCCAGATCATCCCCACTACCCTGTACTGAATAAGTGGTTGCAAGATGGATGGACAAAATTCACAAGTAAAGAAATGAAAAATCAGAGAAACATTGTCCATTTGTTCACAATTGATCCATTCATCTTCCACAGCTACTTACAATATATTGCGTTGGCTTGGACCCTACCCCAGGAAGCGTAAAGCAGGGGATAGCCTGAAGAGCAGAGCATTTCAGGGCACCTTCACAGTCCCAAATTTACAAATTCATAAGGTAGGAGTCTGCAGACGGGAGTGGTCCTTGCCAAGGGCAAACACCGAGGCTGATTGGCTTCCGGAGTGCCTCCTCCCCTGTCACTCACTGATTCAAAACATACCATTGGCTAATCAAAAGGTTGGTCCCTCTCAATGAATTATGCCCCCTTTTATCTCTACCACCTTAAAAAAATGGTAAAATTGCCCTTGGTCCTTGTAGACTTACTTGGGGGTCACCGGGGGGAGTTTACACACAGCTGCCAAGGCCGAGATCCTGATCTGAAAGAGACGTGAAAATGAGCCAGAGGTGTGACTCTGTGAATTCATTTACATTTATTTATTCAGCAGACACTTTTGTCCAAAGTGGTGTGGAAATGAGGCGAGCTTGTGATCAAAGAGCAGGGTTAGCCAGCAGCCCTAGAGCAGTTAACGGTAGGAGCCTTGGTGAATAGCGATACACAGGAAGGAGCCTTGGTGAATAGCGATACACAGGAGCATCGCTAGTGATTTATGGAAACGTGAGCTAAGCCTTTGGGCTGTAATTTTAATAAAAATGAATGAAAACACATGATTTGAAATAATTAGGAAACATTTATTT
>JAODKE010000001.1:23920438-23931963 GCA_026779605.1 Mormyrus hasselquistii | reverse complement strand
CTTTTAGATAGATCTTGGACCAGACATCCATACACAAGATTTCACGGTCCTTAATAGTGTTCAGTTTGCGCCTGACTACAGGTTTTCAGTATGATTTAAGGCTGGATGCTGAGATGGAGATTGCAAAACTTTGATAGTGTGTTTCAGTAACGGTTTCTGTGTTGATTTTGATGCATAGTATTCCATTGTCCTATTGAAAAGTGATCTACAGCCAGTTGAGATGGTGAGTTGCTCAGCAGGCTAAGCCTCTGTGCCTGTGGTCAAAAGGTTGGTCGTTTGAGCCCCGGCCTCAGCAAAACAGTCACAGGTCTATGAGCCCTTGAGCAATGACCTTAACCCCTAGTCTCTAGGGTGCTGCTTGCTGGCTGACCCTCCCCCGTGACTCACAAGATTACTGTCACCTGTCTGTCTCATGGAGAGAAAGATAAAGAGAAGCATTCCTATCAGGAGCAGACTGGTAGCAGCAGCCGCCACTCCAAACCAGTTCGGTGCCCCCTACGATTACAAATGTCACATACATTCATGATATTAATCACAATTAAGCTACAATATTGTGCATTTTATATGGATTCATCACATGCCACTTTTATATAATGTCATTATGATAGGAGTAATAACACAACAAAATGTTTGGTACAATACTTATAACGATTTTGAAATATAATAATTTGTAATGTTTTGTACTCAAACCATGTTATCGATGTGTGTATTCAATGTTTGTGGAATCTGCTAGCTACTGTAGTGCGTGATGGGGACGTTATTTGGAGGGGGAGATAATTGTCCATTTTTGCCCCAGGGCGGTGTACAATTGTTTTGCCACTGATTACAATGTCCTTGTGCAAACGGCAAATAAAAGGTTATTTAAAAAATCTGTCAAAGACTTCTAAACTGTAACCATAGTAGTACTGTAGCACGTATGATAAAGTTAATAGTTATATAGCTTCACATTACAAACGAAAAAGTACATCCTTCTTAAGAATCAGAGAAACATTGCAGAACTCATTATTTATTACACACGTGGGTGCATATCTTGACACCAGAAACTATAATTATATATGACTGTTATAAAGTCCCTCTTTTAAACTCTGTCTTTTAAAGTCTGCTCTTGACGAATATAGCTAACATTTGAGCTAAGAGCGTGCAACCCAAAGCAGGCCGACTTCTGCAGCTTGGATCGGGTTCGACGTGCAGTAAACGGGTTCATCCAACCAGGCCAGTCGCCAAGGTCGGGAGCCGGACCCGCGCTACGTGGGTCGATCTGCGCTCGATTAGGACTCCCTGCGCGCGCACTGAGGAGCGCAACGCGCAGCCGCCCGTTCGGCTCGTTAAAGCAGTGCTCGCGGCGCCTCGAGCCCTAGACCCAGTTTGCTCGGCAGATCGAGAAGAGAGGCTTCGACGAGTAGGGGTGCCGACGGTGAGAGACCCGAGCCGAGACGGGGCGAGGGAGCGGCCGGCGACGGCGAGAGATTGAGCGCGACCCCAGCGACCGAAAGCCTGGGGCAGAAGAGGAAGGAAAGAGCGGAGCGAGAAGCTAGTCGCGACTGCGAACGGAAAAAAAGTGCCTACCCAGTAGCGGACCGGCTCGCTCGCTGGCTGGCTGGCTAACCGAGCGGCGTCCAGGCAGCATGGCCGCCGAGGGTCTCTACGAGGTACCGCCGTCAGCCGCCGGAGCCCCCTCCCCTCGCCGAAAGCGGACACTATGGGAGGGGGGCAAACTGTCGAATTAAGTGTGGACTTGGCGTGGCACCGATGGAGGAGTGTGTCTTTAGTGAAAAGTGCGCTAGAAACACACTCCTCCATCGGTGGCACGCCAAGTCCACACTTAAGTCGACAGTTTGCCCCCAGTTTAAGCTTAATTTGAGTATATTTTTGTCTCAAATGGTCTGTTTCTTGTTTCCCGGAGTTGGAAATTGGCGTGTTCCCCCGGAGAATACTCATGTTCAGCGCTGTTGCTAGCTATTTGTGGTGTTTTTGTGCTTTTGTGTTTTATTTCTTTGTTTTTTTTTTGTGTTCCTTTTGTTCGAACGAAACGAAGGTACTTTTAAACTTTGCCATGGTGTGCATTGTTTTTGTCTAACGTCCCTGAAGTCTTCGATAGGACATAGTACTTTCTCAACCCGATTGGTTTTGATGGTTTATTTTATTTATTTATTTTTGTGAAAAGTTTTAAATATAGACGAAACATGTGTAGAGGCTCGCAGGGGTTATAAAATGAAGATGGGAGTCCATCTTGCTGTTTGACGTTGCTCAGTGTCATCTAGGTGGTTGTGTCTGGTTTAGGTGTTACGATTTCCACCTGTATCGCTGAGGTTGATTAAATACACAAACGTACACTTCGGTTTGTTGGCTTGCTTTACTTATGCCAAAAATACCCATATTTGACTTGAGCATGGGCGATGAGGCTGCTCGTGGCTTTCTTGCAGGCCGGTTAATGCACCATCAGTGTTAACCTAACACTTAATCCCTTCTCTGACATCTGCTCAGGAACCATCTCTGAAATGAAGTTGACTGGAGAACAGATTCCCTACGACTGTTGTTCCAAGTGTCATTTTAAGTGCTCCTCAGCTCTCATCGCATTATGTTCGCATACTCCAGGGTTTATGATTTGGCGACAGTACTTGGGCACCAGTCCAGTGCAAGAGATGTTCTTTAACACTAGCAAAGGCCATGGAATCTACGTTCAGCCTTTGTAGACAGCATTGCTTAACATTAGCTTCACTACGTCAACCAATTTTATTTTCAGTGGTAGGCTGTTGTGGATGCAGTCCATGTCATGGTTGGAATGGGATTTTGGTTTTGTTGCTCGAGTATGGAATGTACAGCATTAAGTGGGAGGTGGTTGTTTCAGAAATTGCTTTGATGCCATGTAGCAGTAGCGGAGTGGATTGTTTGTCCCTCCCTCTTTTTGTAACTTGTACAGAACATTTGGTTAACGGAGAAAAGAGAACTGAAAACTCATTTTACCCATTCTTTTAAACTGACGGTCTTTTAAAAGAAAATGTATTGGTGTGTAGTTTTCAGGGAGCTGTGGTATTTAATGCCAAGGGGCTTTAAAAATGACATTTCATCCAGTAAATGGCTGCTTTAAATTGGTGTCATTTTTATCACTCCAAGCATGGTGTTTTTGTCCTGCGGAGAAACTTGTCCTGTTGAAGTAAAATGTTTTGTTATTGGCGGAGGATGTTGATTCAGTGAAGGTAAGTTGTGTTTTTTGATGAAAAACGATAACTAAGTATGTAAAGCTGTTTTGCCTTTTTGTATTTAATCCTGACAGTCTTAAGTGTTTTAATATGACTCTAGTATACACTTGGTCAGCATATATAACCTAATATTACCGAACAGGTTACAGCTACTGCTCTACTTTCATAATGCATTATGTTTGAAATCAGCTTAATGAGATGGGCCTTACAAATACACCTTTGTTTGTGTGTGCGTTCTATTTTTGTTACTGAAAACTTAAGATACTTTTATGTACTGTTCCGTAATATACACAGTAACTTCTGGATACATATTATAAAATTAAAAGTGGGCAGGATATTTTAGAAGATAAGAATTCTAAAAGAAATGAATGCAGTCCTCCAACCATTTACACGATGCCATTCCTGGTGATGGTTGTGGTGGCAGCATGCCGAGCAGGTCAGATGTCTTCAGTTTTATTTTGTCTCTTCAGCAAGCCCCATTTCTGTGAACCAAACCTACCCATGATACTGCAGCACAGTCTGGGAAGAAACAAGGTGCCAAAAAAATAACTGCATTCACAAAGGGAAGCAAGGCAGCAACTTGGTTTGGGCTTTTATTTTCAAACTTTTCACTCGTGTCTGAATTAGTACATTATGTCGTTAATGTTTACTCTGGAGATATACATGGTTGTGCAGTGTATTTAGCCATTTATCCATAAGTTGCATACTATTCGATGATTTTCTTTCTGTTTACTTTTGTCTAATCTGAGAGTTTCTCTGCCATATGCTTATTAAGGTGTTACAGTCCATTTAGTCTCTGCTGACTACTAAAACCCTTATTGCTTCCATTGGAGTAATTTATAAAACTTATCATGCCATTCTCATGAGTACCAGCCAGAGAATTTCACTTATTTCTTGGAATGCCATAATTCCGGAGAGTAAGTGATGTCACCAATGAAAGCATACTGTAAGAACAAAGAGTTAGTCAACCTTTTGTAATTTGAGGACCGGCTATGTTTTCATGGATTTCAGTGTGATGACCTTTGCCGGGAGTCTCTTCTGTTCCTGTTCAGCATGTTTCGGTTGGATGAAAATTGCCTATGTGTCATTGACTGTTGGTGTTTCTGTTAGTTAAAATTCTATGGCAGGGGAACTTTATGTGAAATATTCTGTACTTCAGCTATTGTTCATCCAACATGTTTAGACACTGTGCTAGCAGACTATTGGGAAATAGTAATATATTTTAAGCAAGTCTTTTTTTTTTTTTTCTTCAGGGTTTAAGTACCAAAAAACTTTTTCACGTTGTGCTGTGCATTAACTGAACAGTGAGGCTCTGTGTTTGGCATAGTTGCTGAGTACAGATACCAGCAGTGCACAGGAAGATAAGTTTGTTTCCATGCTGGCTTGCAGTAACAAGAGCTATTATATTAATGCTTCAAAAAGGAAGTATTTGTTTTTGCAGGATGGTTTTGGAGAGGTCTAACGCTTTGGTGCATACATTTTATTATGCTACAGAAATTAGCAAAATTAGCAGTTCTAATTTTGGAGGATCTATTAGTTCTTTGCCTGGAATTTTGGGCCACCCACCTAAATAGACCTATTTCAAAATGCAATTTGCATCTTTTTCTTCTCATAACGCATGGCACCAATGGACTATGCAGGCCTGTATTATGACAGCATTGTGTGGCTTAGCAGGTTAAGCCTCTGTCTGTGTGATCAGAAGGCTTCCAGTCCAAGCAGACCTGGGCTTTGGCAGAATGGTCACACCTCTGCTGGGCCATTGAGCCAGGCCCATTGCACCCCTCACCCTTCTCCGGGGTAACAGGAAAAGGAGCCTGCCTTTGACTTTGGACCCCAAGCTTCACTGTCAGTTGGATATATGCATGTGTATATTTTTGGTGTAATGGCCCAGTTTTCTCATGGTTCAGTATGTTACGATTTTTGGGCCACAATAATGGTACCCTTTCCGTATCTTTATATTTAGAAGAAAATAACACACAACCCTTTAATTAAACAATGAAATTTGTTTGTCTATATATCAATTCTCCATTCATAAAAATAGCAGCATGACTAATAGGGACCCGAATCAGCAGTGACCACCCAAATCAGTATTGTAGGGTATTTATGTTTGCCGATGCAATTTATATTATGATTTTAACACACGTTTTGCTGAAGAGCAAATGGTACACAAATTTTAGGCCTGATTTTCTGCTTCCCTGAAAGTTTTTTTTTTTTTTGGCGATCGCCAACAAATGCCCTAGATTAGAGGCAAATCTATGTTTGCTTGGTGCTGGCAAATTGGCACTTAATTGCTGTTAGTTCAAAGACTTGACCAGACAGTCACTAATGCGTCAGACGCCCGTCATGTATCTAACATGCTGAATATCTGGAACTGTCAAACTCCAAATCCTGTAGTGTGAAATTTGTTGCAACTGACAATGTGTGTGGTGATGAGCTACTGCAAGTGGAAGTGTGCAAATGGTTCAGCGTGTTTAGAAACTCTTCTTAGTGTTCAGTGAAGAGGTATAAAGAGAATAAATGAGTTTACATTTCAGATACTTGTGATTAGTTGTGGCTTTAAACTAAGATGGTGCAGGAAAAGTCTCTGTGCACACTTGCTGATTCATTATTGCACTGTGCCACGCAACTTGTGCATGTCAGGCTGTGTTCAACTGGGCAAATATATTAGCATTATTTCAGTACCCCTTGTTTAAGTTGATGTTTAGAAATCATTTTCTAAGCTTATGGCGATATTGAAATCGCTACCTTGAAAAATCATGACTTGTAACACAGTTGATGCCCCCCCCCCCCCCATCCCGGAAAATGATTAAAAAGGTAACTTGTATTACGTATATTGCGATTTGGTCAGAAGAACAGATACAAAAAAAAACCCAGGAGAGCGCACAATGGCTTTAATGCCACAGTCCCACACAAAGGAAGCAAAAAAATTGTCATGGTGAGTGGTCAAGCTATTTTAATAAAGATGACGGCTCTTAATTTTAAGTAGTCTGTTAACAGCCACTATTGGTTTAATGCTAGCAGTGGCACAGACAAGGAAACCAACTGTTTACATGACAGTCATTGCTACTTGCTAAGGGAACGCACGCATCCCACAGCAAACATTACACACTTGCATCATTTACAATTGACACATGCACAAATACAAATACTAATTTACATCATTTAAAGATAAGAGCAGTGCAGTACAAAGCATGCCTGCTGACCAACCCCACAATGTCATTCTCAGCCAATTGTCGACAATGGGTGGAACAACTGCTCATGCCACATTGTATTGCTAAAACGAAAGTGATTCTGTGTGGACACCATTAGCCAGCAGATGCCCCCAGTTTTTTTAAAAATGTACTTTTTGGGACAAAACACTGCCTCATATTCATAGCAATATGTATAACAAAATGACAGGCATAACAATATTGTGGTTCATGTGTGCGTATTGAACCGTCGAGACATACCAAATGGTTTGATGATCTACCATGTGCTGTTACACACTTTAGTGTGTATAGAGCGAAAAGGGATATGCGAAAAGAAATGTTCGTTTGCCTACTCGCTTGTGCAAATGACAAATAAAAAGGATCATTATTCCATTTCATTCAGACTTGTGGCTTTGGTGGCTGCTAACAGGCTAAGTGGAGCAATTTGTGTGGTGATGCCAAACCAATAAAAAGCTTGGCAGTCTTGATCCTTCATTTGGTGATTGTGGTTTTTCAATCAGTGCTCTGATTTCTGTAACATTGTCCCACATTGTTTGGCAATGGGAGCAGATTCATTACAGTTCTGGACTGCCACAAACACAGCAAAGTTTGGTGGACCGGCATACATCAACGTGAAGCCTTTGTACTATACATATGGCAAAATTGACATACAGATGATTGAAATTGCGTTTAACAAATGACCACTGATGTATCAAAATTAAAATTTAAGTTCAGATGCTCCTCTACTTAAGAACCTTCAACTTATGAACTTGCAGTCCTCTTCGTTCGTATGTTTGAAAGTCCAAATTCTGTTCGTTGGGCTCCCGCAACATCAAATTTTGTTCTGTGCACCAATTCCGCCGAGTACGAATTCTGGCCGCTACTCCCACCTCGCGTTCTTTGTACTTGCATATCGGTAAGACATGCTCTCTTGACTATAGAGTGTTTTATGTATTATTAGTGATGAATAGTGTGTTAGGATAAGAAAACAAACATGTATTGACTTTTTATCATACTTATGCATGTAGATTTGAGTACCCTTAAAATGATGTTGAATAACGACTTAGTTATACTGTAACAGTATAACTGTATAAACAGTGGAAATGAAGAAACATTTGGTGGCCGAAAGAGCCGGCTTTTACTGCTGAGCTGAGCCAAGTGATCTGGCTCACTAAAGAGCTGGAATTTCTATTGCCGTCTCACAAATCGATACCTACACAAATACTACATGACAGTTGTATAAGACAGGTACTTATACAAATTTTGATGTTATTTTGGAGTGTTTTGACACGGATTGCGTTCCCTGATGTACAGCATTCATATACATATACTGCTCGACATCAGCGAAGTAGGTGGTGAGGTTCATAACACAGCAGACGGGCAAAACATGTGGGGCAGCCAGAACAGATTACATAGCATTGCCTGGACTGACGGGACGGTGATTGATCTGATCGTGGATGCATGGTTTTATGGGGCAGCAATAAATCGAGTAAAGGGTCCTGATGTGATGTCTTGTATGATTGTCCAGCGGGCTCCTGTCTGTGCCTATTGCTGCCTGAGAGAGAAATCGGTCATCGTGGACCTGTTAACATTGAGCATTGGTTATTTTCTTCCTGTTAAACAGCATAAACCTTTAATATTATTTTTTGGGGGGGGTGGACAAACTCTAGTGTGTTTCTGAGCAGGAGAAAAGAACAAGAATTGAAACAGACCAATGTCTTGCACTGAATGGAAATATTTTGAGTTCCATAGTGACAATATTGAGCAAGCACCTGTTTTCAAGAATAATGGTGATGTGCAAGGCTGTAGTAACTTCAGAGGGATGAAGTTGATCAGCCACAGCATGAAGCTGTGGGAAAGAGTAGTGGAAGCTATAGGTTAAAAGAGAAGCGATGATTAGTGAGCAGCAGTATGGTTTCATGCCAGGAAAGGGCACTACAGATGTAATGGTTCTGAATGTGTTAAGTTGCACTGTGTCTGTGGACTTGGGGAAAGCATCTGACAGGGTGCCTAGAGAAGAGTCGTGGAGGTATGCAAGAGTGGTACAGGAAATGTTTGAGGGCAGCATGATAGCGGTGAGGTCTGTGGTAGGAGTGACAGATGAGTTCAAGGTGTAGGTGGGATTACTTCAAGGATCAGCTCTGAGCCCTTTGCTATGGTGATGGACAGGTTGATGGGAGATCAGACAGGAGTCCCTATGGACTATGATATTTGCAGATGACATTGTCATCTATCGTGAGAGTAGGGAGCAGATTGAAGAGACTCTGGGGAGGTGAACATGTGCTTTAGAGAGGAGAGGAATGAAGGTCAATAGAACTAAAAGAATACATGTGTGTGATTGAGAGGGAGGACAACAGAAGGGTGAGGATGCAGGGAGTAGAGTTGGAGAAGGTGGAGGAGTTTGAATGCTTGTAATTAACAGAGTAACGGAGTGTGGAGGAGAGGTGAAGTGAGTGGCAGGGGTGAGTTGTGACAGCTTGGTATCAGCAAGAGTAAAAGGGAAGGTTTATAAGATGGCAGTGAGGCCAGTTATGTTATGACACAACACTGCGATTCTCAGACATGCTACTGGAAATTCACACACAGAAAATCATGATGTATGCTATGTGAATGGTAAATGAGCATCTCTTCGATTTTACATCACTGTTGTCCTCCAAACACGGTAACTGCTTTATCCAGCCAACTCTTCTGCAGTAGAAAATCGAAGTGAGCTAGAACCACACTAACTAGTGTGTCTTCATGGTATGGGTCAGGTATGGTCTTGTTCCTATATGCCCTTGAAAAAGTGCCATAAGATGAGAAAGACATACTAGGCTACTTTTGAGAGGCTTAATAGCACATCTACGGCCAACCTCCCATTATTGAGTGAGTCCATCAAACCTGAGCATCGTCTTTTGAGATGGAGTTGCTTCTCAGTTGTGCTATTTAAGTGTGATGTAGGACTATGGCATCACTCCAGTGCCAAAACTAGAGCGCTAAAACACAAGCTGAAAAATATAAACCTGTATTAATATCCCACTTGTAACCGCAAATGTGACGCTTGCAAGCAAAGAATTGCGTGTGCATCTATTGTGTTCTTTTTCCCTCTCCTCAATAGTTTTCTCGTGCACCAAGTAGATTACTTATGACTACTCTCTGCACTTGAGTGAAACTTTTGTGCTAGAGTTTTGGCATGGGGTGATTTTAACATGGGGTCGATATATTGCCATTTGTCAGCCAATGATATTGGCTGTTTGCTTCTATAGAACACAAAGATCGCCGAAGAGGAATGTCAGTAGGTAGCTAGGTTAAAAGCAAATTATGGTTTATCTTTTATAATTAATTATTTTATATGTTACAAATGGGCAACAGTCAATGAATGCTTGGTCATATAGTTTACACTTGAATATGAAATTCAGTTAGTCAGATAAATCATGGTTTGCTTCAACATTGCCCTTTGTCCCCTAGTGATGTGTTGGTTGCAAACGAGTTTGCTCCTTTATGAGAGCAAATGATGGGAGCTGGATCCCATCTCAGACTAATGCTGCTCCACTACGAACCCTCCATGTATTGGCAGATGGTGCAGTTTTGCCGGCTATGAGCCAGCCCCCAAACTGCCAAAACTCAAGCACAAAAATTTCACTTGAGCACAGAGAGAAGCCGAAGGTGATCTGCGGTTCGATCCACACATATTTGGACACTGACATGAGTTTTACTACTTTACCTCTTAACGGATATATATTCCAGTTGAAGTTATACAATGGGCATGGACTTAAAATGCAGACTCTCAGATTTATTTTATGGTATCCACATTCAAATTGGGTGAATAGTTTAGGAGTTTCAGCTTGTTAACATGCCACCCTCTTTTTTAAAAGGGCCAAAAGTAATTGGACAATTTACTTTAAGCTATTTCATGGACATGTGGACAATTCTTTTTGTTCTTTCATTATCAGTTAAGCAGATAAAAGGTCTGGAGTTGATTTGAGGTGTCTTGTTTGCATTATATACAACTTGTGGTCAAAGGAACTTTGTGTAGGTGAAACAGGCTATCCTTAGGCTACGAAAACAGGTAAAAACTATTTGAGAAATTGCCACAACATTAGAAGTGGCAAAATCCACATTTTGGTACATCCTGAGAAAGAAAACACATTGGATGTTTACAGATGACAACAGTGGTGGATGATTGCAGAATCATTTCCATGGTGGAGAGAAACCCCTTCGTAACAGCCAACCAAGTGGACAACACTGTGCAGGAGGTAGGCGTATCAATATCCAAGTCTACCATAAAGAGAAGGCAAGATGCAAGCCACTCGTAAGCCTTAAGAATAGAAAGGCTAGATTGGACTTTGCAAAAAAGGCAGGACAGACCTGGAGCAACATTCTTTGGACAGATGAAATCAAGACCAACCTGTATCAGAATGATGAAAAGAAAAAAAAAAAAAAGTATGGAGGAGGACTGGAACAGCTTATGACCCAAAGAGCACCGCATCCTCTGTAAAACATGGTGGAGGCAGTGTGATGGCTTGGGCGTGCATGGCTGCCAGTGGCACTGGGTCTTTAATGTTTCTTAATGTGACAGGAGGGAAGCAGCTGAATGAATCTTGAGGTGTTCCGAGACATCATGTCTGCTCAAATCTAGCCAAATGCAGCCAAATTGATAGGGCGTCGTTTCGTAATACAGATGGACAATGACCTAAAACACACGGCAAAAGCAACCCAGAACTTTAATAAAGCAAATATAAAATCCTCAAATGGCCAAGTCAGTCATCTGATCTCAACACCATAAACTACAAACAAAAAGACCCTCAAACAAGCAGCAAAATGAAAACTGCTGCAGTAAAGACATGGCAGAGCATTAAAAAGGAGGAAACCCAGCATCTAGTCATGTCCATGAGTTAGACTGGTAGTCAAGACCGCCTAAACCAAGACAAAGACACTATCAAGACCAATAGACCGAGTAAAGACCAAGACAAAGTTGAGATGAGACAGAGACTCCTTTAACTTTTGTGTGCTGTTGAGGACTGACATGACGGGTACTGACTGGTCCCAAAGTCATCTGACAAAACAGATAACACTTCCAGCAACTGTCTAAAGGATGGGAAATATGTAACTGATTTCAATTATACTTAATTTGTAGATAAAATTGTAACATCAAATT
>JAODKE010000001.1:23897790-23909681 GCA_026779605.1 Mormyrus hasselquistii | reverse complement strand
TGTGTGTGTGTGTGTGTGTGTGTGTGTGTGTGTGTGTGTGTGTGTGTGTGTGTGTGTGTGTGTGTGTGTGTGTGTTGCAAGCATTGTCCTGTTTTTTCACCAAGTCATACTGTCTAACAGCTAACAAAATAACTGGGAGTGTCCGTTTATACACCTTTTGCATTTGATCCAGTTACTAAATGTCTAGAGGAGGTTTGTTTAGCTGTGGGTCCAAATCAATAGTAACATTTTTGGTACTTTGAAGAAAGGTGAGGTGTACTCGTGGGTGTCGGGCACCCTTGTATGGGTAGCTTTCCCTCTGTGTACCCCACAGTTAATTCTGTCTGCCAGATGGCTGTCAGGAGAGAAGTAGGTCTGGGTGTAGTGGTAAGATGGGAGGGTTTTCAGCAGGCTGTGAAATTGGAAATGCACATCATTGTAATGTTGGTAGTAGCCAGTGCTTGTGAAATCACATGGCCTTATACATTTATTCTGAATAGCATCACAACTGGTGCCTGCCCACCATCCTGTCACACCTCATTTGAATGACAAATGTTTTATGAACCATTTATTTATTTATTTGTTATATATAAAAAACAGGCACGCATGCATTCATGTGCACTCTATACTAAGACCTTTTTTTTGTCTCTGTAGAGGCAAATGTTAAATATCAAGCAGCACCCATTTTAACTGCCTTAATAAAAATGTCCTCAAACACTCCACCATGACAGATGGCTTCCAGTGAACAAGCTTATATTTTTCTGAATTTGACACGGAGATGTGAGCCTTTTGCTCCCCTCACACTGCGTCTGTCAGCCTCCTGTTTTCGTAGCCTTGTGAATGCATTTAATCAAGCTCCAAATTCATTGTTTTATCTTTTGAAATGTTTCTGTTCTTTTTGTGAGTTCTCACATCATAGCAGCATGATCGCTCTGAAGCTTATGGAGCTTTCAGCATAATTCCTGCCGATTTGGTTTCTGTATTCTTTAAACATTGGTTGCGCACTGAGCTGTTGTACGCCGCCGTATGGCTTTCGGGAGGACAAACTTTGAGCCGTTTTGCTCGGCTGAGTAAACATTCAGGCATGCAGGAGTCCGGTGGGGATGTGGATGACAAACTCTTTTGCTTTGTTTAGTCCACTCGTGTATAACAATGCAAAATCGCACAAAAGTTCAGCCAAATGCTTTGGGTTAGGATATTTTAAGAACTTGGTTCTGCCATGTTTTCTGCCTCTCACTTCCTGCCTGGTGTTTCCAGGTGGAGAGGATCATCGGGAAGAGGAGGAACAAGAAGGGTAAGACGGAGTACCTGGTGCGGTGGAGGGGTTATGACTTTGAGGACGACACCTGGGAGCCGGAGACGCACCTGGCCAACTGTGTGGAGTTCATCCACGAGTTCAATGGGCGGCGAGGTGAGTGCCAGCGTGAGGGGGCTCCCCCCCGATCCACCCGCGGCACCACCAGCCCCGCGCATGACCTCGGCAGCAGCGCCCGCAAGCAGATCCACAGGCCACAGAGTCACAGCGGGGGCCCGGCCACAGAAAAGCCTCCCGACCCTGCCAGTGCCAAGGGCGTGGACTCTGAAACGAATGGCCAGTCTTTGCCCACTGGCCAGAAGTATAAACGCTCTAGCCCCCCAACAGGTGGTGCTGCTGGGCCAGCTGCTGCTCACACCATAGGCCCAGCCCGCAGGAGTGTGGACCTGGCCAAGTCTGGGATTAAGATCCTGGTGCCAAAGAGCCCCATGGAGAGCCGTGTTGAGCTGGAGGAGTCTACCAGCGAGGCAGCCCACAGCCTGGGCCAAGCGGGCCAGGAGCCCGGCTTCGTTCCCCAGGAGGTGACCATCCTGGAGAAGCCCTTGGGGGCCCCGCTAGCACCGGGCGAGGAGAGGGCGCGGATGGGCACACGCACACGGACACATGCCATTCTGCCCCTCCCGCAGGTCCCCATCACACCCGCTGCCGTCCTGGCGCTCAGTGGGAAAGGTAGGAGCAGCGTGTCTCCGTGTGGAGGCATCATTCAACTGGGTTGTAATCCATGCATTAAAAGATGCGTCTCCTTGTGCCAAAGTATCGATTCCGGAACAAAGGATAATAAAGGCTTTGGATCATTCTGAGGGAATGGCTACCGTCTGTCATCACACAGTATTTGAACTGAAATATTGCCTGTCTTAACACAATTACTCTAGCACTGTGCTTGAGTGACTATCCATTTGTTTTCAACGTTCAGGAACGTTGAAAACACTGTGTGTTTAATGTCTCCAAGTGACGGATTGAATGTAATACCAGACCTTGCAGCTAGTAAATATTATGTTACGGCTTATAGGAACAGTAGATTTATCAGCGTTTGTGGTTCTGGAAGTGCAATGTTGGGTCAGAGTTTCCTTGACTGACTCCTTGTGTGATATTTTTGCATAGTCAGAGTGCCTGGACAACCCGTGTCATAAGTTTTTAACAAATAATTTCCCCCTTACTGAGCTTCCTCACTAGTTTGGCATGTGAAGAATGGTGCTGTCTGGTTGTGGGGAATGTATGACATGCAGTCTGTCAACTGTAACTCTGAGCGAGGCGAGTGCAGGTGGTAAGATCTGTGCTGTCATATTATAGCACAGCTGGGGTGCTCTGCTTGTTGGCCTTGTGAGGATGAGGCCTTCCTCCAGGTGACTTGAAGCTCGATGTTCCGCTTTACCTGCAGAAATGTATCAGCCCAGGCAGGTGGCACCTGTGAGTTTTTGTTTCTCCATAATGCCCTTAGTGTGTTTCGGGGTGTAGCACCGAGAGGGATTGGCCAGGATGCCTGCTGCCGTGTGCAGTGTCCTTTCTAGAATAGGCTGACGCTGCAGTGTATGTTGGCAGAGCAGAGCCAATGGAGGACTTGTGTAGTACCAGCCCCCTAAATCTGATTGGGTAACCCCATGTAATCCCAGCCCTGTATTTTGATTGGCTCTGAGTTAAATTTGAAAGGCACAAGTGTGAGGCAAGTGGATGGATATTTTTCCTAAGTTCCTAAAGTTTTCTTGTTTGTAGGCTTGGTGGCTCTGTGAAGTTTGTCCATTAACAAGCACTTAACTAGCTCGTAGGAGGAACTCATTATTAGGAACTGTTGAGGGCAAACCTGAGTCATGCAAACCAGTTTCTTTTTGCTCTTATCTCAGCTCATCAGCTGCCTTGTGAGCTGAATTAATGGTCATGTTCCAAGTAAATTGTTTGCTTTTCATCATATCTGATATTTCACACACAAACAGCCTTGTAGCCGCAGGTTTTGTGTAATTTGCTGGTATAAGTTGGTGCACTCAGAAGTCAGACATTTTCTTTTTATTGCTCCTCCCCTGAATATACTCTGGCTCCACTGCCCCTGTGTGGTGGACTGGTGAGCCCCTTCCGCACATGGCAGAAACAGCAGCTAAATTCTGCCACAGATTCCCGCATGTTCGCCAGTGTTCCGCACATGCAGAACTATTTCTTTCTTTGAATTCGGCTGTCTACTGTGGTTTGGGTTTGAGTCTTGTCGCATTGAGCCAGCCTCTATTTTAATTGAGGTATTTCTGTTGCTGTGATGTCATGGTCTGACAGGCCACATCTGCCTTTACTTACTGCTCTTCAGGTTTTAGCCCACTAGCTTATGATGACACATATATATTTTTTTGGCCTGTACACACGTGTTTATTTTTCACTGCCCTCTTGCAACACGATATGCCATTACATAATTTAGAGCCCGTTCAGTCACATTCAGAGCTCAGCCTTGTTCTTGGACCTCGGACGGTCCGACTGCTTTGTGTAATTCAGCCCAAATATCATTATTTGTTTCATTGTTACGCATCTGCTGCCTGGGTTGATTCTTTCATGCTTGAGCATGTGCTTCCTTAACAATGGATCATTTGGAGATGCGAGCAGTGTTGTGCACTAACCTTGCCCAGGTGAACACTTATAACAAGTCTGCCATGGTGGGATGTGCATTCATTGTTTTGGGTCAAACAGTTTGCCCATGATATTTTGACCTTGTGGCATACAGTACTACATACTAAAATGGAAGGAGCGAGAGCAGAGCCTCATAGCATCGCTGGTGTCCCAGCAGTTGCTGTATTTGTCTGGTTAAGTCCTGTATGGAGAGGGACTCGTCCTTAGAAATTTATAGCCACTGAATCAGAAACGAATGCAGTTACTCAGACCATTTTTATTAATGACCCCACAGCAGCAGATTATTGAAATGCACAGCTGATGCACAGGGGCACAAAGCTAACTACTTGCCGCTTGGCCTGGCTGTGCCATTAGATACTCTAAATGTCATGATCATTAAGAAGTCCATAAAACATTTATGGTGATATAAGCACCAGGTTTCTGTAAGATGATGATGTCTTCACTCAGATTTTATAAGGGCATTTGTTTTGAGTGTCTTTCAAATTCATGTGTGATTGTTTTGGACTACTTCTATGAATGAGGAGAATTGTTGGTTAAGAGTGCCTACCGTTATATGCTGGTAGTTGTGGGGCAAGGGTTGGAATTGTAGTGAAGCAGGACAATACCCTGCTATTCAGTGCACATATCGCAAAACCAACTGTAGACAACGCTGTATCAAAATGCCCGTCCCAAAAAGTCCTATCAAAACAGATTCATTTGTCAGCAGTTTATTAGAAGCCCCACCCTCCACATGCCTCACTTAGTTAAACACTTCTGGTGTGACTAGGTCAGTCCAGCTGTGATTCAGATTCAGGCAATGGCCAGCCACGAACGGTGATGCATCCGTCGGCATAATTTTGTGCAACCCGTAATCATGGAGAGTCCTATTTTATTCAGTCAGCTGTGGGGAATGTCAGTGACGCGTTTCACCCATTCTCACCTCTATTTAAAAGCCGTGCTGATGACACGGTCCTCCAAGTGTCGAAACAATAGAGCAGTTCAAGCTGTTGACAGGGTTATGCCAGGCTCCTGGTAGCCATGCGATGGATGTCTGCCTCCAGGAAAGATCCTTCACTACCCTGCTTTCAAGCCCAGGCAGTGTCGCCGGGGATGGGTAGGTGGGGTTGAGAGATGAGCACTGATGGTGTACTGCTTCTGGGATGAATAAATAGTGGTGAAGTGCTAAATAACAAAAGATGCATTTATAGGAAGCATTCAGCCAGCTGCCATGTTTCACCTTCTGCTCAGAACAGTCATCCAAAGGTTTGCAGTGCAGGGACCTTGCTGATGAGAATAGTAATTAATGCTATTTATTCCCGTCTGGGTTGTACCCGGCCATGCACCTCGTAGGATAGTCTCCGGGATTGCCATGAGTCGTCAAATGGATGAGAGGGTTTGGGAATGAATAAATATTTCTGTAAAACTGTTTTTATAACTGTGGAAGGCTGCACCACAGGGACAGAAAGTCTCTGTGCTTGTTACGCTTCTTGGTTGATGTATATTTATTAGCTGCAAGCAGCTGGATATCTCACATGATTGGTGGGTTTTTATGTAAATATGAGTTCTGATTGTGGATGTGGCCCATCATCAGGAAGGAGGTTCTGCAGCAGCTGTCCTGAGCTGGTTGCTTTCACGGTCAGGTGCTCCGTGGTTCGCCCATGCCCTGATGCCTCTGTGTGCGCTCATTCAGTAGCACCTTCTGCTTGTCATACCTCTGCCGATTCCTGGCTTACTCCAGCTGCTTTAATGCCGCCTGCACGTTTTCTTGGTAATTTAGATTGACTGATTCATATGCCGCCTTTCAAGGTACCTCCCCCGTCATGGAAGCAGTGGTCGCCAATGGCACGACGAGCCCGCAGAGCCCTGCTGCCAGTGCCTCGGGCCCGCCAGCGGTGAAGCGGCGCTTTGAGGAATGCGCCGCATTCGACAAGCGGCTGCGCATCAGCGTGCGGCAGACCAAGAGTGCCTATCGTTACCGCGACATTGTGGTGCGCAAGCAAGACGGCTTCACACACATCCTGCTCTCTACCAAGTCTTCAGAAAACAACTCGCTCAACCCAGACGTGAGTGTCCTCGAGGTTCTCGCTTCAAACCGAGGAGGCGGGAGGCCCAGCCAATCGGACTCAGCCGTGTGTGGGTCGATGCTGCTGCTGTTCTTCCTTTGTACTGTGTGTTTTATTTGGAGGCCATTTCGACTGTGTTTCATCTTCAGTAATGAGGAATGATGCGCAATAAAACAGCAGCTTAGATATTTCTGGGACAGATGCGGAGGACACGATGCCTAATTGTGTGATTGCTATTTAAGCGGGGTCTGGCTTTGAATGGGGTTTCAGTGGGTGCTCTTTAATGGTTTTATGTAAGTTGTTGCAAGCTAATGCAAAACGACAGTCTGGAAAGGGGCGTCATAGTTTCATTATGGTATGTCCGCCCATGTACGTGGTTGGCAAACGTCATGAATGGAGGGGGGGAAAATATTAGTATACAGAATAAAGCGTATTGGGTCTTGTGACATTTAAGTTTACTTTGGGAGCGACACTCTAAGCGTGTGATATGTGGTATTCAGGCATCACCTTTGGCTGGAATGGGGGGGGGGTGTAGCATAGCTTTTAAATAGCTACTATAAAAAATAAGTTAAAGATCGAAACAGTTAAGCAAAATTACCTTGGTGTGTATCTTTGTGTCGACTCCCTGCCCATATAAGCCCCCTAACAGCTACGTAGCCTGTGTAATTTACCAAGTGTGTGTTCTGCAGGATGTACACTAATGCATATGTTAAATTATCCAAAGTAAACAGCCACATTACTGACTCTTGTAAATCAGTTTCAAGCAGCCCAAGTGACCAGATTAGTCTTTCCCTATTCATATCTGACCCACCAACCCAGTTTACACTACAGTGACTAGAATAACTTGTTCTGTTGCTAATAGGATATTGTGGTGTCTTCTCCCATCCTAGTCATTTTTAATGCCTACAAAAGCAATTAACATTAAAAGAAAATAATAATGTATTCATAGTAAATTTACTTATTTGCCGGTAAATTGTGAAATCAGCCAAGTGTGGTTAGATGAATTGTGATTAACTTGAGATGTGTGACCTGTTATGGAATGGTGTCATGTCCAGGGTGTTCTAAAACCCAAGACTCTATGCTGCATGGGCTCCAGAGCCAGAGCCCCCTGCCCCCCCCCCCCCAGATTTGGAGATGGGTGGGTGTGTGGGTTGACTGAAATTTATATTGAAACTTTCAAAGGAACATGACCGATGTTTGCTCAGGTGATGAAGGAAGTGCAAAATGCCATGACGACGGCGGCAGCAGACGACAGCAAGTTGGTCCTGCTGGGTGCCGTGGGTAGTGTCTTCTGTTGTGGTCTGGACTTCATCTCCTTCATACGGCGGCTGACTGATGACAGGAAGAAGGAGAGCGTCAAAATGGCTGACTCCATCAGGTGAAGGCGCGCCGAGATGCTTATGGCATCACAAGGGTCATATGCAAAAACGAAATCATACAAAAGCTGAGTGTCAGTTTTGCTGTTTGTTCTTCGAATTGTTTTAAATTAATCATTTAATGTATAATTCAACTAACCTGATAGCTAAAAATGGCATCAAAAAGTTAGCAATCAAATGTTTATTGATCAAATGTTCTGCCAAGAATCCATTTTATTAGAGAGCAGACTTGAATCATACATGTACCTTTTAGGTATACAGCTGAAAAATGTGATCTTTGTCAAAATCGACAGGAAATACCATTCCATGTTGGTTGAATGTGGCACAGGGTCACGCCAAACTCTGTCGTCCCAAAACAGCCACAAAAGAGGGATGTGAGTCCCGGTGTGCGTTCAGCAGGATGTGGCCCCTTGGAGCTCCATCCGATCACTGGCTGCATGTATGATATTTTAACAATGAGAGCAACTGCATGAACTTTTCTGGCCCAAATGAGTGAATGCTTAGGGAAGACAGAATGAGAGGAAAGCCACGCTTCCTGTTTGGTCTGTTGTATGAAAGAGATGTTCAGCTCAGCCGACAGTGAATCAGGAGACTGATAATCAAGCTGCATAATCAAAGAACTGTAGAGTGCCTGGATCGCTTCACTGTATCATCTTAACCAGAATCTGACGGCGGAAGACGTACATGGACAGAGTAAATTACAGAACTTGTACCTCGTACCCAATTCTGTATATACCGGAGGATCTGTCATCACTGTACATCTGCTCCATGTAGATGCCTGCTGGATTTCCAGTTGGTGCTTACACATCAGAGAGAACCTAATCCCTTAACCCCGCCCCTCACAGCAGTCAGATTGTGGTGCTGTGGGACTCAGCCCGCTCTTTCCTGGCCACTATGAGCACTGAATTTGTTTTCCAGCTTCGCTGTGAGTAACTCTAAGTCAACCTGTGGAGATCCTTTCTCTGTAGACTTACTGCCTCTTGTCCTTGCTTTCTGCTTTCCTGGCACTGTTATTCCAACTTGTTTGTTCAGCTGTTTCCTTTTTTATTGTTGCTCTGCCTGTGGGATAGAGGTAAAGAGAGACTGTACAGGGTTTCTGAAAGTCACACTGTTAACGAAAAATATTGGGAGAGGTTTTATTAGGGCCTGTAATACTGCCAACTTTAAAACCACGACTTAACTCAATTTGTCAAAGCTGCTCTCTCAGCGCTGTGGGCAGGCTGATAGGTTCAGGGAGAATCATATCGTACCACTGGTTAGATTTGAGGCTGTAATGCTAAGTGCACGATGCATAACTGTAGCCACTGAAGTCTGTTTTTCTCAAGACAGTCCTCGGGGTTGACCCCAGACAGTTCACAATTTTGCTTCTTGTTTGGTTTGTTCAGGTGTGCTGGGAAGGAGCAAAAATGTGGAATTCAAAACTGCATGGCTGCAGTGTTGTAGGATGTTGGCATTTTTAGTTCCTCCAAACCCCCACCTCTTGTGATTGTGTCATTGAGGATGACCATCCCACTCCTCTTCATCCAGGACCTTCGTGAACACCTTCATCCAGTTCAAGAAGCCCATTGTGGTGGCGGTGAACGGCCCCGCCGTGGGCCTGGGCGCTGCCATTCTGCCGCTGTGCGACGTCATCTGGGCCAACGAGAAGGCCTGGTTCCAGACACCATACGCAGCCTTCGGCCAGACGCCAGACGCCTGTTCCTCCTTCACCTTCCCCCGCGTCATGGGGGTGGCATCTGTGAGTCGTCTTGGAAACATCCAAATTTTTTTTTTTTTTAAATAAAAATGCGTAAATACAGCTTGAGTCAAAATTAAAGCCAGTGCATCTGATGATGTGCCATTTTTATCGTTAAACTGTCAACGAAGCATCTAACAAAGCTGTAGGTTAAAATTCCTCAATACCGTTAAGCATGCTAAATGTACATGCAAATTTCTAATTACTGGAATAAATATCTGTGTGGGGGCGACGCTTCAGTGATATCAGCAGTAATGATTCAGCAGTCAGGTCCAGGAATATGTAGTAAATTTAATGTTTGTATGCAATATTTACATTTAAATATGAGATGGATGTACTGTTAATTAGGTGGAAATTCCATTTTCAGAAATGACCTTTAAAAGAATTCAAACAGGATGCAGTTCACTAAAGGAATAAATTTTAATGTTTGCCTTTCTGAAACTGGTAACTCAACCTGTGGTCATGATCAGGGGCACCGCTAAGGGGGGGAAAGTTGGGACAATTCTAAGGGCCCACGCCCTTTAGGGGCCCCCAGAGATCTGTATGTTTTGAGCGGAATGGGTGTGGTAGGGGGGCCCAACCTCATATTTTGTCATGGGGCCCAAAATTGCTAGCGGCGCCCCTGGTCATGATTGTATAGATGTTGGCTATTTAAATATGTAACAGTAAATATCAGATTGGACAGACTGAAGTGACGTACCTGTCAAAACAGCTTTGATTTTATTAATGTCATAAACTCTCAGGGGTGATGAAACGCAAAAGTAATGGTAAGGATTGTTAAACCCCCTATTTAAAGAGAACTAATGGGCTGCCGCTAGACTGAAAAGACACTGAGACGCGTGTCTTCTGACTGTAGGTGGCAGCAGTGCTCCACTCTCCATAGAGGAGAGCCTTGGTCTGGCTGCTCACTGGTCACCTCAGACCGAGCAGATATTCAGAGCGTGTTGGGCCTCATGCTGTGAACCCAGGGCTCCCATCCACGTCTGCGTGGTGATGGCTATTAGATGGCCGCCTGCTACATATAGGTGTGGTTATAGGTTAGGCTAGGGATAATAATTAACGGCACACTGCCCTTTGTCCTGCTCGTCTCAGCTCTGATGGGTTGTTCAGAGTCAGGCAGCGCTCAGCTAGAGCCTCCTGCTGTTTTTAAGCCCCCTCCCCCCCAAAAAACCTCATCATCTTCTAACTGGGTGTGATGTATGGCTCAGTGGGTTACGATGCCGTGCCTGTGATCGGAAGGTCCCCAGTTCAAACCATGCAGTCTGCAAAGAGATTTCACTATTGGGCCCATGACAGAAGGCCTTAACCTTAGATCCAGGTTTGCTTTCTCAACTGCACATTGCTTTGGATAAAAGTCTCTGCTAAATAATATGTAAGAGTCATTCTTTAAGACTCATACCTTGACCTTATTAGGATGGGACACTCCATAAGTGAACCCGCTGTGCCCTGGAGTCCCTCCCCCTGCTGAAATTTCCTGTCCGGGTCTTAAAAATAAATAAATTAATTAAATAAATAAAGATGGTATTGCAATAGACCAAGAAATAGAAATAGCAGTGTTGTGTGAGCAGTAGAACGATCTTCTGAGTGTGTGCCCCCCCCCCCCCCAGGCAAACGAGATGCTGCTGAGTGGTCGAAAGCTGACAGCCCAGGAGGCCTGCGCCAAGGGCCTGGTCTCCCAGGTCTTCTGGCCTGGTACCTTCGCTCAGGAGGTGATGGTGCGAGTTAGGGAGCTAGTCTCTTGTCATTCGGTCGTAAGTCATCCTTTGATTTTGCTTGGTTTGGGGGGTATCTCCCCTTCTTTCTCCTCACCATACCCTCAGACAACCCCCCTTCCTGTGGGTGTCACCTTCACTTCATCGTGTCGCTCTTTTTCACACCAATCAGTCATCTGCTCCCAGCACACACCAGGGTCTTTGTATGTGTGGGATGTTTACTTGTGTGCAGAAGGAAAGGAAATAATCTCATAATAAACCAAAAAAAAACATTTATTTACATTTTACATTCATTTACCAAAGACATTTTCTGAACACCTGGAAAATAAATGTGTGCTGGGAATGAAGCTTGGGGCTACATTCTGAGTGTTTGTCCCTTACGCTGATTCTGACGAATGGCCACAGTAGTGGAAATGTTGTTGTGTGTCCCCGGCTTGAATGACACACTTCATGAACACATACTCATATGCTTCAGTTTTGTTTGTTTCCACACATTCATTCATTGTCATAAACCAGCTTTTTTTTTTTTTCCCCCCCTTCCACCGCGCGTTCACCTGGGACGCGGGCGCCGGCGGCTCTTAGGTGTTGCGGGAGTCCAAAGCCTTGCTGCGTGGCACCAGCAGGGCGGCGCTAGAGCAGGCCAACGAGCGGGAGTGTGAGGCACTGAAGCGGGTGTGGGGCTCGCCCCAGGGCATGGACTCCATCCTGAACTACCTGCAGAAGAAGATCGATGGATTCTGAGAGCCGACTTTTGCTTTCCCTTCCCACTTCTGATGAGGGAGCGACATCGCTCCCAGGTGGTGACCCGTGCATCTGAAAGCCCGTCTGACTGGGGGACAAACGTTTGCCTTATGGAGTCTTGCCAGATACCTGGACAGCATGTGATGCTCACCTCTGCTCCTCTCGCCGTCCTTTGTGATGTGCTACCTTGGAGCTGTTTGTTCCCCATTGCCTGCTTGGTTGTGACTAGGAAGGGAACTAAACTTTAAGTCTTTCAAGATGCAGCAGCCTTTATTTGACAACTCTAACATGCATAAATATTCATCCAAAAGTTAGATGACAGAACTTGTCATGGAAAACCGCCATTTGAAATTACCTTTTAAATTTATTATTATTATTATTATTATTATT
>JAODKE010000001.1:23874957-23893152 GCA_026779605.1 Mormyrus hasselquistii | reverse complement strand
ATACAGCTACATCATACCCCAAAATTTTGTCGAACAAAAAATATCTTGTAATGTTTTGACATGATAGAAAAACCGTGTAGGTAGTTGGTGTCTAATTTTGAATGTGATTCCTTAAGAGTTCCGAGGTGGCAAAAATGTAAAAAAAACAAACAAAAAAATATGACAAGCATTTTAAAATGTACAAGCATTTTAAAGTATTTTCGTGGTAGACGTCTGACCCCTTTAAAATGCGGGGGGAAATAGGTTGTGTGTGAAAGCATCGTTTTCAGTGATTCATTAGTAACACCCCGGCAGCCAGAATGCCAAGAATGCAAACCCAAGGGTAAGTACTTACATTTTAATGCCTTAATTACCATTCGGCATATAATGCTTTGGCTTGGTATGTGGGAGAATGGTGGCCGCGTAATTACGCGCTGAAATGCACATAAGAATTACCGCTACGAACTTGTGATTTAATTAGACGAGTTCAGCAAACACTACCCAGTTCGCAATTTGTGATGAAGTCCCGTAAAGATAAAAATTGCGAACTGGGTTCGATTTAACGTAATTGAACCGAGGGTAGAAATGTCAATGTTTTCCCTCTTATTCCAATTTATTGTTTAAAGACAGGTAAAGTATTTGTACTTGAAAAGAAAAGAGTTTCTGGATGTACACACATATTTCGTTCAATGTGAGTACACGTGAGAAGCAAATAGAACGTTTTAAACACACACACACAATTAATCGTATTGTGGAAAATTCAGAAATCCAGTGAGCCCCAGCGTCCAGACCAACGATTCTACCTGAAGTCATTTCATTTTTCTATTTGTGTTCATATTGCACAAGTAGTGTGATAATTGCATGTTTAGTTGTTGGATTTATCTGCGCTTCTTTTGCTGTCGTTTGTTGCAGATGGTTTGTTGCAGATGGTGGTCTGGGGATGGTAGGTATGTGGTGGGTGGTTAACCATCAGATGTGCTCTCAGATTCATGAATGTGAGGAAGAAGATGATCAGTATTACGTAAAGGGAATTGGGTGAGTTCAGTCTTGGTGAGTTTGAGCTTTACACACATAAATGCCATGACACCTAGATGGAGTCGTTCTGACATCTAAAAGGGCAAGGAAAATAGCCAGAGGTGAATGTGACCGAAGAGGTAAGAGAAACGGCGAGCCGTGATGATGGCATTAGGGATCCAGGAGGGATGCTTCCGGTCGAAAAAATTGAAAACTGCGGGGCTACTGCAGGAGAACAGACTCTGCATCTCGTTAAATGGAGCCGGGGGCAGCCTACTGGCGCGAGTGCTTAACACGGTGGACAGGAGAATTTTATTTGTTAATCAAATCGAACTATATTCTTTCATACACCCAGGTAGCATGTAATACTGCAGTTTATTTCTTTATTAGTAATATACATGGACTAATCTAAACAAGTGCAATTACAAATATAGGTATACAGCTGATAATCACTGTGAGATATTGAACTGTCTTACAGTTAATCGACCCTTTCACGTAGGGACTGCTTTCTTTAGGATTAAATGTACGAAGAAATTTCTGCCAGCACTTCATTTTCAACAAGTCGGGAGGGATGTGGCGTTTTTACGACAATAAGCAGGCCTATTAAATACTGGAATTATAAAAGTGTATTTATTAAATGTAGCCAAACTTGATTTGAGAGATTACACAGATTACATAACCGATCGTTTACAGATCTGAGGCGCTGCGTCACTCGGGGAACGAAGACCTCCAGTTCTATCTGCTGGTTATTAGTACAAACCCTTGCCTAACTCTCCGTCACAACAGGGACTCTTTTTTTTATTTACAATAAAGTTAATAATCAACTAAGTGTTCCTATTCCGTTTTCATGATATTCAGGTAAATCCCAAGTGAAGCATTTCAGTCGCAAATCATAAGCATGTAAACTGTGTTCAGAATTAGCTGCTTTTGTGTTACAAGATCATCGCACTGCAAGCCAAACATCAAATTTCCTGAAATCCGAGAAGTTTCTTCTTCAGCAAGTTACTTCATATTATTTTTAAGCATGGAGGCTGATTATCTGTTTTTTTTTTCCTTATATACATGTTATATGCACATATTGTTTCTATGGGAAAGAGAACCATCTGGCATAACGGTTGCTGATATGTAAATATTGAACATACATTTTTATAATGATTGACTATGGGAGAGTCTCCCATTTTGCAAAAGTCGTCACGATGAGTTTTTGAGTACATGTGCATCTTACTATTCGTATATTACGTTGCTGTGACGCACTACAGAAATACCTCTGATCCCAAGTTCATACGGCAGTTTTTGTTAACCTCGGTCCGTTGGATCATCTTCTTCTTACTGGAAAATCAAACCGGCATGGATGATCACAGCACCTTGCCCAACTCGATAACCCACAGGGACTCTGAGCAACCAGCCCAGCCTACAGCGGATTGCGGTCAAGTAGATGGAGTGGATGGAACTGCAGAAAACGAAAAGCAGACGGAGGACACTTTCATGGACTTGGAAGACGAGATGTTCTTCAAAGACAGACGGAGAGCGAAGTCTCTGCCTGCTTACCCAGAACAAGCCACCCTCTTTAATGAAATTTCGCAAAGCTGCCGTAAGAAAGTTAAGTTTGCCGACGCGCTGGGACTCAGCCTGGCCAGCGTGAAGCACTTCAGTGCTGCTGAAGACCCAAAGATCCCCTCCAAGGTCTTCTCCAGGCTGCAAAACCTCGCCCGTCAACCTGACAAAGACCTGCGGGACGTGTGCGAGAAACTGGGCTCCACCTTGACCATGGATCGCTTAGTGCCCACTTTCAAGATGCCGGTGGAGTGTAAGGATTTTGAGACCCGTGTGAAGAAGCGAAAGGTATTGCTGGAAAAGGTGACAGTCACGATGTTTGACGTGAAGGGGCTAATCAAGGTGTCTGCTGGTACTGGATACAAGAAGGAAGTCGGGGTGAGGTACACCTTCAACGACTGGCTGTCCTTTGTGGATGCACAGGCCATAGCAGTGCCGATGGAGGACTCGGCTGGCACCTGCGATCGCTTCACCTTCACCATGTACACGCCCCCCTTTTTGGAGGCCGGCTCCTCGGTGCACTTTGCGGTTTATTCAAAGACTGATCAGGGTGAGTTCTGGGACAACAACGAAGGGCACAACTACACCTTGAAGTATCACTGCACCACCAGCAACGACACGGCAGCATTCAATGCTACCTAAGGGAAAGACGTTCAAGAAATGCATATCCTCTGATGAAATAAAAGCAAGTGGCATGTGTGGTTGTGTTGGTCCTGAGCTACTCCTATCAAAAAGGCAAAAGATTATCTGCCGCAAAGTGTGTGTTACGACACTAATTGAAATATAAAACCAAAAAGAATGCAAGTTTAAATTACTAAAGTACATATTCATTTAGGGTCACGCTTTAATGCTGGAATAACAAGGCATTACACACAACTAAATATGTGACATTTTATTGCCTGACGAGTGATTTTCATCTGTTCCCCGGCTCCTAATGTTTGCATATCGAAGCCTATTCATCAAGATAAATAAATGCTTCAATTATACTCCAGCAAGTGAGTTTGGGCTGTTTTAATCACGCCTAGGTAAACGAGACATTATTCTGTTACGGGGTTTAAAGCGCAGCTTGTCACCATAGACCTGGCCAGATGTATTCTCACTACCAGTTTACTGGGGGTTTAATTTACTCTTAAAGGAAGATAAAAATTACAAAATAATCAAAACATTACGAAAATGTTACGAACATAATTCGGCTGTTTTACTTTTTTCTTTCAATAAAAAATAATGGATCTTGATCACAGTGCTTTAGCATGTAATATTTGGTCTTCGATATGCGTCTCAATCAACTGAATCGTTTTCCTGTCAAAAATCCACGCTGCATCTTTACTATTATTCACAGCATATGTTATACTGGTAGGGGGTATCCACGTTTTCCCCTTGCATGTAAACGTTTTGCACCTCCATGCCGAAGTCCAAGAGATAGATTCTGTTTGCCATGTATACTGTAAATAAAAGTTTGACCTCCGGTGCAGGGATTTCATTCAGTGCATTCGGGAGTCAGATTGTCCACTGGGTTGTGTGTGTAACTGCGTCTCTTAAATACCCCCTCCCCCAAAAAACAAAACATTAAAAAAGCAGAAATCACTGCTAGGCAAACATGTCTGTCAGGGTTTTTGATGTGTTTTAGTACCAATGAATACAAGCAGTTCACATTCCGTATGATGTCAACTAGACACATCCGCGTGGTATTAAGGTCTAATCAAACAGTTTTTCAGGTATTCCAAAACAGTAGAAACAAAAAAATGCACACACAGCTTCATGTTCATGTCAACATCGCTAACATCCCGTTTTCTCTTTTACTCAATGCTAAGCTTGTGTACAGTTGGATTTCAAGGATATAGATAGCACACTTTTGGGGAAAAATTAAATATAATGTAAACTTCCCAAGTTAATGGTAATATACACATGCCCTGTGCGTCTGGTGGTAAAGTCCAGTCCCCCAATCCTGAGCAGGGTGAATGGTGGAAAATGAATGGAAGGATGGATGTGATTTTACCTGACGCTGAATGATCCTCCCTTACCCAGTAAATGTGCAGCCTCAAGACTGTAACAAAATGAGAATCTCTTCTAAGTCGGTGATAAAACAGGGGTAACTGGGCCCTCAAAAGGAGCCAATTTGGTTCTCAGGTCTTTCCCCTCCCCCACATTTCTCTGGTCTTCTCTGATTTTTACAGGCAATTTCAATCAAGTTCTTCGGAGACAGACATTTACTATCATCACTATGGATTTAACTGTAAAACAGAGCTGCCTAGGATTGCTGCTGTAGATCTAGTGCAGGTGTATTCGAGTCACGGTCCTCAAGGGCCAAGCACTGCTGATTTTCCAGCCTTCCTTTACCTGTAGGCCAGGTGTGAAGCCTCTGTAGCCAATCAGAATCAGTAATTATTAAACTAACTACCTGGGAGAACTGAACACAAGGCCCGGATTTGGAATTGAGGGCCAGATTTGAAGATCCCTGAACTAGCTGATGCACCCCATTGAATTCTTCATGCCTAATATAAATCTATTGAACATGACACCAGAAAACTTGTGCTCAGCAATGTCTAAACCTGCTCAATCACAGATGCCAATGTGCTTTGTCCGCGACGACCCTTTCAGACATGACCGGCAAAGCTCTAGGCAACTGTTGAGAAACATGAACCTTACATGCTCATTGGTCTGTCACGGATCAATAAGTATTTTTAGATGCTTTGCATTGTGAAATACCTCCAACAGACACTCCACAGACAGAGTTGTAGGAAATCCATAACTGTAAAAAAGATAGAGGTGATACTGAACTGCATTCCAATAAATTTATAATTTAAACCTTGAGAAATATATTATTAAACGTAAGTCATATATATGCATTCTTCTTAATCAAACGGCCCATGATTTCTTTGTTTGTGTTTTAAATCTACACTGTTTGGACAAAAGTACTGGGACAATTCAGGTGTTTCATTTAGACCCATTACTGCAGGTGTATAAAATCAAGCAGCTAGCCATGCAGTCAGGCTTACAAACATTTGTGAAAGAATGGGTCGTTCTTAAGAGCTCAGTGAAGTGTGGCAGTGTCATAAGATGCCACCACTGCAATAATTCAGTTTGTGAAACTTCTTCCCTGCTAAATATCCCACAGCCAAACGTAAGTGGTATTATTGCAAAGGAGAAGCATTTATGAACAACTGAAACACATCCACAAAGTGGCAGACCATGTGAAGTGACAGCATGGGGTCATCGAGTGCTGAGGCGTGTAGTGTGTAAAAGTTGCCAAAGCTCTGTTGACCTGATAACTGCAGAGTTCCAAGTTTGGAATTAACTCCAGCACAAAAACTGAGCACCATGGAATGGACTTCCATGGCTGAGCAGCTGTATGTATGCCTCACATCACCAAGCACGTAGTGGATGGAAATGTGTTCTGTGAGGGACAAATCACACTTCTGTGCCTGGCAGTCTGATGGATGAGCCTGGATTTGGCAGTGAGCAGAATGTTACCTGTCTGACTGCATTGTACCAACTGTAAAGTTTGGTGGTGTGGTTGGGTATAGGTCCCTTAGTCCCAGTGAAATGAGCTCTTAATGCTTCAGCATACCAAGAGATTTTAGACAATTCTATGCTTTCAGCTTTGTAGGAACAGTTTTGGGAAGGCCTTATTCTGTTCCAGCATGACTGTATCCCAGAGCACAAAGCAAGGTTCATAGAAAACTGGTTGGGTGAGTTTGGTGTGGAAGAACTTGACTGGCCCAGCAGAGCCCTGATCTCAACCCCATCAGACACCTTTGGGTTGAACTAGAATGGAGATTGTAAGCCAGACCTTCACATCCAACATCAATGTCTCACCTTATAAATGCTTTTCTGGATGAAAGGGGAAAACGTCCTGCAGACACACTCCATAAACTTGTGGAAAGCCTTCCCAGAAGAGTGGCAGCTGTTATAACTACAAAGAGGAGACCAACTCCATTTTGATGCCTATGGATTTAGAATGGGACGTGATGAAGTTCCTGTAGGTGTAATGGGCAGGTGTCCCTATGCTTTTGCAAATATAGCATGTGTGACCAACATCAGTTAAATGAATCTGAAAAAAGTGTCTTAAGTAATTATATGACGTGCATTCACCAGTAATGGAAACACAATCTTTATTTTGGCAATTCTTCAACCATTTCAAATGGCAAGACACATACAATGACAAAAATACTTTTCAAAAGTAAAGCAAAAAAAAATGTTATGACAGTGGGATGAAATCTGCACATACCATATACAGTAGGTAGGTACCCCACTACACGGCTGTGGCCCGAGTGGAAAATTACTGGTAATAACTTTAATTGCCACTGGAGGGCACCAACCCATTCCATCTGCCAGTATCCTGCGAAGGCCACTACAAGCCAATGACACTTCCTGGAAGTGACCAGTCAACATCATTTTCTGTCATTCTGTCTACGTTCTCTCGCTTCATTCAGGAGGCTTTCTTCATCCTTTCGGTTTCCACCACGATCTTCTGGGCACTGTACAGCTTGCCAATGGCTACCTGCCAGAGAAGACAAGGGATCCTTAATGCAGAAACTTCAAGTAAGATCCTTCTTACTTGAGCTAACATGAAGACTATATAATCCTGGAAAAGTTGAAGCATGTATCTACAATAGTACTGCAATCAGGCTTTGTTCTGGACATTTTTGTTTGCAGCTTCAGTTGAATAAATGTGTTCAGCAAAAATCAACTGTAAAGTGCAAAAGGTACAGAATTCTACGTAATTATTTAAGACATTAAAATTTCTCATCAGATTAGCATTCGTTAGGTTTCTGTTGCTGACGCGCAGGGAAACTGCAATCGAGTCCAATGGCGGCTTGTAACCCATATCTGGCAGAGCTTGCTGTTGCATCAGATGAGGTCAAGCCCTGCATGAATATGCCTGATGTAATCAATAAGTCTACTAACTGGAGACTGATAAAGTGTACTCTCTGCCCTTTCACTGTGGATTAACACTGAAGAAGATACTTTTATTTGCCATTTGTACTAGTGAGTACAGCTATATAGGAATTCTTCCCATCTTGTTTTGCTAGGAGACAGAAGCATAGGTGAAAGCAAAGCCTGGGGTCAGAGCGCCATTTATCTGGCATCCCCAGAGCAGTTCCTGGGGTTAAGGGCCTTGCTCCAGTTCCCAGCAGCAACATGATTACTCTGGGGATTTGAAATAATCACCATAGGGACTTAGATACTGACCCTTAACCTTCACACTACCCCACTGGTGCTCATAGATCAAAAAAATAAACCCTAAAAATATAAAGGGATGATCTGCGTCAATATTTTAAAAAGGAAAAAATGAATCCAACATAACTTTGAGCGAAACCATTAAATTAGGCAAAGATATTGATTCACAGTAATAAATCACTGACAATATTTATCGTGTCTTGAGTACTTTTCTCAAACCAAGTTCAAGAACTCCTGTCAAAATATATGTATAAAAGGTTCCCAATATGCCCAATGCACATATTTTCTGTTACAGTGCTAGTTTTTTGCAAACTGCAAAAAAATAAATAATAATAATTGTGACGGATGCTTAAGCACACAGTACTGTATGCCATGTCTGTTTCTTGCATTACTACTGCAATCTAAAATGTTATTTAGCCTATAATATTTAAGGCAGAAATCAACTACTAGTTACTGTCAGCTTGCATGAAATGTGTTTATATATGACTAAAACATACTGAATAGATAGTAAGTCCAGATGAGGTCAAATCATCATGAGACTCTAAATCTGAAAACCAGAGCTCACATGCCCCTCTGTGGAGGTAGCCTGAGACTGTGGGCCCAGCAATACAGAATGAAATACCCTCTCCAATGACAAAGATAATGAATGACAAAATGGGAAGAATCTGATCTAATTCCGGCATTGTGAAAAGCTCACACCTCTCTGGTTTTGTTAACATTTGCTTCTTAGTTTGACATTTCACGCTTCTCTTTGTCACATTCTTATTAAATCTTTTCTTACACCTGTATTTCTGTACCTTCATCTATATCACCATAGTAACGTACCTTTTCCTTTGACACACAGGATTAAGAGCCAATTGGTTTTTAAAGACACTCGGTGGGTGAATTCACAGAAGAGAGCCCCCTGCTGTTTGGGGGAGTTCGGTGCTCATCTCGCTCAGTGGGTGGACGACACCAGGGGGTGTACTGACCAAGTCCACGCTTGTTTGTTGTCTCATAAAAAGCAAAAGAACACTGTTTATTTACACAGACTTTATATCACTTGTACCCCAGCCTTGTTCCCTGTGCTGTGTGGAATAGTCTCAGCCCGCATATGGCCCTACCCAAAATAAGCAGTTGGATGGGTAGATGGATGGATGGTAGCAGAGTGTATTTTGTACGGTGTGTTTTATTGTTTGGGGGAGGATGATTATCCCAGGTTGAAGAGCATTTCCCGGCTGTGTGAGAAATGACGGCAGTAACAACAGGGTGACCAGGAAGGTGTAGTCAAAATGTTCAGGAGGAAGCAAAAAGCAACTCGCTTATGGTTTTGTGTGGTTTTCACAGCCAAAACAAAAACATTGTGAAAGTGGGGCTGAAAAGCCCATCCATCCATACACATATATCCTAATGCATGCACAAAGATGGGGTGCACTCCAAATAGGATAGAGCCCAAACAGTGACATACTAACTAAATTACAAACAAACATTATGCCAACTCACTTTATTATCATTTCACACATAAGACGAAATTGTGATTTTTCAATTTCTTCATAGAATCACAATGTAGGTACAACCAAGAACTATACAAACTCATATCATATTTTCATACAGTATTTATACGATTGACACCTCTGTAGCACAACCTTACATCATTTACCTAAAATTACACAAAAAAATCCCCTAAATCACAAACAGAGAAGATCTCCCAAAACCAAGCAGATGGATGGCCCCCAGGCAGGATATTCAGAAATGGGGCCACGGAGTCTGATTCACATTTTATTCTCAGAATAAGTTCCTCTTTCCCCTTGGTTGCCTTTGAGATCTTCCTATCACTGTCCACGGTCACTAGAACCTCCTTCGCCCGCCTGGGTACCTGCCGCTGCCACTCGCTAATTTTGGAAAACAATCACAGCAGCCACAAATGAGTCATTTCTCCCACGGTGGGATATTCTGTGGCCGGTGGGCTGAGTTTTCCCACATCCGGCCCTCCGGACACCTCTGTACTTAGCAGCAAGCCTGTAAATGTGCTGGTGGTTCTGGAGTGGGTTGGGTACTCGTGGTACGCCGTTCTCTTCACTCACAAAAGGGCTCTTTCATGCTCTCATACTGACAGCAACCTCTCATCAGTTTCCTGCAGCTTCCTGGATGCTCCACCGGGTGAAAATCCAGATAGCAGGACCCCTTTATAGCATGGCTGGACCAAACCCAGGAAACTGCGAGCCCATACTCAGAAGGTTCCCCAGTGGGGCCTGGAACAGAAACTGCCGGCATTGCTTTCAAACAGGGAGGTAATTCGAACTTCAGCTTCTGACACGTATTGAGAGTTTGGCGCTATTAATGCCCAAAACAAAGAATGCCTTTCAAGGACAGGTAGTACAAGTACGGGTTTAAACCTCCCCCCCCCCCATATCGGTGACATCTACTGAGGGGGGCCTACTGGTAGCGTTGTGGGACAACCCATGAATTTTTTTCTGGCTATGGGCCTCATGGCATTTTCCTGGAGATCAGGCAAGATGAGCAAATCAAAGCCGGCCACATCTTGGAGAGACAGCACGCATCAGTCTGACTATGGATGGGCTGAGGACGCCATGGGATTCTAGGGTGGTCTATGGCTCAGTGGTTTATGTCACTGTGCTTTTGATTATAAGGCTGCTGGTTCAAATTCTGTCCTTGGCACGTGTCTGCTGGGCCATTAACCAGCCAGCCTCTGCCCCTGAAATGGCTGCTGGCTACACAGCTTGACCCTGGGCTCAGGCCTGCATATGTGTGTGTCTCAAAGCAGAGCATGATGGGATATGTGAGCACTGTACTATGCAAATAAAGAATGTACTATATAAATGTACTATAAAAATATACTATATAAAGATTACGTATTTAAAAAAAAACACTAAGGAAATATATTGAAGACTCCAGGAGCCCTTGAAGTAGACTAAGTCTGTGACCCTTCATCCTCCACTACGTTTCCCAGATGACAGCCGTCACAAAAGCAGTGGTGACAGGCACACACCTGTCCCCCCTGAAAGGTCTCTATTCACCCTCCCAACTGGTGGAGTAGACAGATGCTTCGGCACCTCAGACTGGGAAACAGCTGCACAGCCGAGAGAAGGACATCACCTCAGGAAGGGAGTCCATTCCAGAGTGGCGGATTCCCAGGGTGCACCGCTGCAGCCTAAATGCTCGGGCTCATGGCGTGGTGTCAGGTGGAATTAAATGAGTAGAGCTGGTCTGCTTATTTTTTGCTTTTTTCCCTAACCTGCTCATACTTACACTGCAATACAACATGAGTCCCAGCAGAGTTAACTTGGTGAAGATTTTTTTTCGGTAATGCATTCTTAACTCTAAAGGATTTTTTTTTTTGTGATGGACTGACATCCACTCCATGGTGTAGCCCTGTCTTGAGCCCAATGCATTCTGGGATTGGCTCCAGGAGCCTTCTGCGACCATGACCAGGATAAGCAGTTAGAAGATTAATGATTTTTTTTTTTTTTTTTTAAAGTCTCTGTATAGAAACTGCACAATATAATTGACTTTACTGCTTCAGATCATTCTTTTTAAGAGACTTATTTTAGCAAAGTTTACAATTTAAAGACAGTGCTGTAAATATCTAAGGTCTTTTTGTACTTCAACGATTATATAAATTAATTACAACGATGTGGTAATAACTTCTTGTCTGTGTTTGAACATCTCATCAGTTGCATTGTTTTGCACTATTAGGTAATAACCAGTAATAACTGATTTGAAAACACTCAAGTGGAAAATTAAGAGTCTAACAAATTCTGTTTAGAAATAAGAAATCAGCGTTAAATTATCGTGAAACAAAAAAACTGCCTTATTAGTTACGCAACGCATCGAGGAAAAAAACAGAAACAGCAGTCGCGGTAACTTATGTGTTTTCCCGCAGTCTCAGCAGGGGGCAGTGTAACGCCACAAACGAAACACATGCCGGTTCAATCGCTGTCATTCATACCAACGCACCATAAATTCATGATACTGCATCGCTAACATTCTATGCATTTATTTTATATATGATGTCACTGGAGAAGCAGAGCTGCGGGACTCCGCAGTCCTCAAGCGTGTATCTCCTTTTAATCGCTGCGGCAGGAACAGAAAAATGGGCGCGGCGCTATATTCCTGGGCACTGCCACCCCCGCATCCCCAACATTACTACCAAACAAATAGTAAAATAAATGGTGCTTCCCGCTTCGGGATGTTATTACTGCGCACCTCTATTGCACGATCCTTGCCATCAGACTCTTGTAACTCCAAGGTGCAATCGCACAGGATTCACTGGAATTACCATGAAAATACGGTGCCCGATCACTCTCCTCTTCCTCAGCCTCTTAGTCTTCCTCAATTTGGTTCCAGCCTGCCGATTCTTAGGTACAGTTTTGACAAAGTACAGCCTTATATTGATATGGACACTATGCAGGACTCATTGTAGGTTGGGCTGCGTGGGTAAGAGTAAAAAAAAAATCTATTCTACTGCTAAAACCGCAAAGATCTTAATGACGAAGCTAAGAATACTACAAGTGAAATATCTCGTAAAACGACCGATTAATCCGAGTTTTTTTTTTTTTTTTAATCTTAACCTAAGGAAGGCTGTACATTTTGACAGCTCTATGTGTTCTGTTAACCAGTGCGATTATTAGAGTAATTTCCATAAATAACTAAATAAATAATTCCTAGCCATGCACCAGGTAAACAAGCTATTAGTAGGCTTTTATTAATCTGATATTTTCATATGGATTTCTAATCAATAACATTAGTGCCGCAACGTCAGCAACGAGTATGTGGTAAGCTATTTATGCAGCACATTATTACAAGACAGCCATAAATCAGGTGACCAGACTTGGATTTGCAACCACAGAAGGAAGTACTGGAAAAACTGCAGCAAATATAAAACACCAAGATCCCTCAAAAATCACTCTTATGTTACTAATAAGCACAGGATAAAATAATAAGTCAAGCCCCTGGTCAATTCTCAGAAGTGTTTGGGTTTTGGTTCCTTGAATCAAACACAAAACAGTCTGTCACCACATCATGGGGAATTCAGCCCAAAAGGGTCTCCGAGTCCTACATCTGAGTATCGCCGGAGTAACTATGAAGCCTAAAAATACAACAACCTATGTATGCAAGAGATGTAAGGCATGAAAACCGCATAGTAGCCACACCGAAAATACAGCAGGAAAGACACTCATTATAGTCTCACTGTCGGCAGTTATGGGAAAGTAATTCATCCTGTGCATCGCCTTTCGGTGGAATTGCTGCATGCATAGACTGAGGCTGTCCCAAAATATTTCCATGTAGCTCCCTGAAACTAATGTCTAATATAAGACCTCTCATCCCGCAGTATGAGTCCAAATATCTGCATACATTACAGGACCTCAAACAAATGCTTTGGTATGAAATATAATTCCACAAAAATGGAAAAAAGTTTGATAAGGTGCATTGATGGGGCATTCCGGTGGGGCAGTGGTGGCTTAATGGAAGCACACTTGTAATTGAAAGATTACAGGTTAGAATCCCCGACCAGCAAGGCACCACTGAGGTACCCTGAGCAAGGTACTGCCCCCAAGCACTGCTCACATATGGGTTAAATGCAGAGGATACATTTTGTTGTTGTGTGTGTCAACAATTAATGCCTAAAGATTGTCCCGCCTGGAATACAGCCCAGCAATCCTGAGTGTAGAGGATGGATGGAAGGATGGATGGATGGATTTGTCTGTTGTTGCCTTAGTCAAAGGATGACTATGACATTTAGTGTACAGGTAACCTGTATCATAAACAAATCCATTTACTCCAGTGCTGCTACTGTGAATATCCTGTAAGGTTTACTACAGCGGTGCATGTAGCCTCAGGTTTTGAATCCTGCTTTGTGTATGTAGTGTTTGCATTTGCCCACTCTGTTTGCATAGATTTCCTCAAAGTCCTCTGGTTTCCTCCCATGGTCCAAAGCAATTAGTATATGCCTTGTGATGGTCTGGTATCCCATCCAGGGTGTCCCCTGCCTTGTGCCCTATGTTACTGTGATATGCTTTAAGCTCGTCACGTACTAGTACTGGCTAAGCAGTCTCTAATCAAACAAAGAATCATAATCCTTAACTTGGGATGCCACTTGTAGCCAGCCTGTGTTTCCTGACGATATTCACAGAACAAAATACAGCCACACGGTGACAAATCTAATCCAGGTCAGGACTGGCTGTGTTTTATGTGACTGCTGTGTCTGAGTGCTGCAATATCAGCGACATACTTCAGAAAATACAATCAGCATCTCCTGCCTTTGGATCCAGCAGATCATGGGCCATGAGGTAGCATGGCTAGCTGCCGGTGACACCAGCGGGCACCACGAGTGGCAAAAAGGCGAGAACCCACCCAGTTCAAGCACTGGCCAAAACTGAAATGCACACAAAGCTGCACTTACCAACATCACTGGTACTGGCTGGCAACGGAACCGGGGCCTGGATTTTATGGGTCACGGAAAACCCTTCAAGTTAGCTACAGCAATGCCAGTAACAGGGATGGTGATTTCCTTCTGATGCTGATTAAAACAGATATCTGTCCTAGGACATGTCATAAGCATTGTGAGCCTCAAAAACGTGGTCAGGAAGCAGGCGAGGACCTGAATGGGATGCCCATCCATCTCAGGGCACAAGAACGCCACAGACCACAGGCAATTTAGAGACATTGGTGCATGTCTTTGGACTTCTGGGGGACTTCAGGGTAGCTTGAAGAAACCCAAAGCAGGAAGAAACACTCCTGCAACTGTGTGGGTGTGAGGTTACAGTGCCCCCCCCCCCCCACAGAGCTGCCACAAAAAAAAAAAAAACAAAAAGATGAATGAATATGAAAATGAAAGATCTGAGATGATGATAAAACACTGGTAGGGAAAATAATTACGTGTTTGCTTGGGTGATGGTAATTTTCTGCTTTCATCAGTGTTTCTCTGAGGCTATTCAGTATAAGGCATCACCACACCCTCCAGTGCTAAAGATAGCAGGAACATAGAACAATAACATTTTATTAGATATGTGCATCTAGAATTACTGAACAGTGAATCTTCTCTGTAATCCTGCAGAACATTATTAAATATAGTCTTAATTCCATTACATTTTTAGGAAAAGGTTACTGAAATAGGCACAAGATTTGGTACGATTAGAAAATATCAGTTACCAATTGAAAACTAATTAGAAATACAATTCCTAACCCCGACTATAGACTACAGTATGAACAAATCCTTAAAATTCAGGTACAACGCCAGAATGCTCCCTCACAGAGATCACTAACACTGAGACTACAGAGTTCAAATTTAACTGTTTTTATTGCTGGTTTAAAGGGTCTGTTTCTACCAATTACAACCATTATTTATTAATCACATGTCAGTTAATTTAGCTAATGCATATAACAAAGGTGACGGAGAAGACAAAATATTTTTTTGGCAATAACACACAGATCTGTAAAAGCAAAGTCTAGATGATGTCAGTCACCTTCATTATTTTAAAAACGCAACTGCCACAAATGTCCAAAGCCTGATTAGTGTCACACTTTGATCATATAGGATATTCATATTTATGCTCATTTCAAGCCTGAAGATATTTTGGAAAGTCCCTCATAAAAGCACATCAATGGTCTGTTTTACAAGAATTACATCAGAAATAACAGCACGGACTGACAACTTGTTCCGTCTCTCTATGTACATCACTATTACCCCCATTTGAAGCAAATACTGTTGACTATCTTGGATAAAATGGAAAATGTCAAGGTTTGGGATATTTTAGACAGCAAATTAACATTCAGTACTAATAGTCGACATGCTCAATGCAGATGAAACTGGCAAGCATGAAGATCTGAGTGACTTTGACGATGGCCAAACCGTTATGGCCAGGAGACTGTGGGTCAGAGCATTTCGGACTGGCAGGGCTTGGGGGGGGGGTTAATGGTCAGCTGTGGTTAAAGAGGTCTGATGAGGGGAAAAAACCGTGAACCACCAACAGGGCGTTGGGTGGCCATGACTCATCAGTGCCAGATGTGAATGAAGGTCGCCACACGGTACAAAGCGACCGAGAGGCCACTCTGACGCAAACTGCAGATAATGAGATAAAAGTCAAATGGTGGCGTTCACAATACAAACTATGTTTTTATATAATGCAAAAATATCTTTATGTACAGTGCATGGTAACTATCCTGACTGACAGCAATGTGACGCCACTCTGTAAGTGACCTGGTATAGATCATTATTTGACTCAATCACTTCTATTGTAAAATAACCAATGAAAACGTGACATCCACCCTGCAGGAGCTCTACATAAACTGGAAATAGAAACCAGTGCTGCAAACAGGCTTTACCTTTCTGTGATCATATCAAAGGGCATTTATACACCTTCTGCTAATAAAGGTCTGGGTGAAACATAAATGTAGCTTTTAGGTCAACTTTTAGGTCATCTCAAAAACAATAAAAAAACAGTGTTTCAGAAATTTGCTCTTCAGTTCTGTTAGACATCCTCTGACATTTGAATTAATTTATACTACAAGATAAAAGACCTTGTTATACGTGTAATTTGTATAGTTATGTACTCCACATGTGTGCGGTCTACAGGAAACTGGAGTACTGTGAAAACGTCGACAGGAAAACATGCAAAAGCAGGTCACTAATGGCTGGCCCTGCCTAACATGCAGACACTCTGCGTCCAAACATGTTCTCCCATGGCCTGGCTAACACAGCACGTATGTCAGCACGGTTTCAAGCAGAACGGTCCAATTACAGGCTGATGACACGGCTCAGCGCGGTGCAGGTTAGCAGCTGGGGACACAGTGGCGCGGATTTAATGTTCCCCGCCGGGATGGAGCTGCATCCCAGCCCCTGAATGCTTTCCATTAAGGAATCATCAAAATTTCATGCTTGCTCAGCTTTCTGAAGCTGTGGAGAAACCCCATGATCGTAGGATCCGTAGCTGGGGCAAGTCGCCAGCCTCAAAGAAATAGCGGATGTAACGCATCTTCCTATCGAGGGAAAAATAAATAAGAATGAAATAAAAGTTCACAGTCCACCAGTCAGAATTCACAAAGCGCCGGCTTGTTTTAGTGCTGTCTGAGCACTTGTGTGTGAGAGCAGTGTGTGGCTAAGTTGGTTAGGATGCACTTCTTACCCGCATCAGAGAAAGTGTGATTATAGGGGGGACACATCGGTGTGAATGTATGAATCCAAATTAAATATTGGCCGGCACATTCCCCCCCCCAGTTCCTACGCCCTGGACGTGCTTCTGATCGGAAGGTCACCAGTTCAAATCTCAAGGTCGGTAAAGTGATGTCATGACTGGGATCTTGAGCAAGGTCTTTAACCACCAATTGCTCCAGGGACTATCTGACCCTGCTTCAGTGGTGGAAAACTCAGGTCCAGAAAGTAAAAATCCAGACCAAAATTTTGTCCCAACCAACCAGTTGAGTACTCTGTAATTGTGTCTCTTTAGATTCAACTAGCGGGTTGAAACCAAAAGCAATGACAAACAACAAAATAAACGTAACCGGCATAGTATGGACATTTTGCATGCTACAAAAGTTCAAATAAAATGACACACACACACAATCTAAACCACTGTATTCCCGACCGGTGCGATTCAATTAACAAACAAAAAACTGGCTTCCCACACATCAAAACCTACTTCATTACCACAAAGAAGAGCAGTGATATTGTGAAATACCCACTCACAGTACCGACCAGCTGTACTGGATATAAGCTTAACATTAAAGTGGCGCGAGGGGGGCAGAACATTCCAGATGATCACTGATAAAATATGCAAAGGAGGACATTAAGCTACTGACTAATCTTAGCATGCCAGACAGCAATTGTCCAGAATAAAGTGACACGCTGAAAGACTAATGAGCTGGAGTGATAAACACAAATGCAAACTATCTAACCTAAGGGCTGGTATCCAATGCTTAAAGCAACGTTCCACCAAAAAACAACATTTAAGGGAATGTTGCTAATTACTATTTTGCATGCACTCAAAGAAAAATCGATTATATACAGTGCTTACTTTCTGTCCTCCAAAACATCTCCACCATTAAAAATTCTACTTGTATCTGCAGAACTGGCCCTTTCTGGGACCCTAGTGCTGTTCAGGTGGGGGCCCTGGTGGCAGCTGGGCGGGCCCTGTATATTTTTGTGAAGGCAGATTGATACTTTTATTCAGAATCTATGCTATAGGTAGTTGCATAGCCTATGCCACAGCCATAGCCACAGGCTGATGCACACCTCCCCAGACAGGCCTTGGGCTATGGCATAGGGTATTGCGCAGGTTACGGCATAGAGCACTGTGCAGGGTACGCCATAGAGTACAGCGTAGAGTACGGCATAGCGTATGGCGTAGGGTACGGCATAGAGTACTGTGTAGAGTACGGCATAGAGTACTGTGTAGAGTACGGCATAGCGTATGGCGTAGGGTACGGCATAGAGTACTGTGTAGAGTACGGCATAGCGTATGGCGTAGG
>JAODKE010000001.1:23854015-23866669 GCA_026779605.1 Mormyrus hasselquistii | reverse complement strand
CCGGGGGGGGGGGGGGGGGGGGGGGGGGGGGGGGGGGGGGGGGGGGGGGGGGGTGGTTCAGACTCCAACAGGATATGTCTGAGCAGCTCTTTCTGCATTAATGATAACTGCTGCTAAGTACAGCTGACTTCCAGGGCTGCCCAGACCTATCTGTTTACATTCTGTGGTAAAAGAGCAACCTTTTAAACATCATAAAAAAAAAACACTAATCTATGACAGATGGTGTGGCATTGTTAATCTCAGTCTAGATGATTATTTATGTCTTAGGAGACCTTTATCAAAACTAGACAAATCCTTCATAAGTATTAATTTACTCTACTATTTATATTTCACGGAAGAACAAACTACTTTAAAATATCTTTACCGAGAATCTGACAACACGGCGTATTTCCATTTGTCTCCACTGAGTGTCACTGGTGAGCTAGTGCTTCACGGCATCATGCAGGAGTGTTTTCGGATTTTGGGCATTGCGTTTCTTAGAAAGCTACAAGCAGAACCACACAAGTGCTCTGGATTTGCAGCTTGCAGAAAGTGGGCTTCTATGAAATCTTGATCTGATTACTGCAGGAATATCAGTTTCAATATAATCCTTTAACACGAAATTTAAATATATGCTTACTGAAGCGGTGAAAATCCCCGCTGGGAGTTTTGACAAAGATTAGGTTTGGTCATCTGATGCTCTTCGTTCCTTGTTCCTTTACAAACTACACACTTTCCCTTGAGTGGGGACACGCCCCCAAGCCATCTAAATATGTCCTTCAAGGTTTCTGCAATAGAGGTAGCCCATTAAACAGACCATACATGTATTTGTAGATGACAATATCAGAGATAAAGGTTGTCTTAGCTGTGTTTGATAAAGGATTTGATCTTAGCAGGGGCTGTGGTTCACTGAGACCAGATCATACTGTAAGTGGTGGATCTTTGATAAACAAACACTGGACAGCCTCACTCCTGCTGCTGGGTCAGGGTATAAGGTGTGTTCTCATCACTGTGTGTGCGTGTGTGTGTGTGTGTGTGTGTGCACTTGTCACTAGAGGGCGCTTCTGAAGTTCCGTCTGTGGTTCCAGATGCCCAGCCAAGAGCCCAAGCTCTCCAAAAAGAAGCAAAGGAGGGCCGCGGTGCAGGGAGACTTAAGTAAGCATTTTGCAGTTTGAAACATATTGAACATTTCCTGCGAGGGCTGTGTTTCCTGCGGCAAGCCCGAGCTTCGACTCTCCACAAGTACACCGAAGACCTCGCTAACCTTGCACTTCCTTCCATGAATTTCACAGCAACCCCCCGGCCAGAAAACAGCCCCGGCCTGGCTTACGGTCTAATCTTGCAGATGACCCTAGGTTTCACTTCTGTCGGATGATGAAAAGAGGGGATGGCATAGTTAAAAAAAAAAAAGAAGTGCAATTCCTTCAGGCGATGATCAAGAGGTCAACATCACAGTCGGGGCAATTCACCCAGCCAACAGCCTGTGTCTGGCCATGCGTCACAGATAAATTACTGCCCCATCCCAACTGAGAAGACTGAGATCGACCTCTTGACCCCCCTCGAACCTCTGACACATGCCTAATTGGCAATGCTGAGTACACAGAGGGGCTCTGGGAACTTAATTACACATTATAACTTCTCATGCTTATTAAGTAATGTTAGCCATTAATGTTTAAAGCTGGGGGGGAGACACACATATTAACCTTTTGGTTATTTATCTTCTTATAGACAAGTAATTGGAGAATGTGCCACAGTCAGTAACCGATTATCATTAACCAAATAAATTACTTACCCCCTCCCCCCCCCAACAACAACCTCATCTACCCCTACCACTACGCAAAACAAGTGTGGTTATTGAAAGGCATTAAATTACTGGGGAGAGAAGACACAGGCTGTGTAAAATCCATCGCCTTTGTATTTCCCAGAGCTTAAGATGACTCCTGAAGGTATTTGCATCCTATTATTGGGAAATGAAGGATGCGTTTCGGGGTCTGCTACTTCTGTCTGTCTCCCGATCAGGCCAATTGAGAACAGCTCCCTTCACGTCACGTCAATTCCTGCGCTCAGTGAAAGGCACATAAATAATACAATCATAAGGTAACCTTTAAAATCAACCAGCCACAGAAGCAGATAACAGCAAATCAGGTATATTACATTGGCCATTGTCTCTGGAGCTGAGGAGATGGGAGTTTTAACGTGCATGACTGTCCACAGATCCATACACCATTGATTTCATTATAGTCCCATGGACCTCCATTTACATCATGTGGTCAAATCACTGAAAACTAAACAAACCCAGACAAACATTTGCAGGTCCCCCTGGTGCCCGACACACTATATCTTGGGAAAAGTGGTTCAGCGGAGGAATGAGGCCGGTGACCTTTGCCCTTTCGGGGACCTTTTCCTTCCAAGCACTGTCGCCTCTCTTCCTAATCAATTACCTCTGGCGGTCAGGAGACCACCAAAGATTAGCAGCCCAGGAAAAGAAAAGTTCCGCCCACTGCTTTGATCAAAATATTATTTTAAGAGCAGGAGACATGGAATTCGGCCCTCAGTTTTATAAGTAACCAATCATCTGGGAAGATTTTTTTCACAGAGCGAGGGAAGATGTTTAGCTCTGGAAGGGTAATTGGTTTTTGTTTCCAGGATTCCAAGGCTGCAGTCATGCTTTCCTAGGTTATCAACGAGGTGCCTCAAATAGGGTTTAGTGTCTTCATAAGCTGAGGAACAGGCATGGCTGCATGACTGGCTGCATGGAGAGTCCATCCCATCTTGTCTGGGCATGGAGTGAGGCTGGGGAACGATCCGGGTGAAGATTCTTCTATTACAGCGATGGGGCTTACAGCAGCAGGAGTAAACTGGCAGGCTTTAAGACCCAAGAAGGAACTGCATACATCCTGCTGTGGCACCTGCAGGGTGGAATGGTGCTTTACCCAAACACTCTACTAATAATCTTATCAACTAATTAGAGGACTTCCTGTTTTATTTACGGAGGTCCTCCAGAGGCCCAGCCATAAAGGAGAGGATTCAAGCTATTTTTGGGCAGCGATTTTGCCTGATAAATACGGGGGAAAAAATTGCAGGTCTAGAATTAAAAATGTGCCATGAGATGACGATGTGGGGGGCGGGGGGTGTTTGATGGGACAGGTTTCCTGTGCAAGCTCCTGCCCCCCACAGAAGCTGCTTGGCCTACTTTCACACACGCTCGGAGTCACAGTCGTGTCCAGGAAGCAGACGCGCTGAAAACGCAATAGCTACACACAAACAAGCATTTTTTCCCAGCTCCCTTTGAAGTCAGGGAATAAGTAACTAGACTTTTTTTTTTTTTTTTTTTTAATGAGCAACTGCGCCATTCCCACGCCCAGCATGGCTAAACTCGACCAAACCGTTTGTCTTAAAAGGGCTTTCTCAGCTTGTGGGACCTGCACAGGGAGTACGGCGCAGCCAAAAAAGACACTTTGGGTTAATTTGATGACTTAAGCTCTTGGCTACCCATGTTTATCCGTTTATAGAGTTTTTAAAAAAATTAAAAAAAAGGAAAAGCTGGCCCCGGTCACCAACATCGGTGCTGTGTGGCCTTTAATTCACGCAGTTTGGTGGACTTTCTAGGAGGAACGCAAGCACAGAATCGGTCACAAAGGAGGCGCGAGGAATGGGGGGGCCCATTTACAATGGGTGGGTTCAGCGGCTTTCGGCTGCATCTGAGCCCTCGGTCCCCTGACGCACGCTAATGACGGCATTACAAGTACTGCTTCAGACCGACGGCTGGAGGCTGAGGGATGAAAAAAATGCAACTTTCCTTGTTGGTGGTAGCTTGGGCAATTTTGGCGCCTGCCGCTTGAAAGGTTTCCCATGGGAACCCTGTTCACTGCCGACCGAAGCGGCTCGATGCGGATTCTGGGTTAGCAGTGATTTTTTTTAAGCTTTGGGTTCAAGTCTTAAAAACATCTTAAAATGCACCCCTCAACCATATCCGGATAAAAATAGAAGCGTGGTCCGATGCCAAAACCTAAAGAGACAGAGAAGGGGATGGTGATGAAGAGAGACGATTGACAAGGTCCTTCTTTGATATTTAAAGTGACAGAGCTCTTTAGTACTCATTATGTGCCCAAAAGGGGCGTGCCAAGATATGGAAATGCAAAGGCGATTTGTCAGCCTTTTTGATTGGCACTGCATTTGCAGGCCCCAATCACTTCCTCTGTCTGTAAATGTGGCAATGAACCAACCAGATCTTATAACCCATGCATTCCTTCATGGATCACATGCCAAGAGCAGGTGCCTGTTTATAGTGTCTCACGGCCTTTCCAGCCGAAATGTCACATTCAGGACTCAGAAAACCTGGCATCACATCCAGGATGTCCCCTGCCCTCTCTGCAACCCAACATCGGAGCAGCAGTTAGGAGAGAAAATGGCCATGGATGCATGTTGCAGAAAATGTCACACTGTCAGATGATGGAATGTCCTGACACTATTCTATACAGTGCCTTTAGGTCTAGCTGGCCAACAAATAATGCAGGGAAAATAAACAATAAAAGAATGACCAAATAAACAATTAGATGGAACAAAAAGCAGCTCTGTTCAAGTTCCAGCAACGCCGCTGTGGGAATCTGCATGATGAATGTCTGCATTACCTGGAAGTGTGGGGAAGCATCCATCGACTACTCAGTGTATTCCGCGTCATTGTATTGCTGCATCCATCTACTTGATGCATTCTGACTGTTTGTTGTGACTATTTGTCTATGACTGTTCTGTGTTATTGAATATTGTTTACATCTTTGGGTTTTGAAAAGCTGCATAAAGCTAGTGTATTATTATTATTATTATTAAAGAGCTCAGGAAAGACAGAATTACAGGGAGTGCTGTATCTGCCACTGAGCGTGTTATTGCACTGGTTACCTTCCCATCTGCAGTTATTGTCCAGACAGGCACTGCTTCAAACTCCGCAGCTACCAACAGTAGGGCCTATTTCTCGTGGCAGAAATCACTGCAACTCTAAGGCCATCCAGTGGACATGGCAGAAATGGTGAAATGTGCCTGTCCGTAGCTGTATGGCATTGAGCTGGACTGGAGCATTCAACATAGTTGGGGGGAGGTGTTTAAATACCCCCCCCAGTCATTGCAGGGTATTAGAACTGTCACAAAGGGGTTTAAATGTGCGGCCATCAGACCCGCTGGCATGCAAACAATGCGGTAGTCCCTTAAAAGGCTCTTAATGATGCCCCGTGTCGGGGGCCCATTCAGATCTGGGCAAATGAATTGTTACAAGTCGTGAAAGGGCAGATTACCGCCGAACAATGGCCGTCAAACGTGGCAAGGAGCATGCCGGGCGACAGGCAGACCCTCGGTGGATCACGAGCAGCTGGCGGATCTGGATGGTCCCTTTCTAAAGGGGAGGAGGGACAGGGGACAGCCCCTATTGTTCTTCGGGCCCAATCCCAGAGTCACTAAAGTCTCATCTGCAGACATGGCTCACATAACCGCTTTGATGCGGAATTACAGAGATTTAATAGAGTGTGCTGGACAATCGGAGGTTCGTATTGATCTGTGGGAGCAAGGGCAGATGGGGAGGAATAGCGTGAGGTCAAGGCAGGAGAATAGAATGTTAATCAGGGTCGGCCCTACGGTATCCACCCCGTGGGGATGTGACACAGCCTACCTCAAACCCAAAGTTATTTAAGACTCAGTTCCCCCATTCATGCAGGTTCTGGTGTCCAGATGGTTACAATCCGTAAGGACTTTTCAGGACCATGACTATTATGTTGGCATCTATTCTTCTTGTCAAATTTGCCATACGTACATGAGCCTGTCGATCGGACGTCGGCATTGTGTGCACGGTGGGTGGGGGCGGTGGCCCACATGTCAACAGCTCTTGGGCTTTGTGGAGACAAAAAGTGATAGGAGCCCATGAATTGGAATAACGAGACGGAGGAGGTGCTGCTCCTCTGGGGGAGGCGATTTTCTCTGGTGACCAGGAGTGAGTAGCTTAGGTCCAGAGAGTAAAAGTTCAGATCAAGATGATTTCAACCAATCAGTTAGGTACTCCGTGACTGTGACTCTTTATGCTCATGGTCACCTACCTTACAAAGGGATTTTCAAACATGGGAGTTTCTATGATTATCTGCCTGTCACCCGGGCTGTCCTGGCTGCTCCAGACGTCTTAAGTCCCCTGCAGCAGTGCCACTGTTACCCTGTTTCTGGGGACCAGGTCAAAAGCAGAGGACCACTTGTAGACCACCCATGCATCACCGAGAGCTGCTGCAGCTACAGCAGTCTGCCATACATGAGCCACCAAATGGCAAATGCTAGGACTTGAGAACACACCCACACCCAAGTGCCATGTGGCTGATCAGCTGGAAAACTCATATTATGTCATAACGGCCTCCCGTTTGTTACCCAGGCAACCTCTGAGTGACCTCAGCTATTCCACACAGCAGCATCGCTACAATGATGAGGCTGGCATCCAAATACGGGGTTATCATCTCTTAACGTGCCCCCACTCAAACGTCAAGGAGTCCGGCTAATTGGACGTTACGACAGCCTTAAAGGAGTCTTGTGAAACCCGCACGCCGATTCACACCCAAGTTGGAGCAGAGCGATTATGGCATCCTGAAGGGCGGTGCCACTATTGGCCGGCTCAGCTCTGGAGGCGGGGCTCCATGTGATGACATCGTAGATCAGCCGGTTTTGGGGTGTGGAGCAGCTTGAGAGCTGACGCAAGACGAAGGCCACCCGCCCACCTGAGGGATATGGTAACCTTGGCGATGAAAGTGCCAATCACCGTTATGGGAACACTGTGGGCAGAAGAGAAGCCCATCCTGTTCACTGCTGTCTGTGGTGTAGATGCCTAGATATACAAGGGCTAAAATCCAGGTCATTTCAGGTCCTGCTTGCCATAGAACAGAACAAAAAAGTGATACTTCATTCATTCCCATGGAGAAATAGTTTTAATCTGTCTTGCTCTCCATGAGACACACAGACACATACATAACACAGGGTCAGCATAAAACAATTGGGGCAACTGGGGGTTAAGGGCCTTGCTTCTGGGCCCAACAGCGGCACGAGTCAATCTTTCCCACGTGCAGGATCCAGTAATCGGCAAATAGACCAAGCCAGGACTTTGAGGAACAAAGGACAAAGCCAGCGGCCGGTCTGGCAAGGCTTGCATGGGAACTGCTCCTGTGGAAAACAAAAATCCTTGGCCATCGCGAATTGCCAGCTCGAGGCAGAATGTGCACGTCTATCACCGGATAAGCAGCAGCCTTAATTGTGGCCTGGATGATACACCTGCAGTAAATGTCTTTGAGTCCATTCCCATTACACACACACACACACACACACACACACACACACCACACACACACCACACACACACACACACACACACACACACACACACACACACGGGCTGTGAATCTATAAAATAACTAATCACGCAGTTTTCTGTGATCGATTGCACCTAACTCATTTTGACATAAATATTCCATCTTCTGTCCCAGGTAGCACACGATAGGGTTTGAAAAGTTTGGGTTTGAACTGGTTGTTGTTGTGGAAGAGTTGAGGAGGCAAAGCCATACTGTATGATCTTAACCACACAAAGTTAACAAGTTAACACACATATCCTGCCCTTGCAGTGATAATGAGTCAATAGTTTTAACTCTTCCCCTTCTTTGTTGCAGTGTTTAACTTGGTCAGATTAGCTAGGATTCAGCAGGGAGACGGTGCTGTGACATCACCAATAACCACTGGACCTTCGGACAGTAATATACCAAGTCAAGATTTTATTTTGCTATATTTCCTCCAACGGTGCCAAAGTAATGAGCTCCATCATCACCACAAATGCTACATTATCAAGGCCGAGGGCTGAATGATAACAGCTAATTAACTGTTGACAAGGTGTTGTGAGGAAAGCCCTTCAGCTACTAAGACTGAAGGCATAATTACATAACAAAGATGTACATCACTTGATAGTTACTGGCATTAAAGTGTCATCCAGTAAACTAGATATCAATAAAACACTCTGGAAAACTGCACAGTGACCTTTGTGATCAATAGAAAATAAGATCTTGTCTATTTTTCTGATTTACTCAAGTTATTCAAGTGTTATCTGACTGTGTCACAAATCAAAGCCACACTGCTATTTTACATGCATTTACATAAACTGCCCTTAAAAGGGCAAAACGCAGTAACTACGATAAGACTGAACATGAGAATGTAGCTGAAGAAGGTAAATGATAGCGTTTTCTTCAAAACCAAACATTGGCGAACTTATAAGATATTTTGTCATAAACCAAAGTCTTAGAGATCTGATTTTAGTCAAAGCACGGTTTTCAGAATATATATTCAATGGGTAACACTGTTAACTTCCATAAGTGTGTGTTTGACTCCCAGCCTTGGCCCTATGCGTGGGTGGACTTTTCATTCGCTCCCTGTGTTCGTGAGAGTTCCCTTCAGGTACTCCAATTTCCTTGTGCAGTCCTTTCTAATCGTGTTTCTAATTTGCCCACAAAGTGTGTGTGTGTCCTGTGACAGACTGGCATTAGTTTAAGCAGAAGCTGCTGCTTGGCATAACAAATGACCATACTGATCCTCCCCAGGTCACGGAGCGGTTACGTTCCGTTGAACCAAAAATAAGTAAGAAAGAAATATCGTAAAGAGAAAATGCGTTTTAATACAGTACACCTACTCACTAGCAGCAGCTGATGATGGTTTTGGGAAAAGTGTGAGAGATAACGGGTCAGAATGGAAAAAAAGGGTCTGCAACCGTTTCTAAACAGCTGGTAATGCCACTGTCATCGATCTCCGGAGCTCATGACGTCCATCCAACTGAAGGTTTTTCCGCCAGACACAAAGGCTTGATTGATTTGGTTTTCACTTTCCTGGCTTCTACACACATTTGTTTACTCAATGACACTCCCTTCTGTGCTGGTATGTGGTCCAAAAAAAAAAAAAAAAGCAGTCTATCCGGTCACATTGTGAGGAACAGACCATAGTCTTTCAGCCCTGTCTACGCTGATGACAATGACAACCCAGGATGCTATGAAAGGTCTTATTAGCACTAATGCAACCGTACCCACACATCTCTCGGCAAAGCTCACTCATAATATTAAACTGGAGACATCATGTTGCAGAAAAGGAAAAAGTAAGAACAGTAAAATTTGTGGCCCCAGAACAGCCTCTAAAGTCCAATTACTCCGCCGCTAAGATGAAGGGTCAAATCCCTTAAACATATGGGCTGATGATGTCATTTTTTTAACCGGAGAAAATGGGGTCGTTAAAATAGCCATGGGACCCATGACAAAGTACCGCCTTGGCAACGGAGGCTATACTATTAATGCAATGAAAACTTCTATTCATTCTTAGAGGTTAAGTGAATAATTTTTGTGTGATATGATACAGCTTCAGGAATGACTGAGCATGATGCTGCTGCTGTATGCTAGTTCAATGGAGCTCCAATAAGGCACAATCAATGACTGGCATCAACCAGCCATACAATCACAAATGATGATACGCAGCATATATTTGAGATCTGATGGCATTGTGGGTGCCTTGGTGGCTCGGTGGGTGGCACTGGACCCTCACAGCACCTGGGGTGAGGGTTTGATTCCCATCCCAGTCAATATGCATGGACATTTATTCTCTCTGGGTTTCATCCAAGTACTCTTGGTTTCCAGTCCAAATGTTTGTGGCCTGGGGGATTGCTGACCCTGCATTTCCCGTAGGGTACTGTGATGGATCGGCATCATGTTCCAGGTGGTCCCAGTACTCCTGGGGTAGAACCGAGGAGCAGATGCAAGGTTCTGGAAGATGGATTAAGAGTCAGATGAACACATTACTGCGCATACGAGATGTTTCCCACTCAGCTCTTCACAAGTCTCCAGTTCCTGATGCAAGTGACATCTAGAAGCAGCACCGATTCCAACAAGAGAAAATAAGCACGCTTCTGAACTCGGGGATAACAAAATCCTGGGCAGCAGTGCATTATGGGTATATGTTCTTTCCTCTGCGAAAAGGTCACTTACTAAACCTGAATCTAAAATGGCTAGTGTCCACTCTGGAAACGAGCTAAAGGATGTAAACTGCCTGGTTTCCTTAGTTTGAAGCCATTGTGGGTGCTGGGAGGGAGCATGCACACTCTTCATTTAAAATGTACCTGGGGATGTTGCAGTAGAAAATATACAGGCATTAAACTAGGGGGAAAGCAGAGCTTTTCAGGTCCAGTTAATGTGGGCCACTGTCTTCATCACAAGTTGAAGCTCTGCTGTATAATGGAGAAACTCCATTCCATGCAGCTGGATCCTCAATAGATATTTTATCCAGGATAAATATGATGAGAGACGTGGGAGGTGGGGCCACTGTACCACACTTCTCCATTGGTGCCTTGAGCAAGGCGCCTACCCCTGTGCAAAAATGTCACAGGAGCGCTGGAAAAATGTCCGACCCTGTGATCTGAACTGTATATTTGCGTCTTATAGGACAGCAAGATGCGATACGTGAAAACTAAATAATTTACATGTACTTGTACCAATGGCAAATAAAGCTTCATTTCACTACCAGAATGCATAGGTCATCCTCTCACTCTTATCCCGCTTGGGGTGGAGCCTATCCCAGGCAGCAAAGGGCACATGGCTGGGGTTCACCATGGTCAGGAGCAGAGATGACAGCAGCAGTATATGACGGAGCTCGGACGCAGGCAAACAGCTTGGTTTCCGCTCTGCACAAGGCTCTGCCGTGATGCACAACTGTGACAGACGCAGAGCCCGACGTCAAACAGCTGCTGTTAGTCTGTTCTAGTCCCTGCCCTCTAAGTACGAAATGCTAATGCACCGGAGCTGGGCACACTGTACTGTCCATGGCTGAATCATGCAGCCCAACGTCAAACAGCTGCTGCCAGTCTGTCCTAATCCACGCCCTCCGCATGTGAAATGCTAACGCAGCCCCCGTTACGATGTCAGCGCACAGTTTGGGGCTGAATCACATAGCCTTCCAGTCTCTAACAGTATGAGTAAACAAGACGTTGTTTGTCACCCAGACTGTGGGTTTAGCGGTGACATGCAAGACCATTTGGTTGTGTTTGTCACGCTTGCAAACGGAAATCAATACCAGCTCAAGCAGGAATTAACAAAACATGGGAAAAATGCTATGGAAAAAGACGCTATTTATGTCGCTCCTGTGAGGAGAACCAGGCACTTGGCACATCAGGGCTGATAGGAGGATTTGACCACTTTCAATCTGAAGAAATATATGATGCTACTCTATATTCAGATTTAATATCAAACTGAAAAATCAAGCTAGAATCAGCTCCATGCTGTGTGTTTCACCTGCAGCAGGACCCATTACCCGCAGCAGGACCCATTACCCGCAGCTTTCATACCATTTATGAAGAAATGATCATAAATCAGAAATTGATTAATGAAATAAGACAGACCTATACACACCTTCACAGTTCCACACCCAGAAATTTCCATTCTGCCATGTGCTAGTTGCCAGAATATATACACACAAATATATAATATGAAAATATCTAGCTACAAATTTAGCTACGTCTACCAAAGAAAGAAAAAAAAAAACAAGAAAGAAGCTGGCATAGCATATATATTCATCTTTTAAGGAAATTGCTAAACTTCATAAGTCCCAGCATCATGGGAAAAGCCTAAAATTAAAATAAATTTCAAAATGAAAATTAAAAACATGCTGTAAAGTTCATCAATACTCTTAAAACATGCACAGAACAAAAAAATGCACAAGAGAGAAGGTTGCTTGGCAACAGTGAATGTGTGCAAACTAGATCTCATGCTGTCAGAAACAACACCCCAGACAGTCCTGTCACTTGGTCCGACTATGTAAGTCGTGCTCGTTCTACAGTCACCAACTTGTACAATTTCTAGAAGTACAGGATGGATCACTTGGAAATGTATAAGTTAATAAATGTGAATGCTGTGTGTCCTTGTCATGATAGGTAGGTCTGAAAATATACTATTAATTTATTGTACATTGCACTTAGACTATATAGACAAAAGCATAGGGACACCTGGCCATTACACTTACAGGAACTTTGATGACATCACATTCTAAATCCATAGGCATCAATATGGAGCTGGTCCCCTATAACAGCTGCCACTCTTCTGCAAAGGCCGTCCACATGATTTTTGAGTGTGTCTGTGCCCATTCAGCCAGAAGAGCATCTGTGAGGTCAGGCACTGATGTTGGACATGAAGGTCTGGCTCACAATCTCCATTCTAGTTCATCCCAAAGGTGTTTGATGGGGTTGAGGTCAGGGATCTGCATGGGCCAGTCAAGTTCTTCCTCATCTTACTATGACTTTTTGGACCTAACTTTATGCACTGGGGCACAATCTTGCTGGATCAGGAAAGGTCCTTCCCCAAACTGTTGCCACAAATTTGGAAGCACAGATTTGTCCAAAATGTCTTGGTGCTGAAGCATTAAGAGTTCCCTTCACAGGAGCTAAGGGGCATAGACCAACTCCTGAAAAATAGCCCCATACCATTATCCCTCCTCCACCAAACTTTACAATGTAGTCAGACAGGTAACATTGTCCTGGCATCCGCTAAACCCAGACTCACCCATCAGAATGCCAGACACAGAAGCATGATTCATCACTCCACAGAACACGTTTCCAGTGCTCCAGAGTCCAGTGGCAGTGTGCTTTACACCACT
>JAODKE010000001.1:23821440-23840779 GCA_026779605.1 Mormyrus hasselquistii | reverse complement strand
TTTGGGAAGATTCGTTTGTTGGGGTGGGCACGGGATAGCCAAAACCCAAGCCTGGGGCATTTAACCCCGGCCCCCCCCCCCCCCCCCCCCCCCCATTGTGGTTTTAATGGGGATTTACCTGGATCGTGTTTCACTGTTGCATTGTTCAGCAAATTACCATGTGAATGCAATTTGAATACGTGCTAATGCAGCTGTTTAGCACTTGTGATGCATTTTCAAAAGCCGACGATTAGTCACGGGGCTCCAGATAACCGATGTCAATTGGCGATTTTGGCCCTCTTTTGTGCTCGAGATATTAGGGCTTTGACGACGTAAAAGAATCAACATAACCGATGAGAAAATGCTAAGACAAAGAGGGAATTTGGCGGTTCCACTTCAAAAAGTCGACTTAATAGGGTTGGCGAGTTAACCGAGGTCGAGATAAGTGGGTTTGACTGTATGACTGTAATTGCTTATTTCCACCATAGAACAATGAATCTTTGTCTGGCAACTTTTCAGACATTGAAGAACATTCTCAAATTGAAATGGGAGCCATGTTATGCCTTATTACAAAGATTTGAGTGAATTCATTTGCTACCGTAATACCCTAGTATTTGTGCACTCTCGAACTATGTGGATGGCTTGATCATAGTTTCGAGACTCCTGCATGTCTCTGGCTTTGTGACACAAAACCAATAGCAGAGCCAGAAATCACAGCATGGGCAGGTCAGCAGAATATCAGGTGGGCCAGTCCCATAACAATTCACTTGGCGACAAAATCACACTACAGACGCAACTATATGTTTTTTCGTCAATTTTTAAATGAGCCATGGCATTGCTAAGACCAAGTGAACAGTCATTTCATCGCACTGTATCGCTCACTTTGAGCGCTGAATGGGCCCAAGACCCGCCGGGTCCGCCTGCGCCGCAGCAGGAGACCAAAACTTCAGCACAACTTAATTAATTTCGGAGCTCAAAATAGCAAATTGAGAGCACGAAAACAAGTAAATCATATGCACGTTTTAGGGATTTTGTGAATTTGATTTAGTATTTTGTGGGAACATTAAGCTAAATTGTGTGCATAATTTAGTATAGCGTGTGCACAAAAAGAAAGCTGTTTATGGCCCTGCAGGGCTCTGTGCCTGCAGCCTTTTGGGGGCTGTCAACAACATTGCATGAGGACAGGTGTGATATCTCCAGCACTCTGACACCACACACCCGTGTTCACACCCAGGGCCTCCACATGGAGCACCTGCAAGTGTCATCTTGGTCAAAAAACTTCCGAAATTTGTTCTCTTGTTTAATACTTACTTTGTGTACACAATATATATATATATATCAGTGCCCTTCAAACACGTGTGGCAGTTTCACACAAAATTCCTGTAATATTTATGGTATAACAAACTCATGGGTGAACAAATATGTTCGAATCTTAACAGCCTTGGTTGTATTTTAATTGATCTGTAGTATATTTCTGGTAGATTTAATTTTGGAGTAGAATATTTCACCTAAACATTGGCTTCATTTTCAAACAAGCTTTACCGTCTTGCATGTTTAATCAAAAATGTTGGTGTTCTTTCCCAGCCAGTGTGGGCAACTGAATAAAATTGGAATACTAGTACATCCATCCATCCATCCATCCCTCCATCCATCTTGTAACATTTTATTCTGGTCAGGGTCATGGGGGGCCCAGGAACCTCTCGCAGACAGCAGAGGCCACAGGGCTGCTGTTCACCCTGAACGAGGTGCCAGGCTAACAGTACTTTACTTTCTTTGTACATTCAGCTGGCAGTTAGGAGCATTACATCTCTAACCTGTGCATCAGCTTCTTACTTCTCGGATCACCTCTGCATTCACCTGGAAGGGCCGCTCTGCTTCACTAGACATGATCGCACTATTCCTGCTGCCCCGACTGTTTCCTGTTCTTGTTCCCGCTCCCGTTTTCGTGCCTTGCTTCTACACAAATTGTGCAACATCGAGCATAACGCACACACACACACACAAAGCTTTTCCTTCCATTTTAGGCCTCACACCTGAGCTCAGTGGCATGCCGTGTAAAAGTTCTTTGCACTACATTTACTGTTGGAGTCTAGTGCAGATGTGAAATGTCAGTATATTGGCCTTCTGTCCTGAGTGTACGGCCGCATTTTTCCTGATGCTGTGTGAGATTGGCTCGAGGCACAGCCTGTCCTGGATAAGCTCAAGACTGGTCAAGTCAACTTTATCATTGTGCCGATGCCCCACAGAATTGTTTAGTAGGCTCAGACTCATTAGAATCATTCACACACGCATACATCTATAGTAGGACTTTTTCATAGAGTTTGTAAGCTATTGAAAAATGGAGGGACGCTCATTCTGTATTCTTACTAGGCGCCTTCTTACCTTGTGGTTCTGCATTTGCAGGATGTTAAGCCTGACCTGGCGGCCCCCATTGCCCCAGCCATTGCCTGATTCTGTGACAGTAAGCAGGTCCAGTACTTCCACATTATCATCGACTCGGTTCCTGTGCTGCTCATGTTTATAAAATAAATGGCTAATATCCGGTGTTCATGAGTAACGCTCGGGGTGCCTGGTGCTTGTGTATCACAGCATGCCTTGCCAAGAGGTGAGAACATTTTGTTGAGTCACTTTCAGCTCGTTTTAGCTCTTTACATGCTCTTTTTTTTGGACCCCAGGGTGTTGCGGAAGAGTTGGGGTCATGTGTCTGTGAAAATGAATGTGAATGTACAAAAAAAAAAAAGTCAGGCAGCACCTGTCTGGTGCTTCCATGACAGTTGCCGCATGGTGCGTGGTCACGCCTCCCTCGGGCCACTCATGCTGCTAGAAGCCGGCTGATGGACTCGCGGCACAACTGCGGTCATCCGTCCAGACCTCGCGGGAGGGCGGCTTCCCATCTGGGCTCCGTGGGCAGTGCGGAGAGCAGGGCCCAGTTGGTGCCGATCGCTCCAATGGCATCCTAGTCACACTCTGTGTATCAAGCCACTGATTTTACGTGATTACCCACAATCCTTCAGCAGAACAGTAATCCGAAAGCAAATGTGGTCTATTAAGGCCTCAAACCCTCAGTCTCGTCCTTGTGATTTAAAAAGTCTGAAGAAACAGAAGGAAAAGTGGTGTGTGGGTGGTGGGAGTAATTTATTCTTCGGCGATGACTGTTATGAAGAGCAATTTGGCAGCGGGAGTGCTGATTAATTCCGCAATTGAGTTTGAGAGTGAAGATTTAGTGCACAACAAGGCATTATTGACAAAGGACAATATGAATAAAAGGCATTTGATACCTGCTTTGAAATGCGCTGTCTGGGATATAATTAAGTTTTTGTTTTAATAGTGTTTTTTCTTGTTTCCAAATTGTGGAACTAGGTTTTTGTGTCTTTGTTGATTTGTGACTGTAATGTAAGAAGCATAAATGGCTGTGAAGCAGCTTCGTGTGGATTTTTGCCATCTTTTCTTTTTCACCGGATATTAGTTGTCTGGAGTCCAGTAGAGCTTAGCTGCGATCCTGTGATTAGCGGTTAGCTGGGGCCCAGCTGACGTGTGCTCATCCACCGCGTGCCTGTCTCTTGATTCCGCGGCCCGTGTCAGGCATGGTTCCAGGCAGGCCTACTGTCCGCGGGGTCGATGTGTTCCTCGCTGCTGCCCGGCAACCGCGCACTGTTTCCTCTGTGGATCGATGAAGATGTATTTCAGCAGGTTGAGAAAATACCTTGGCCAATTAGTGTCCTTCCCCTGGCACCCTCGATCGCCAAATGAGCTCAAGTGCACATTTAGGGATCGCACCATTACTGAGGCCCTCGGGAGACCCCTTCCATACGGTTTTAACCCCGCAACAGAAAACACAGATGCAGTTACCAGCTGAAAATGGTGATTTGGGCTATGGCATATAAGAATGAACTTTTCATTGCTCATAATGATGACTAGAATCCAGTGACCGCTGAGCTGTATTAGGAATCATTTACTGTAATTATATGTGCTGGTGGATGATGATGTGCTGGGTCCCTGGAAAATCGCCTCTGGCCAGACGAGTTAAGATTCCTGGCTTACAGAGACATTTTGGGCTCTCAAGGCTCTCTTATGTGCAGATAATGTTACAGTTTGCATCTGCATTGTAGCAATAGCTGATTGTGATTGAGAGTGGATGCAATTGGCTGCGTTTTAGCGATTCTTTTCTTTTGAGTCAGCTGACCACATCGTGCAGCTTCTTTATTGCTGTCAAGTGGCCTTAAGTGCCTGTTGATGGACACGCCACTCATCCAATCAGCACTTAGGCTTCTGTGTCACATCAGCTGATTTGAGACTGAAAGAGGGCGGGACTAAAAGTGGCATAAATGGGAGGTGCATTTGCTAGCTGTTATTAGGTACCCAGGGCAGGGGAGGAGCCAGGTTAAATGGGGCTGAAAAATTTCCAGTATTAATTCAGAAAATGTATTTAAAACATTTTAATAGTTTTATCATATAGGGATGTGTAAAGACAGGAAAACTACTGAAAATTTGCAGAAAATACTAGATGATAGCAAATGAAAGTCATGCTGAAGTACTTGCCCGTCATTTCCAACAAGTGGGTACAAACTCAATGAGATGGGGTCAGACCTCTAATGCACCGCCATTCGGGGTCTTTATTTCATCTATAAAACAAATTCTCTTTTCTCAAAACTGCCTCCGTTCATCATATTACCAGCAATTAAACATTTTATTTTCAGTGACTCTCAGCCCAGTTCTCTTTCAGTCAGTGTAGCCTTGACAGAACTCGCAGGAATCCCTGTCAAGATGCATCATGAATATTCATAACCGTTTAGTCAAATTTAGTGTGCTAATTCTTCTGAGTGAACATAACATAACTTGTACTTGAACTGGAACCTGGTGCAAATTCCTTTTTTAATTAACTGTGTAGTGGATTTAAATTAGCATCATTTGAAAAACAGTAAATTAGAAATTAAAAATAAAGGTGTAAGAATAGACCCTTTGTGGACACACTTCTCTAGTGTTGCTATCTGTTTCTTATCTCATCTTCTAAAACAAAATTTTACACATTTGCATACCTGTATGTTTTTTTATGTAAAGAGGAAAATCAGGTTAAATACCTTGCTTAAAGGTCGAAGAACAGGCCCCCCCTCAGACTTGAACCAGCAATTCTTAATCTTTATTTTGACTACTGTGCTGTCAGCATTTACCTTATCGCCATCTACTACCTTATGTTTTTGCAGTATAGCTATGCCCCGGATGGTTTTGGGCTCTTTGTCTTGTTACCCATCCACTTGATTGTGTTTACTACCTGAGTTTCTTCCAAACACCTTCACGTCTTGGGGAGTGCTTTGTAGTGTTGTGAAGTTTAAGGGGAGGCCGGAGAACACACACACACACACACACACACAAAAACCTGTAAGGTAGAGCATTGTGCTTGTGATCAGGTCGTCTCTGGTTCAAATCCTAAGCTGAGCAGAGTGATGTCACCACTGGGGCCTAAAGCATAACCCTTAACTCCAAATTGCTCCAGGGAAAGTCTGAGCCTGCTTTTTCAACAGTGTTGAATTTTAAAATAAATGCATGTGCATTTGAATGACTGCTTATCTGAGCTGATATACATGAATTCAGTGCCTTTCCATGGCTGACTGCCCAGTACTTGCAGTTAAACCCTGTCATGCCTGGCTTTGCTGTTTGCTAAACTTGTTTTTCAGTGGTTCTCTGTGGCATATCCATGTCTTTGGCAGGGAGAAACCCACAATATTATCATGTAGGAAGAAAAACAGGGCCTTAGCGCTGAATTACACGTCCTCGGCCTGAGCTCTGCCCTTAGAGTGTGTGTGTGATAAGGGGCTGCTCAAGCGCTTTCGCAAGGGCATATCATCAGGCCGGGCCCCCGAGGACCCTGGGAGGCGTCATTAATATGCATGCGGAGGAGGTCAGCTAGCACTTTTCGGCACAAACTTAGAATAATTGAGTGTATTTATTATAATGGTCACGAAAATTTATATGCGCAAGTTCATTATATGGTACAAGAAAGGTATCCCTGCTCTGATTAATGGGATATCATTTTGTTATTAATACAATGAATGTACAGGGACTCTATTTTGAATATCAGTTGGCCATCATCAGGGTATCAGGTTTGTGGGTGGGACAGTAGGTAGCACTGTGGTCTCACCCCTCCAGGCTTTTAGGTTCCATTCCTGCCCCTTGCTGCGGGTGTGTGGATTTTTCGTATCCCTGCGTTTGTGTGTGTTTTTCTTTGGATACCAGAGACGTACAGTTTAGGTGAACCGATGTCCTTAAATCGGGCGGGTGCGTGTTCTTTGGTGGACGGGTATCCCATACTGGGCCCCCCCCCCCCCCCCCCACGCATTCCCCGTGCTGCCTGGGATAGGCTCTGGGGTCACTGTGACCCCATACTGGGGGAGCAGCTTGTGGAAAACGCATGGAAGGACGTGAACTTGGGAGTATCACTGTTTCGGTGCAGAAAAGTGGAAACCAATAAAAGGCAGTTAGATAAATAACAGCTTCTCCTCCCACAAAAGCAGAAAATCATTAGGGGGCGGTTTCTTCAGCATAAACCAAACGAGGAATGAGAAGGAAAGAGTTTTGCGCAGAATGCAGTTTTCGTGGCTTCTTGAAGAGTTTGGGCACGAACAAATGCGTCCTCAGCAAGCGCTCTGAACAGAGACGTCGGTGGGCTGGATTCAGTCAGACGGGAAGAGTCCGTTGTAATATCATCCTGTAATGCGCCTTGTGTCTCTGCCGTTGAACTGTTCATTTCCTTGCCCGCGTGGGTGGAGGTCGTCCCCTTTTCTTGCATTATGACACAGTATGGGATGTGTTCCTGTTCAGCCCAATGTACAACTACACCTTTGGTGGCTGCCCTGAAAAGACTCTTGCAAAAATCTTGAGTGCTGAATTTTTAGAAAACAAATCATTCGCCTGCCTAAATTGCAGGTTAATTGTCCTATTAAGCATGACGGCTTGAGCTAATGCTTGCGTGCAAGCAAAATAAATGAGTGATTTTGACATGAAAGATCGGAGATAGCTAGTGTATCACAGTATAAGTTTGGGCTGAATCTCTATGGTTAAACAAGAAAGGGGTAGGACTTGGAAAACAAACTTTTCTGGTATTGCAAATTAGCATAGATATGCGTGGATAAGGATCTCATCATCACAAGATGTTATGTGTTAAAGCTTATTTGTAGTTTCAGTTTCATAGCTTAATTCAGTATTTTCAATAGGTTGCTGCCAGTTATTAGGAAACTGGAGTTCGCATGTGACCAAGTCTTCATTCCATACGTCTGACTCGGGGCAAGTGTCATGAAGTTCACCAGAGCGCATTTTAAACATTTAATAAGAAATGCGACATGGATTCCCTCGGATGCCTGGGTTTATTATGGGGGCAGCGCATTAAACAGCATGCTTTTTCTGCATGGTTTAACTCCACATCGGGGGCGGAGCTGACGTTTCACGTGGGAGGAATGTGGTTCCTGCTAGTTTGAAGCTCAATGCTGTAGTATAACAGTTTGCACTCAGCAGGTCACCTGCTTGCTAACACCAACAGCCTGCTTCCAGCAAACGGAGTGTCATTTGGCCACGACTGAATACATGCAGCATGCAGATGGGATCAAGAGGTTCACTCAGTGCCCCATAATGCCCTATAATGGGCAATATGTGTGATCGAAATCAGTGTTTCCTGACGCTGTCCTTGAGGCCTGCCAGACAGTCCATATTTAAACATGGGGTAGCGTGGGCTAAGCTTCTGAGTATCTGTGGTCTGGGGGTCGCAGAGGACTGGGCTGGGAAACACTAATCGAAATGATTTTGAATGTGGTCTGACTAGTGGTGACATATGTGCTGGATCCAACATGTTCGAAACAGTGACCAGGGATTTTCATGCACTGCGGTGTCGGAAACGATCTCATCAGTGACACTTCTGAGGGTGAAATTAACACCTGGTTATTGAAGGGGGTCAGAGGGGAATGGCCAGACTCATTAAAGACTCAGGAAGGTCTCGTGCAAAATGGGACCGAACACCATAAGGAAAGATTCTAGCACATTGTTAATTCAATGCCCCAAAGAATTCATGTTGTTCCCTTGACAAAACGGGACCCCACCCAGTCCGAGGTACTTCATGAAGTACCCACTGAGTATGTACAATGTGTATGTGATATCCAAAGGTATTCATTTTAAATGCTGTTTCTTTAATGTGAAGGTGAAGCAGATCTGGACTCAATATGAAGATTTATCTTGAGCCATATCAGATTCAGCTCACAGTTGTTCCAGGTTCAGATTCTATATCCTTGCATGCTGGAAGTCTGGACCATAGGATGTATCAGTTTTTTGGGTCCAGGAATGTTCTGATGGACTTGGGGCCGATCCCAACAGGATACTGTCTCATGGAGAATAAGATGGGATGGGCAAAAAGAGAATTTCCCCACAGGGCTTAATAAAGTATCACTACACATTTTGCTATTTATAATCTTACTGAGGACCGACTGAAAACAGTTGCTTGCTCTGGAATACAGCACTTCTTGTCAGGAGATGCCCATTGAAAATAGCAGTATTCCGTCTTCCCTTCATTGATAGATGATCTGACATTCTCTTATAAAATTGTCTGGTACGAATATCATTCATCTGCTCACCATTCATTCTTCCGTCTTCCTACTGCTTATCTTGGTCATAGTTCTGGGGTGCTCTGGAGTCTATTCCAGGCAGTGCGGGGCTGGAGACAGGGTTAGGGTTCGGCAGTGCGTGGTTAGAGACAGGGTTAGGGTTCGGCAGTGTAGGACACAAGACTGGAGTTCATGGTGGATGGGATGCCAGTCCATTGCAATGAGATCCATAATGAAATTATGTATGTAATACTGGATTTTAAGGAGCTCAAAATTCTGATATTATCATTCATTACCGATGAAATGCGGCATAATTAAACTGGAAGTACTTGCTATACTGATGGATATGATTTTGACAGCAACCTATAAAGTCTTAAAATATAAATTTGTTTATAAATGGCCGATTTTCTATGTATGACTTATTCTTAAAACAAGTAAATAACATGGACTCTCACAATGTTGAACTCTCGGACAACAGCATATTTAAAGTACATTGTTTGTCCTACATAAGAAAAGCACATTTCAGATGAACAGTCAAAAGTTTGGTGTGGTAAAATGCAACATTTCCATTCCCAGCGGATCAGTAACAACTCTTTGCCCAGACCGGCTAATGATCCCAGACTGAGAGTGGTAGGTCAGCATCAGCTCCAGTGAGAGAGCTCCTTTTCCCATCATAAATTTTTAAAGAGACATTATCGCTGTTTTATCGGTGGATCTTCCACCGATGCGGTACATTTGGGGAACCTTAATACTGGCCTATTGTATCGGCAAAGTGATATTTCAGTCCTGCGCTACGTCTCCAGGCATGTGCGGGCGATTGGGGCCGAGGGAAGTAACCGGAGTGGCTGGAGAAAAGCAGGGGGAGGACATGCAGATTCAGGAGGGAGCAAGAACCCTTTGCTTAAGTTTTCCTGCCTATTTGGTTACAGATGAAAAAAGCAGCTACAGTGTACAAATACCCTGCGAATCCTACAGTAGGATTAGACCAAATACAAATATGCAAACATTCTGAATATCGTATGGAGAACGAATGCAGTTCTGAAACTAATTACGAGGTCACTATATTTTTACACAAATCTTCATCTTTAAATCCTGGATCAATCCTGGTTCTGCTAGGCAGATGGTAACACTGAGCAGTAGGATGACATCAGCGAGAGCAAAGTGAAGCAGGAGATACTGCCAATAATCAAAACTAGTCAGGTAGAGGGCAGAAGCAGAGATGACCATCACCTAATCGGACAGTGCCTCAAGTGACCTTCAAAAAGAAGGGAAACATTAAGTGCGGGTGTGAAGTGCACTGCTATAGGACGATTCGTAACGGACTTCTAAAAGCAGGACTGAAGACCCATAAAGCAAGGAAGAAGCCCTTCATTAATGAAGCAGAGAAGAGCTGGAGTTTGCAAGAAAAAAAATGTGCACACCCATAAACTGGGAAATGAGTGAAACTGAAAATTTTGTAGTCGCTTAATTTTTTCCAGAGCTGTGTATTCAAGGGTACTGTACCTCTAATAAGACTTTTATGTGAGTCAGAACTCAGCGTTTTCTGGAACTCAGTACTATGTTTAGTACTGTTGGCTATCACCTTATCACCAAAATACCAAAACATTTCTGGTATTACTGAATGTGTGCAGTGCTACATTTAGTGCTATTGACTGTCACAGCTTGCTAGCCCCTTGTTTACCAGAATATATAACATTACCAGTATTAGTGAAGGTGCTTACATCAGTGGTTTGTGCCTTATTAGTACTTGGCTGAAGTTAACTCTTGTTTTAAATCTCTTGTTATTTAGCACAAACATGCTTCCTGTAGGTGCAGCCATGGATATCTTGCTTATCCCTTTGAAATCCAGGTTCTAGCAGCACCCAGGCCGTTTTGGTGATGCTGCCAGATACTGCCCTGGGCTCGCTTTGGAAAGATGGAGCATAACGGGGTGGATCTCACCATGACGGTAACTGAGATCATTTCAAAAGTCAGTGGGCTCCGTTTCCCACCTGCACAAAGCGCGACGCAAAGTGGGTTGGCTAGTTTCCAGCGTGTTGCTCGTTTTCGCGCCATGCGCCACGACCTCGAAATAGTAAACGCGTTCGTCTGCTTGTATGAGTGGTGTTTTTCCAATGAGGCGTGGCTGGGTGCGTTGCTATTTTAATACAATGCAAAATCATTGAGCGTTTGACCGGCAAAAAGCACGTTAAAAGTCAATTCCGCATCGCTAACCGGTATTTAAGTGCCGCGTTTTGGAAACGTGTAGGGGCGAGGCTCATAATTGACAAAAATATGTGCTTCATATTTGCACTATTGGTATTGTTTTATTTATATACATTTTACTATAGAGTACAACTGGTCCTTTGACGTAATCGTACTGGTTAATGAAACACCAAAAAGAAAAGCAAAATTAAGTAAAGAACTAACCATACTATTAAAAAATCTTTCAAGTTCATTATCAGAATTAAGCATGAGTTGTAATTGAAAGGATATTTGGATTGCTGTAAATGCTTTTCAGATAGTTAGATAAGTATGGGGGAACATTACAATATAGCCATCAGAAGGTTGCGGCATTCTTTGTGATGTGTAACATTGCCATGCATGGTAGACGTATGTTGGACATAAATTAGCGCACATTAGAGGAATTTATATGGCGTGACGCTGAACAGCATGTGCCGATGCCAACAAAGGAGTGAACACCGGCAACCGCACAGGCAAGGAAGGATCAGCTGGCAGAAGAGCTAAATCATCTGTAGCCTGGTGAGGAATCTAAATTGTGAAAATACCAGCCTTATATATGCCTTTTATTAAAACATTTGAAACCACCTTAAAAACTGTGGGTTTTACTTGAACAAAGGTTGCACTTTTATTTATATTTTGCAAACTGGAGACCCAGAATTAAAATAAGTATGCTTTTTTTTTTCCCTTTTTTTTCCCAAGTCCCCGAAATGCATTTGGACATGTCCATAACTGTTTGTTCCGCTTTGCGCTTTACGTCAAAATAGAGTCACGTGTCTTAAATTTTGACAATGACAAAATGTGATAGGATGGTTTTTGTTCTCTTCAACATATATTTTGTATTCACAATGGCTTCTTCAATATGGAGGTGTATATTGGACTTTCTTATTTGTACCCCACAGACAACAATCCACAAATATGTACTATGATCCACAAATATTTCACTATCTACAGAATTGTATTTTTAAAATTTGTGTTGTGTAAAATTATATCCACAAAATTATGGAGCTACTTCTATGCGTGAGATGTATTTTGCAAATTTGTGGATCACATCCTCTCTATTTGTGGATCCCGCTGCATTTGTTACTTCGCTCCTATTTATTTGCGGATTTTTGTCCTCTTCGTACTGCAGCTGGAAAAAAAATCTGAAATACATCAGTGTTCTCAAATATATGTATTTTTATTTGTGTTATATGAAATCATCCACAAAAATACTGAGCGATTTGTACTCCCGAAAAAGGCTTTGCACATTTGTTCCCTGTAGATAGTGAAATATATGTGGATCAGAGTACATATTTGTGAATTGTTGTCTGTGGGTTAAAAACTACACATTCATTTAAGTCTCATAGAAATAAAAAATCATGCCGTTTGTTATCAATCAACCCATCCTTCCATTCATCTGTCTGTATATCTGTCTGTCTATCCAATTCTACTCCCATAGTAATAGCATGATTTATCATTTCTGTCATCCATCCATCCGTCAACATTCCTACGACTATGCTACAGTGATAAATGGACGGCCTCCATGTTCGCTGCTGTGCTACGAGTGGATGGTGTTGCAGGCAGAGTGATGCAGCTCCTGCGATGGAGTCCCTCAGGATGGAAGGGCTGATGTGGCTGGATGCTGCCGTCTGCTCACAAACATGTGTTTGGCGAGACCCAGTACCTCCCCCCCATAGTTCATTGATAAATAACGGAGAACGGTCACTCCGGTGCTAGCCTGCTCCGACCAGCACGTCATCTCGATGCCACCTGCATCCAATTTGTGTCGTTACCCCGTATTCAGCATCCGTAACTGTCATTGGGCCACAGACTTGATAAGTGCTCTGCATCCTGATTGGCCAGAAATTCACCTTTATCTAAATTCACTCAATTTCATTGCCGCTACTGTAGTTGCAAAAGTCTTGAGCGGAAAGTCCACAGAGACTTCATTTGCTAATTTTTCGCTAGTTTGTTGTGTTGTGATGTATTAAGTGCCCGGCTACAGCTAGCCTGTTATACACCGGGCTAACCTGGGCTCTATCCTAGAGCCCTACATCAAAATTTTTTAATAATTTCTTTTTTGGTTGTTACAGCAGGATTTTTTGCCGTAGACAGGGCCTCAGCCCCCCTAAATTTGGTCCTAAATGTGTTTGTAGTCTATTAGCATTTGGATTGTCACTGTTGTCCACAGGGCTACTAATTGGTTTGAGATCATGGAGTGGAGCAGTGAGGCTGCCTGTTTGTCAGCTGACGCATATACATGCCCTTCAGCCGCCCCTCTGCCCTTCAGCTTCTATGTTTTCCTGTGAAATGCCCTCTCATGAGCCCCGGCCTTCCCTTTCTCTCCTCTGTCATCCCTCACCTTCTCTGCTGACAGGAGCTCAAGATTCCTTATGCTTTTTTTCATTAAGAGTCCATGGAAAGTTCTTGATGAGACCACATGACAAGTGGTTTTTATCAGTTTATCTTCACTGCTTTAGATCAGTGGTTCTCAGTCCTGTTCCTGGTGCCCCCTCCCCCTCTCTCCCCAGAATGTTTTCATTCCAAGCCACACGGCTTTCATTCTGCCAGGAACAGGACTGAGAACCACTGCCTTATGAGTACACCTTTGGGACCCTGGTTCTGGTCTGTTAGAATCTGGAAGATACTTTTTCTTTAGTACAATAGAAACAAAGCAATGGATTGTAATGGTAGATATTTTAGCTGGTCCTACTGACGAAAGATGGCTACGTTCACACTGCCAGGCTGAAGTGACTCAAATCAGATTTGTTGCCTTAATGTGACACAGATCTGATCTTTTCAAATCAGATTTGTGTCACTTTCATATGTGGTACTAAATCTGATACATATCCGATTCACGTCCATGCGACCTGAATGTGAACAATCAGATCGGAATTCATGTGGCTTTTTGCTTATACGCATGCGCTGACACCATCCGCCTGCACCGGCAGCGCAGGAAGGTAAAAATGGAGGAGAGCTGCGATAAGTCAGTGGTAGGTTGGAGAAGTTGGGGATTTAATTGATATTTGGGGAAATGAACCTGTCGTAATACAGTAGTATTTGAAATAATTGCCAAAGAAATGGCACAGCGGGACACAAACGGACGTGGCTACAATGACAAAGAAAAATAAAGAGCCTGAAGTCAAAGCGTAAGGAGGCAAAAGACTCGAATCAGCGCAGCGGTCATGGCCGCACAATGTGCCAATTTTACAACCAGCTTTTTACCCGTGTAAAAACGTATCAATGTGCGCATGCGTGACGTTTCGGAGGACCGATGCGTTCACTTTACAGTCAGATACAGGTCACTTGTACTTATGAATGTGAACCGTCAAGATAGACAAATCCGATCTGAGCGAAAAAAATCTGGATTGAACGATGTGGCTGTCAGTGTGAACGTAGCCGATGAGTTTTTTCTGAAATCGCTTATTTTGCCTGCCTGCTTTCTGAAACCCTTTTTTAAAAACGTGCTGGGGCTCCCTACTGGTTCCCTACACAGTATGAGATATTAAGGTTCTGCACTGGGGATCTTAGATCCACATACGCTCTGTCGCATTGTTTAGAAGCCAAGTCAGGTACCTGGGTCCTCCTCTTTCCAGCTGCTCCACAATGACACCTACTGTTGGTAGGGTGCCTGCACATCTGCATGTGGAAGGGACAATGCTCTCCACCTGCTGCTATGTGGAGTGAGAAGAAAGATGGCTTCCAGCGAGGTCTTCACCACTCATTCGTTGTGGGTCCTCTGTGTAGAGGACACACCTTCCATTCTGCAAGTAAATGGCAGCTCTGAAATTGAGTGAATCTGGAATCATACATTGGTGAGTCGTCAGCAGGGGCGTAGCTAGATGTTTTGGGCCCTCTATTCCTGTGACAACCTCACTCCCATTTTCAGTTTTTAACTTGACTGATCTGGTGCATTTGGATCAGTCCATTTATTAGAGGGGGGGTTGTAGGTTAGATTTGTTCACCATTGTTACACCATTATGATACAGTCAGTCTTTTGATATTCATATCGGTTTATAATTTTAAAAGGCCCATGTAATGTACTTAGGTTTCCATGCCCTTACTGTATCCCCAGGTCACCAGGAAACCATTATTGCTGAATTGCTGTCCTAAAAAGTAGTAAAAAACACTGAGGTGGACCCACAGAAAGAAATTCTGTCAGTGTTGTGTTAGTTTAAAGGGAATAGTGTCACTATAGTGTCACAGACTGTAAGACTCCTGGCTGCAGTGGCGTCCCCTGGGTGGCAGTGTGACACCTCTGAGGTTTGGGGTTCCCCGTCGGCCACGAACAGTCACCATGCTAAACATAAAATAAATACGTTCCTTATATAGGAGATGCTGAAGCAGCACCTTCTGCTAACCAACTAGCTGGTGATGATCTTCTGAGTCGACTTGCTAGCCTTTCATTTTGTTTTTGGGGGTACTAAGTGACTCTTTGAGTGGGGCTCCAGAAATGAGACGCCAAGTCCTGCACATGGGATTAGAACATAAGAACAGAAGTAGATTCGTTAAACAGGATCTAGCTCTCCTAAATCCATGTTGGCCATCCCTCAGAATGTTATCTGCATCCAGGTAATCTACCATTTCCACTTGGGAGTCACAGTGAGAGAGAAGAGGGGGAGAAGGATGATGGAAGGTGAAGCAGGAGGGAAAACAAATTGGGCATTGTTTCCTGGGGGGGGGGGGGTGTATGTGATTGGTAATGCGGTGCTGGGGAGGTGAGGGCAGGCCCCTTCCCATAGATCACACAGGTGGTGCAGTAGGTTTAGGAGAGACGGAGTGTAACTACAGGGCAAACTGGAAAACGAATTCCAGTTCTTTTCCAGCCAGATTGCGAGGTTGACAGAAATGTGGATTTGATGAACATATGGAAAATGATGCTGTTGGCAGTGTGTATCTCAGCAGGGTAGGGATCTGTGCCCGTGTCCAGAAGGTCGTGGGATCACATCCCATAGGTGGCAGGCCAAGCCCTTAACCCAGGGAGGCTGGCTGATCCTATCCTGACTCCAGGCTTTTCTCACTTTGTGTGTCACTTTGGACAAAACTTTTCTGCCAAATAAATAAATGAAAGTGTCTCTACTGGTCGATTCTAAAGAACTGTTCATGCGCGAGCATGTGAGAGTCTGCTCTGTGGCTGCTCTGTCTCTCTTTTCTATGTTTTCCTGGAACATTTGTTTAGGATTTAAAAAAATGTATCCACTCAGATATTGCTTTTGCGCTTTTCTTTTCGACTTCCTCTGGGGATTGTATCTTGTCAAATATTTAAACTCATAATAAATCTTGAATAATAGCTAAATTGACTGAACATCTGGCTCAGAACCACAAAAATCAGTTCTTTATAGGTTTTCTCCTGCAACTTTTTTTTTTTTTTTTTTTTTTGCCGTTTATTATTGCAAGTCATGCAGTAGTCAGCCAGATTGGGATTACTGCTGCTATGGAAGATGAATGTAAGTTTTTTTCTCTTTTTTTTAACCTCTGGGTCAGTGCAAGAGATTGGTTTTGTTGCTGATGTAGGCGTAAGGGGTGCTCAGTGCTAGACACGATTCCGACATGCATATTGACTCAGTGCATGGGAGGAGGAATTGTTTTGGGTCTGTCTGGGGATTCTTTATATCTGTGTTGAGGGTTTAGGTTTTGTGTGGAGTTTCTGTATGAACAGCGAGTCCCAGCATGGGCTACGCATATTATATCGCTGGGCAGTCATATATCTGAGCAGTCTTTGTAACACAGGGCTGGGTAAGTGATATGGTTGAATGGATGGGATGGATGGAAAGCTGGCTATATGAAACTTCACATAAAAATATATTGATTTTTAAAGGGATTTGGGGGTGTCCACAGTACCCTCAAGTGGAACATCTTGAACATTATTTAGCAACTCGGGAAGTATATATTTAACAGTATTAATTTGAATGACTTTTCTGGAATCTTAGTGAAAGTGTTGAGACGCATTGTTGGCTGTTTGCACTCAGAAATATAGCTCCGCACGAGTCTGCCGGGAATCGCCTTTGTCGAAATGGCATTAGAAGATGCTGGAAGCCTTTTCTCAAAGCGATAGCCAACCATCGGCAAGCTGATCCTGAGCACACGTCTGGGGAGAAATGGAGGCGCTTTCCGTCTCATTTCTTCAGTTTCAGCAATAAGGGGCTTTGACAAAATAGCCAAGAACGGATATTAGGGCTGTTACTCGCGGAAATGGGGCCTTTTCCATTCCGCCTATCCAGCGTCTCACGTTTCCAGTCCCACCCCCCCTTCTCATCTCAGAAGCAGATTTATGTGACCAATCGAGGCATCGTAAGTGGCTGTAATAAAGGAACAGTCTCGTGGAGTCGGGGAGGAACAGAACAGCGGTACAGAACCCACACGAGGAGCGTGAGCTGGGGATTGTTGACGTTGCAGCAGAGCCGTGTGGTTTGTCACAGGGGAGATGTTTGTCAGGATCCCCCGTCTCGCCACTTAGGGGTCTGGAAGGGCATGCCACACGTTGAAAGGATCTTGCTCTCCTTTGAGACATATCCAGATCCACACACACACACACACACACACACACACACACACACACACACACACACACACACACACATGCTGTTGAGAGTGAGCCGTTTATCCAGCATTCCAGTTTATCCAGTATTTCGGGGGGTGAAGAGCGCAATGGAAATGTGACTATTCCGCTGAGGTTGGGTCTCGAACCAGCGACCATCTGACCACAAACTCACTTAGGTATGGAGCCACACATTGCCCTGTTGCGGTCTCATTCGGCACAGCAGTAAATAGGAAGAGCGGCCCCTGCTGACTTAGTTCTGGATATGGATCAGGTTCTTTTTGACATCACAAACCACCAGCAAGGGTGGCAGCGGAACTCAATTCCTTCTGTAACTTCTGTTATTTTTGTTGAATAAAGGAGATTAAATAGGTTTCGTGTGCAAGAAACATGAAAACACAAAAGTCACCATAAAACGAAGTGACACCTTAAAGACCTTCAGAGGAATTCCAGAACCTAGACGTCTGATCTCCATGAACCAAGACCCGCTGTGTGGAAATGCTTTCTGCCAGCTGTGATGCTCTGCGAACTTCACATGCCGTCGACGGGGCTCTTCCACGTAGCTGCCTCAGACTGTCAGATTTCATTCGCCCTTGAGGATACATGCGCGCCATCAGAGTCACAAAACGCCTTCCACTGACTCATTCTCTTGAGAACACGGCTTCAGTTGTCTACCTTTTTCATAATTTGTTCCTTTACACCTGCAGCGCTTCTCACTGATGTTTTATTTTTAATTCATTTATTTTTGCATTTGTGTTGAAGCACAGAAGTTATACAAGTTTGATTGCTCAGTGCTGCTTGATACTGCAGTGGATCAATGAAAGGTAGCCCTGGAACGTGACCATTGATATTGTACACAATGGCAGGAGTGGGCTGCTGCTTCTGGGGCCCCTGAGTCGTTTTGGACCCCCTGCTGTCTGTATTTGTAAAGTTTACTACGTCCTTATTAGGTGTTTCATTGCTTGGTGGTGAAGAAACCATCATCATCCATCTTCAGTCATTTATTTTGGGGTCGGGTCGTGGGAGCAGCAGTCTCAGTAGTGATGCCCAGACCTCCCTCTTACCAGTTCCACCAGGGGAATACCGAGGCGTTCCCAGGCCAGCCGTGAGATATAATCTCTCCAGCGCGTCCTGGGTCTGCCCCGGGGCCTCCTCCCAGTTGGACATGCCAGAAACACCTCCGTGATCTTTCCTGGAGGCATCCTAGATCGGTGCCCAAACCACCTCAGCTAACTCTTCTCGATGCAGAGGAGCAGCATCTCTATTGTGAGCTCCTCCTGGATGTCCGAGCTCCTCACCCTATCTCTAATGTTAATTTTGCATCTGACATGACTATTCTTGATATTCTTTCGTTTTGTGTTGCAGCTGGGATGTGATGGTTGCATATCACATTAATGTTAGCCGGTGAGTAGAGCCAGCAGATCTTAGCTGGTGGTGCTTCAGCTTCTCCTAAATAAGGTTCAGTGGCACAGTGGGTAGTACTGTCGCCTCACACCTCAGAGACTAGGGTCCGAGTCTCTGCCATGGCTTCATGTGTGTGGAGTTTACATGTTCAACAGGTACTCTGGTTTCTCCTCACAGTCCAAGAAAATGCTGAGGTTAGTTGGAGTTACCCCACTTTGTGGATGGATGAGTAAAATGTACCTATGCTGACCAGTTTCTTCACCACAAGCAATGAAATACCTGAGTTGCCCCACACAAATGAGTCTAGGCGATACCGTGTCTAGTATTCTATCAGGGTGGATCTTGGGTTTATTTCTGTTGTGTGCAGGAGATGTATCTCTTCTTCTGTTGTATCCTAAGGTGCAGGAGATCATGCGGTCAAGGGTGCACTTTTTTATTTGTCTTTAAGTGTTTAAATGGTCTTGCTCCAGCCTACCTGGTGGAACTGCTGCACCCATATGTTCCATCTCGCTCTCTCAGGTCCACTGACAAGCTGCTTCTCCAAATTCCGAAAACCCGATGCAAACTTCGTGGTGATCGAGCTTTTTCAGTAGCTGCTCCTCAACTATGGAATGAGTTACCCTTACTCATTCAT
>JAODKE010000001.1:23765559-23783608 GCA_026779605.1 Mormyrus hasselquistii | reverse complement strand
TACTTTTTTTTGTTCGTTTTTTTTTGAATTGTTTTTTGTGTGTGTGTGTGTGTGTGTGTGTGTGGGTGTGTGTGCATGTGTGTGTGTGTGTGCATGTGTGTGTGTGTGTGTGTGTCTTTTTTTTTGGGCAGATATGAAATTTACTTTACCGTTTCATTCGCTGAGTATGATGGCTGGGTTTCTCCTACTGCGGTTTTTTTTTCTCCTACACTTTTTTTTTGCTTCTGTCACACTGAAGTCTGTTTTCTAGCCATCATGCTTTATAGTCGCCAAAAGCATCATATTCCCACAGAATCGGTATTGATTTTTATTTATTTATTTTCTCGAAGGTGTTACGCAATAAACTGCAGAGCTGAGGAGCTATCAGGGCCCCATTTTTCAGAGCTAAGACCTCTGGTGTTCATAACACCTCTTATATAATAGTTTGTGGACAGCGAACATTCATAATTTCAGCTCTTTAGGTATGTTAACAGGCATTGTCTTTGCTCAGATGTCCCTGTTGTTAAATGACAGGTATGTTGGTATGAAATCGAACGATTTATTGGAGCAGTTATTTCCTCGTAGAGGATACAACTACCTGCCCCTCCGACCAAAACTAAGATTCCGCAACAATTTTTTAAATATGTGCAAGTGCACGAGTAGAGACTGCCTTGTGTCTCGTCCGAGGTCTATGGAAATGGAAGCAGATCTTTTTAGGTGGGTCTACCCTACCCTGTGCACGTCTCCAGGATCTTTCACTCCTCCAAGGGCTTACATAGCAGACGGCAGCCCCAGCTCTCCCGTCCTCTCATTTCCATACTTGTAAGACACATCTGCGCCTTGTGATTCGTTTAGCGTTTGGGAATAAAGTCGTCATTATTCAGCGTCAACACTGCCCCAACAGCAGAGTAATCGGGGTTCACTCAGCCACCTGACAATTAGCAAATAGCCTTTTCTTTATTACTTTTGATAAATATATTTGTTGGATTTTATTGCAATTGAACATAATGAGGCTGAAGAAATATATTTATTTAAAGTGTTTTTTTCCCCCCAAAACAACCTGACCATATTAATCCTTGTTTTTCACTGTCCATCCATCTTTCACCCAGTTATCCAGTGCAGGATTGCAGAGGACATCTAGAATGAAGTATGAGAAAGGGGACACTGAATAGGGTGTTTAGGGAGATGCTCGTGCACAATGGGCAATTTAGAAACACAGATTTACATAACATGTAACATGTGTGTCATTGGACCCCAGAGCATCCAGGGTAAACATCCACACTCCACATAAAAGTCGCTGTTCGACAATTTGGAGATAGAGTACGCCTCCTTCCGCTTCTGTTCATGCATATATCACTCATGAGGTTTGATAGCGTAGTCGCTGACCCGGCCTGACTGAATGGCCCGCCTCTACCCCAAACGCTCTGCGACAAAACGGAATCACTCTGCGCTAGAAAACCGTAGCCCTGTGTTTGCACAGACGCAGGATTGACAGAAAGTTTAATGTCATTGGGGAATTGAATTTTTCAGCCCCCCGTCTCGCTCTGTCGGCATGAGGAAGGAGCAGCCTTTCCGTTTATCATCCAGTAGTTCTTTGCTTGTGTGGATGTCTTTGCTTAAAGAATAGTACTGTGTTTCATAGCTGTTATTGCTGGGATAAATAACAGGGTTGCAGCTTAAAGCCAAGCGTCGGCAGAGTTGACTTAGCTTAGCTACTAATTCTTTGCCTCTCCTTTATAATTTTATATTGGGTCTCTGGTGGACGCCCACCTAGGATACAGCTTATTCGCAGAGTGCTTTACAGATATGCTGTATTATTGAAGAGGTTTCCTTCAGGGCACTTTCAACGTAATGCTACACATTTGCTTTAATTGCAAAGGCCACAGGTCTGGGAAGCTGGCGGTATTACAGCCAGTGAGTCGTCCCCCTGCGCGTTCACCGACTCAGGGATTCTAGCTTCATTTAAGGATGTTTGGATTCAAGAGCTTTCAGGGACCATTTTTTTCTTGCTTTTATTTTTTTTTTACTGGAAGTCTGCTTAGTTTTTGCCTGACCCGTCGAGAAAGTGTGTCAAGGTAATGGAGACTAGCAGAAAGCCGGTAAAAGCCCAGTGCAGATATCAAGGCTTTCTGGATGAAAAGAGATGTCTTAAAGGGAAACAGTCAGCTCACAAGTCACCCTAATGGATCAACAAAGGATGCGAGGCCCAATATTTTAATGGCAGGTTAGGGACAACCTTTAAAATTTTCAGGCCTTTCAGAGCATTATATGGTGAGGAAGCAACTCGATCTTGAGGGAAGTGTTAATCCTTTATTGCAGCATGGATGGTGGAGGGTGGGGGGGTGTGAGCGTGTTCAGAATGAGACGGGCAGTTACAGAGCAGGCCCCGAATTGCCCTCTTTACAACACACAGGGGCAGCTTGATTAAGGATGGACAGCAGGGAGGGTATCTTACAACCAAATGCTGTTGCCTGGGAGACACCATGGGGGTCAGACATTTTGGAAACACGTGAAGCATTCAGCCCTGGGCCCAGTTACATATTTCGGCGCTGATGTGCTTGGAATGTTGCGTTTGGCCGTGTCCATGTTCGGAAGGTGGCTGGTTCAAATCCCATGGTTAGCGGAGTGATGTCACCATTTGGCCCATGAGCAAGGCCCTTGAACCCAAGATATCCAAGGCACCTTCGATAAATGGCTGACCCCGCACTTGGACCCTGTATAAGTGTGTGTCTCATAGGAGAGAAAGATATGCAAAAACTAGAAGTCTCACCCGAACTTATACTTGTACCAATGGCAAGCATGGTTCATTAATATTTGTTTTCATTTTGTATATAATTTTAATGATCCTTGACTTTGGTATTGGCTATAGATATTTTTGCTTTATAGATTATGTATTGATTTGAGCTATTATTTATTTTGTTTTGTTTATTTATTTTGACAGGGACAAAGTGTATTGCCAATATGACTGTAAATATACCAAAATTCCCAAAGGCTAGTCTTCATCTGTAGTCCCTGCCTTCTCCTTTTTAGAGAAAAGCATATTCTCCATAAATATTTGATTGAATTATCCTTGGTTGTTTAGTTTTTCTTCACAGGGGTCAGTATTTGGCACATAATTGTATGTTCCTCTCCCGTAAACTGTTTGTGAAGTTGATTGTTTCAGATGTTTAGGAGTAAATGACATATGTGTGCCTCTTTCAAAGTAATCGACTTAAATTATGAGCCGAACGTCGCCCAGATGTGGTGGACTGCTGAAAGCCGAGGTGACTGTCGGCTCTCCCCTCATATTACTAGTGCAGTTAGTTACATTTCCTAAACTCTCAATCTGTCCTGAAAAATTATAGCCTTGCTTTGCATATATTTGCGTACTCTTGTAAAACTAATCACCCCCTCTAGGTTAGTAGATTGCAGTAAAAGGTCCTGTGAGGAAGTAACCCTGGGAATGTAGATGGCATTAACCATAGTTAATCTGACTGGGCTTATTTAATAGAACGACCAAAAGCTATGATGGTGGAGGTAATGGGGAAATCACACTACAGAAGAATATGTAAGAATTGGTGACATGAATGAAAGGAAAGGTATAAAAATAAAGGATATATGTATATAGTCACATAATGCATATAGACACTATATATACTATAGGTTCTAAACTACTACTGTAGAGAATGACAAGCCCACAAAACCCCAGCAGAAAAGCATGGTAACAGAGTTACAGAAAGAATGGAGAGGAAAATAATTCAGCCTTCTGTTCCTTTATGCCATCTTAACAGAACCGAAGAGCAATTAATTACCTGTTATTGCCCGCTAACCAATAAGGAGGCTGCGCCGTTTCGTCATGGTAACAGTACATGCACAGCACCAGATCAGCCAGGCTAATTTATTTGTACGACGGAGAGCTGGAAATGAACTCCAGTGTGAGCTCAGATGTTTTTCCTTCATCGCCCAAGGCCAGGTTTGGACCCGCTGCACTAATGGAGGGAGCATCAAGTCCATTATTTGGCCACTCGACGCAAAAACAATATAAATCTTCATTCTTAGAGCCTGCATTTTTTTTTAAAAGATACCCCAATTCAACAACCAAAAATATATTTCCTGTGCTAAGAGTTAGCATGGGCTAAGGCCTTGCGGACTGCCCATCCCGTTGAGGTTGAAGGCCTTGCATTCTGCTGTGAATTCAGAGGGAGATGTTTCTAAATGTTCTTTGGGCAGGAGAGCTCCCTGTCCTGTGGGTGCCCCAGGATGTCTCACTCCCCCAAGGGCTTACGTAGCAGACAGAAGCCCCAGCTCTCCCATCCTCTCAATTCCATACTTGTAAGACACATCTGCGCCTTGTGATGTTCGTTTAGCTTTTGGGAATAAAGTCATCATTATCCAGCGTCAACACTGCCCCGACAGCAGAGTAATCAGGGTTCACTCAGCAACCTGACACTTAGCAGATAGCCTTTTTTTATTACTTTTGATGAATATGTTCATTGATATATTCATTTGATGAGTATAATATCATTCATGAATTGCTGAATTTGATTGCAGTTTGAAATAACAAGGCTGAATGAATATGTTTGTTTACAAAATAGCCTGACCAGTTAAACCGCTGTTTTTCTACTATCCATCCATCTTTCACCCACTTATACGGTGCAGGATTGCCGAGGGCCTCTCGCATCAAGCAGGGGACACTGATCAGGATGTCAGCCAATCTCAGGGGAGACACTTGCACAAAATGGGCTATTTAGAAACACGGATTCACACAACTGTGTGTTTTTTGGCTGCAGGAAAACCGCAGAGCATCACAGGTAGAGCATGCATGCTCTACCTTCATATAGGTGGCATACTGTGAACCTGAAGTGGGATTTGTTCCTCTGGCCCTGTGGAGTTTTACACAAAGCAGGATTTCCTCATTAGGCAGATAACTTAAGCCGAATGTAAGGATTGTCCAGAAGTAATTTCACTTACCTCTCCTGCTATCCTGTTTTCATGTTGGGCTTAAGTTACCCAGCTAACTGGGAAATCTTGCTTTGTGGAATACCCACCTGCAGTTCGGAGGCCGTGGTGCCACCCATTGAGCCGCCATACTGCCAGTCTCCTTTGAACTCTATTCACTTTTTAAAAGAATAGAACACTGTTGAAGATTAATGGTCTGTAATCACACGGATAGTGCCGGTCAAACAAATCACAGTAGTAAATCAACGTGCAATAATAATCATTAATTTGAACTAATGTTACTTAAATTTCCAGAATGCAACGTCACATTAACAGAACACAATTTAAAATTAATGGAAAGTGTAAAAATCATTGCCAGAAGTAGTTCTGCTAAAAAAGTTGATGAGTTTTCAGCTCATAAATGATTTGTCATCTACTACACATTCGGCTGACACGTTTGTAGCTAACCGTAGTATAAGCGGGTTATTATTGTTATCATGCACAGCCGGCTGTTTGAGAGGCAGTTTGGTAAGGAGTCTGCTTAGTTCCACATCACACGCTCTCCTGGCCTCGTCCCTCCGTCCTGATCCCTGAGCCAGAATGAAATCTGTGCCCAGTGTGGCACAGCATCTCTCCCCAGGGTAAACGCTGTTCATCACTTGAGGGTAAATCAATGTAGATCCCTGGGTTAATTGCATTATGCACTAATTAGTGTCCCGAAATGGCAGGGAGCACAGGTGCAGTGTGTACACTTGGGGGGATTACCGCTGTCTCAGGGGTTTATCCCAGGAAATGCTACTCCAGGAATGATCCCCCTAGAGGTTAAGCACCCCCATGAAAACTGAGTGCATTCTCTTTGTCTGCTTTCTTCTTGCCCTTTCCCTTTGGCTGACACTCCCCTTCTGCTGCTGTCCTTTAGGGGGTGACGTTGAGCACGCACAGACATAAGGTTTAATTCTTTGTAGGAACGACAGGAGCCAGGGTTTCTAATAATTAAAAAAGCTGGGAAACAAAGCCGATCTTCCAAGGGTTCTGGCTGGGTGCAGTTTATGATCTGAGGTGAATTTGCAAGGGTTTTTGCCAGAGATTCAGTCAAGGATAAATGTTGCTTTGCAGACATTCATAGCAGAGAAAACACCCAATTAAATAAAGGTGATTTTCATTGGCTTTTCATACAGTGTTCATTTAAAAAATAAGGCTAAACAAAAAGCAATTGTAAAAATAGCAAAAATACAATTCCTGGTGCAGTGCTGTCATCTGTCAGTCAGGCTGGCATTTACAAACACCCAATCCCCAACGCTATTTTAAATGTCATCGTTGACCTTGTAGCCTCCTCAGACATTAGCCTTAACGAGACCTTGTGGGCCATTGCTAATGTCCCTGCTCCCGGAATCACAAACAGCTTGACGACTTTTTTGTGGGGACAGAGGGGTTGACTACCTTTGGCTTCACCCTCATCAAAATTCTTGCCGACGGTCGCAGACATTGGGGGCGGTGGGGGATTGTCTTCCCCTGGGTGCAGTCAATTTTAGCAACAGTAGGGTTGGGTTAAGACTCTGGGTACTGCTTTGCTGTAACGGCTTTCTTGACAACTTTTCCTGAATTTTTTTTTTTAACCTACTCAAGAATTGAAATTAGTTTATAAAAGTCAAAGGTCTCCTGGAAATTTCTATTTCATGGTTGCTTATAAATAAAACATTAGCGGGTTATGTATATAATGTAGATCAGTCTAATATGTGTGCTGATGCATCAGGAGGGTTTCTCAAATTGCGTGTATTCCTTTTTCGTATGGAATCTTATGTCTTATGCAGTGCTTTGGAATACTGCAGCAAATGAGAAATGAAGTGAAGATGGCACTATCTGCGGGTTGTAGAGGTTCGGGAATAGGACCACATTGGAATGTGTTTTTCGTATATCCAGTCTCGCACTTATAGAGGTGAGAGTGAAGCTTGAGGTTTGAGTACAGCGTCAGCTGTCCATCCAGTGCCCGGGGCCTTTTTCGGGGGGGGGGGGGGGCATGAGAGCCTTGCTCAATGTCTTCGAAAATATTCCAAATTCTGACTAGTTTTAAATGCTGGACCCACCTGTTTCAATATGAAAAGGTCGTCTGGTTCGGAAGATGTCAAGGCAATCGTTGTTTAGTGATTCAAAAGTAAACAAAAATATTCCACGTTTCAGCGTTTCAGCAACAGATTTTATATGTGTGTGATTTTCGCGACAGGAATCAGGACGGCCGCTTCAGTTTGTCAGGATGGGCCTGTTAATGCGTCATTCAAAAAAAACATTGTTTAGTAGTTGATTTTGAAGTTTTTAATTAAAAAGGTGTAAGTACATCTGCTAACATATACATAAATTATATGGTGACATGAAAGTCTTATTTAACACATAAATAATCAAATAATGCAAAGCCTTAAGTTATCCGAGAATGAGATCTAACACAATTGGTTTATATATGGAATATTGCCATAACAAATCTCCCGCATTCTTTCTGAAACTGAGAAAGATCTGTAAATCTGACAGGGATGCTGAGAAACAGAACCTTTCACTGGAGAAGATGTGTGAAAAATCGCAGAACCACATACCGGGTTTAGGACATTTCCTGTGTCCCAGCTTGTTTGAAAGATAGCTGTAAAAGCAGAATCGGCTCACAGTAGTGCTGAGGAGGGATTGGTGTCTATTTCGGGGAAAACTTGGTCCTGTCTTGGGGAAATGAGGTGGGGAATCGACGGACATCACGAGTAAAGGACATTTACTTAGCCGGTGTTTTTTTTTTTTTTTTTGACGCACAAGTAAGGATCAGAGAGCAGGGTCAGTCTGTCCATGGAGCTATTGGAGTTAAGGGTCTCGCTCAAGAGCCCAGTGATGATGTGACACTATCTTTTATTTGGGGTGGTGTGTGGCTCTGTGGGTTAGGAGTTCAGAAGGTTGTTGGTTCAAAGAGAGGCTAAAGACAGGAATGCTTCTCCTTGATAGGGATGTCGGAAGAGCTGAGGTTTCCTCTCCATTTACTAGCTAGAGAAGTGATCAGACACAGATTTTTACACATTGCAGGGAGGTGGGGGGGACAGATGGAATTAATTAGCCAGCCAGGTTCTCTTCCCCTGACACTTCAGCATCCTTTAATAATGGACAACCATGAAATGAACCATTTATACGTGTGCTGTCTGCATGATTGAGGAACACAAGCCCCGTCTGCACCCGATCACTAAAATCAGGCGAAGAGTTTTTGACAAGTGTAACTATGCCGTGAAACTGTTTGAGGTCACATTGCTAAAAAAGTTATTGTTTTTAGAAATTAAGCTATTGCTTGAATACGGTGACAGTAACCATTAAAAATAGATAGAAGCTTTTCAAATTAAACTCAAAATGTTTTTTGAAGTAAGGGTACTGAGTGATTTTCCAAAAAATGGTTTGAAAAGGTATAAAAAGAATAAAATAAAAGGAAACAGTCCATTTATCCTAGTCATACCCATAGTGTCTCACATCCTGATTTACAATTAGTTTTATTTTAATAAATAGGGCATTAAGCTAGTGGCAATGAGCACATTGGTGTGAAGTGCATTTGATGTCTTCTGTACTATAAACGGAAGTCTGCATTCACATGAAAAAGGCTGAGTTCAAATGAAAAATATGCTGTTTCGAGAAACTTAAATGTTTAACAGTATAATTCGTAGTTTTAAGAGAAAATGAAGTGGGTTGCAATCACTCAGTAAATCCACAAAGTATAAATGAAGTTATGACCGGACATTACAAATTGTATTCTCTGCATTTAAGGCACTTTCTGCATGGGGGTGGTACCTTGCTCAGGGTACCTCAGTGGTGCCTTGCTGATTGCAGGTTCAAATCCCAAAAATGACAATTAATCACTAAATTCTAAATTCTTATTTCATGATTTTTTTTTATTCTGTGTAAATCCGGGGGGTTCCGCGTGTGGCTCAGTGGGTTAGGATGCTATGCTTGCGATCAGAAGGTCACTGGTTGAGATCCCATAGCTGGTAGGGTGGTTTCACCATTTCGCCCTTTAGCAAGGCCCTTTACCTCCAGTTACTACAGGAACTGGCTGAACCTGCTCTCTCTAATATGTGTGTCGCTTTGGATAAAAGTACCTGCTAAATAAGTAAATATAAGATTGGGTCTGTGAGTCCCTAGCCCTCCTCGCAATGTAGCTCTCCTATTCATTGCCCTTGTACTAAAGCCAAAACAGCTTTTTCTCAGTTTTGTTTCTTGCCACTGTTTTGTTAAACCCGCCTCTCCTCCCACACCCAAGCACGGTCCTTATTCCCTTCTCACACCCCAGAGCTGGGTAGCTCCTTTCATCATCCTGCCTGAAGCAAGTCTTACGGTGTGACTTCGGAGATTTAAAAACCCGACATGTTACAAGCGGAAGGATTGTGAAGTGAAGCTGTAAGTGCCGCTGGCACGTCTTAAGCAGGTGACTTGGCGGTATGATGATGAAAGAGAAACCAGTCCGTCTCAACCTATCACCTCAACCCATCGCATTGTGAACACGGAGGTGATTTGATTCAGTTTTTTTTTTTTTTTTTAAAGTTATCTCTGTCCTAGATGGGGAGGAAATGGTTGGTGTAGATGGGGAGTTGTAGCCTCCGCCTAGTGGCAAGAGCTGTAGGAGAGGGTGAGGAAGAAGGTGAAGTGGTAGGAGATCGAAAGTGAGAATCTGAAGAGTGGGAGTGCTGGAGAACGTGAGGTGGGAATTGTGAGGATGTGGCGACGACGCAGATGAGCTTCTCACCTGGAGAGAGACGAAGGGAAAGCAGAAGGGAGCATCATCAAATGGTGGACCTGAGAGTGGCCGAGTCCTTCAGAGGTCCCTGAGTAATTGGGGAAGGCAGCGCAAGTCTCGGGGAATGACTCTGCTGCTGGGTACAGAGTGATTCTGGCAGCCATCTCCCTCAGTCACACCCCGGCACTGCGGCTTCCTGCCCCAGCTGCTAGAACTCGATTGAAAAAAAAATATCACCCCGTTACGATGATATATGGAGACTAAAAAATGGGCTGAAAAAGCAATTTACAAGAAAATCAATCAGTAAACAATAGGCAGGCCATTTAAAAATGGTTTTCTGTGGATTAGAGAATGTCGCTGTTTTCCTTGGAGTTTTCTTGAATGCAAATAAGGCTGGGAATTTGATGGAGTCTCCATTTGAAAGTGAGCGTGGGAGTTATAGTAGTTTAATGATTGTTGCTGCTGATGCTTCGCTAATTGAGTTAGACACACAGGAACGCTGTCTGCATTGCGGAAAAGGGCAAGAGGAGAACCGGGAAAGTTTATATACATATAGTTATTTAATTTCAAACTGCTGATTATCCTAACAGAACAGTATACAAACATCTATAAATTGGATTCTTTTTCTTATTATTGTTCTTATTATTTAACTGCTTAAATTTGGAGACACATCACCGAAATATTGAAGCAAGCCACATAATGATAGCAGGAACAGGACGGTTTTGACACCTGATCTCATTAAGACCATAACTCAAAAGGTTGTTGACGGGTCTTTTTCAAATTTTGCACGGGCACATTGTAGGAATGACACACTGGAAGGCATCACATTTTGAGACAGATTGCCCCAAAACTGAAGCAGTGCCACATAATGATAGCAAAAAACATAAGACGTTTATAGACATTTGATCCCATTAGTTCAATAACTATAGTTCAATAATGTATTTTGTAGATCTTCTTCAAGTGTTACAGACATGTTATAAGTTTGAAGATCTGGACATTTTTTAAATTTTGAGATGAATCACACCAAAACTGAAGTAAGACCACATAAGGATTATTATTATTATTATTATTATTATTATTATTATTATTATATAATACTGATTATGCCCTAACATAATTACGTATTTTATGCGAATAAAGAAGAGGTTCTGCTTCTGCTTTTGCAGTGTGCAGTTTGAATGCTATCCCCATGTTTTCACTGTGTACTCTCATTTGCTTCCTTAGTCCAAAAACATGCACTTAGTATCCTTAAATTGTAAGGGGGGGCCGGAGCCCCGTGTAGTTTAGTTCTTTCCCTGTTCCACGATACATGACTCAGCTCAAGAGCTGCGTGGTAATTAGCACAAGGAGTTGAATCACGTCTGTTAAATGAGGAGAGACCCAAAAATGTGCAGGGCTCTGGCCCCCAGGACTGGAGTTGGGCACCCCTGCTCTAGTATACAGTATAAGTACATGCATGCATGTGCCCTGCATCCCGTCAAAGGTTGTCCATCTACTTTGTGCTTCTACACAGAAGAAGCCAGTGGAAGATGGATAGGTGGATGGATGCAGTTAGACTGGTGGGATTAATGTAATAAGGCCTTAATCGGCTTCTTGGGGAATTAAGATCAAACAACAGTGACAGTCTCAATTCTGTTCTGTATTTTGCCTTCAGGTGAGCGGTTAAGGCCTAAAGTGTGTCAACAGCTGCTGGCCATTTGGATCCCTTGGCGTCCTGTTGATAGAAATGGTGTATCCTTTATTAATGTTAATGTGGCATTTTCGAGAGGAAAGAAACTAACTGTGCTACTAGCTGAATCCATGCGCTTCAGTTTTGGAGGCCTGTGATCTCACACGTCCTTAGCACGTTCGGAATATTCCAAAACGAGGCTGGTTCAGCCAGCAGGCGGCAGTGCACCTGGGTTTAAATTCCAACCCACTGGGCTGTAAATAAGAGCGAGGACACCGATATCACACTACTGTGACCGTCATGTCCTCGGGGCTTCCTGTGTGGTGCGTGACGGAAAAGCCAGATGAGGCCGAGGCGAGAGAACTAATAATCGCAGCTGAAACGATACTATTGGCTGGCTCTGCAGGTGACGACATCATTCCACAGCATTGCCCATGTCCGTGCAGGGGTGTACATCTGCCCCCTAAATCTTTGTTGGTTTCCTCCACTTTCCTCCCACACTCCAGTGACATGCTGTTCACTCAAACTGATGACTCACATTTGTCCTTAGTTTTTGAATGACTTTGTCTAAGTGCCCTGTGGTTTGCTGACATTGCCGTGTTGCCGGAGCGATTGTAGATTTTTTTTGAAGGTAGGGTGTGTAAGAAGGGTCATAACTCATCTAGAGGGGTCAACTTTATAATTAGAAAAATGATATGTTTTGAATCGGTGAGTGACAGGAGGGGGCAATCCAGGGGATAATCAGCTTTGGAGGTCCCTTGCGGGTATATGCCCCTTCTGAATGGCCATGGCTCTGATTGGATGAAGTGTTTATTAATGGATGTATGGATTGGCTCTTTCCTCTGTGTCTTAATTTAGTGATTAATTGTCATTGTTGACACACCACAGCACACGACAACGAAATGCGTTCTCTGCATTTAACCCATATGTGACATAGCAGGAGGCAGCTAATTCCTAAGATAGCAGTGCTTGGGGGCGTTACCTTGCTCAGGGTAACTCAGAGGTGCTTTGCTGGTCGGGGAATCGAACCTGCGATCTTTCAATTACAAATGCGCTTCCCTAACCATTAAGCCACCACATCTTATAATTTGTATCTCTGAGTCATGAAATGTCTTAAGTGTTTGAAGAGTTAAACAATAATAGTGTGTGTGGGGCATGGTTGTAGAATTATTCAGTATTATTACAGGACTAATTTACGACAAACTGCCTAATTCCTTCAGCTGTCCTCTTTAATCACTAAATAAATTGTCAGACAACTTCAGCCTCTGTTTGAGCACTAATTCCCGGAATGCTCTTTGCGGATCAATTTTAAAATCACTTATCACATTCTGATACTTAACAGGTATGAAATTTGTCCGGTACGGAGTATTGATTATTCCATTCTGAACGGGCTTTTCTGAGGCCCCACCCCAGCCATTGAGTGTTTAAGGGCTTGTATAAATGATTTTTCCAGCTGGGGGTGGGTTCCGGCCCTGAGCCTTATATTTGCGGTGGACTGGAAGTGCTGGGTTTTACGGTAAAGAGCCGGCATTCTCGTTTTCCATTAGGAGATTTGTGGGTGGAGAGGAGGCCTGGCAGATGACTTGCCGGACCTCAGACTAAATGTGTCACAACCAAGCATAGTGGAACACTAAAATCTGATTTTCTTGCTCACTTATAACAAGTGTGCCATAGGGGCACTGGTGCCAACTGAAAGCTGATTGGCCCTCAGATTGCCCCCCCCTCCCCCCCCGCCATTACTCGCTGTTTCAAAACGTATAATTGGCTAATGATGATTTATGAATTATGGCCCTGCTTTTGCCCCACTCACCTTTATACCTTCCTAGAATCAGAATTCTGTGTGCTAAGATGCAGTTTCTCTGGCTAGAAGGTCAATTTGATGTCACCACGGGACCCTGAGGAAAAAGCCCTTAACTCTCAAATGCCCAATGGACTGTCTGACACTTATCTCTCAAATGTATGTTGCCTTGGATAAAAGAAGTCTGCTAAATAAATGTTAAATGTTTAATACTTGTTACAGAATACATCCCCAACGTCTCTTCCATGCTCCTCATTAACTGTTCCCTCTCACTACACAAGACAAGGGGTCTGAGGTGGGGCTTTTCCTTTTATCTAGACCACTCACCGAGAAGGTTAATCATTGTCCTCCAAGCCCCCCTTACCATGGAAACACTCTTCCTGTTTCATCATTTATTAAACAAACAAGTTTTCTGCGTGTTCTATTTGCAAGTGAGAAATAAGTGAGGTGGGAATGAAACCTTCGGCAGTGGTTCCGCCGTCCCGCCGAAGCGAAATCCGGTCGATCGGTTCCTTCCCCATTACAGGCTCGGTTCAGCGGAATTAGCATTGACCACAATGTATTTATGCAAGTCTTTTCTCACCACGACTGCAGGTCTTAGCTGTAAAGCGTACAGCCTCTGCATCTTTAGGAAATGTAACTGTAGACAGCCAATTTCACATGCAGAGCGGGGAGGGGGCTGGTACTCGGGGCACCGCTGTGGTACCGGATCTGCAGGTGCTAAACCCCCGGCCGAGCCTCATCGATCTCTTAACAGACATTTCTGTGCACCAGATGATGGAATCCTGGCGCCCATCCTCTTCCTCGGGGCAGGGGGATGGGGGGGGGGGGGACTGGATACGGGGAGGCATTGTTTTGGCTGGAGTCTCCTGCAGTGTTTGGATCAACTTATCAGCCCTGGGTTGGGTTTCCGGAAGGCTCAGGGTTCCCCATTTGGATCCTGGAGTCCCTCTTGCTTTTAAAAGAATATTACCTCTAATTCCTATCTCAATGTGTGCAGTCCTCTTCTGTATTTCAGTTTTCAGTCTCTATAGCAAAAGTCGGCATGTAGGATTCATTTTCAGAAATAGCTGCATGCTGGTAAATATAGATAAATATGGCAGAAACAAAGAGGTCTTCCTGTAATGGAGCTGTCAGAGGATCTAAAAAACGCCTATGTATCAAAAATGGCCCGGAATGTTCCGGAACGACGATAACTGTTTGCTGATGAACTGAAGGGTAAAGGATGTGCCTATAAACACACAGGCCCTCTCAATTGCAGTGCAATTTCAACATGATGTATTGCGTGAACAACGTGTCACTCTACCATAATACACTGTGCGTCGAAGCTTCTGGGAGTACTGCGCGCCCCCATAAGTCCCTGCCGTGGGTTTTGCGGACTTATCATGCAACAATCAAAGACCGATCTGCAGTCCATGAGACGACGAACAGAAAATTTAACCTGTGCCTGACATGGAACATTTGGGAATAGCATTAAATATTTGTTTATTTGATGTAGAATTTCTATGTCTAGCATGACAACTAAATGGATAATTGGTGTTTATATATATATTAGAATGGTTCTGTCATGTTAAATAAAAAGATATCAGTTCTATAATATTTCAGGTTGTAATAACAGTTGCATGTGCTATCGATTTGTATTAATCACAGATACGCATCGTATGTCTTACATATAGTTGGGCAGTATGGTGTCTCAGTGGGTAGCTCTGTGGCCTCACACCTCCAGAGCTGTGGGTTTGATTCCAGGCCCAGCTCTGCGTGTGAGGGGTTTGCATTTTCTTTTAGTGTTTGTGTGGGTTTCTTTCTATAGTCCAAAGATTTGTGGTTTGGTGAATTGATGTCTCTTTCCTGTTGTGTCTGTATGCCCTGTGCTGGGGGTGGCAGCCCATTGAGGGTGTCCCCTGCTTTGTGCCCTTGGCTTACTGCAATAGTTCTCAATCCTATTTCTGGTGCCCCCCCCCCCCCCTCGCCAGAATGTTTTCATTCCAACCCACACTGCTTTCGACCTGCCACATTCATTATTAGCCTTTTTAGAACCATATGAGCCTGATTAAGGTAGGGTTGCAATGTAAACATTCTGGCACAGGGGGCACCAGGAATAAAATTGAGAACCACTGGCTGACTGTGATGAGCAGGATGTGCCCCTGAGATCCAAGGAAGAAAGGTTTTTAATATTGATTAAAATTTTGGTTTGACAGGGAGAGGAAGTTGGCAAGGTCACACCCGCACACCTGTGATGTCATGTTAAAGCCCTAACTGTCCTCTTGAAGGAAGAATAGGACTTAATCGATTGGCATGTATAGTAGGAGAGAAATGAGTCAACACATAATGTCCACTACAGAGGGCAAAAATGACTTGCTGGATCTCAGGAGGATATAAGGGAACTTAATAAATAACTATACTATACATGTAGTTTTTCTTTGAATGACTTTAATGAGCATTTTATTGAATTTTATATGCATTGAGGAAAATCTAGTTGGACTATTTATGTCACGTTTGATGAGTTTAAGGTCAGGCCCTTGAATTGATCAAGACTTGTTGTCTAAGTATTGATTTGAATCTGGTGTTGAGATACTTCACATCGAGTTTAGCAGAAGGAATATCCCAGTTTGCTCTGGAATTTAGTGACTTTAATTACATTCATACTCAACCTCTTGTTGAAATATTAATCTGAAAGCCGAGGAAATGTCAGACTGTAGCTGCGGTAGAATTCCACACTGTTGGGAATCTGGAAATCAAATATGTTTATAAAGGGCAAACAGAATTTAATGAGCAATTAATTAGAGGGTCATGGGTTCAAGAGGTCCCAGGGGCCTTCTCACCGACACAGCACGGCTTGGTGTGTAGCATGATAGCTTTCAGCTTTCCTGAGCTCCTCCTTAAGTCTGTGCCTCCCTTTAGCTCACGTGCTGGCTAATACTATTTAGAGGAATTCAGATGTTTAGAGATGTGTTTCCAAGAGAATGGAGCTCAAAATCAACAATTTGCACATCTTATTGGTAATTTGTTCATTTTTGTAAACAGTTTATCAGACATTACGATCACGTATAAAATGACCTTGCATGAAGTATACTTAGGTTTGTCATCTTTAAAAAAATACCCTATTCATAATACTGCAAGATCTACAGAGGTTGTACGATGAAGCTGAAACACCTGATTTTACACTGCAGTTTATTATTATGGTGTACTGTAAGGTCTCCTTTTGTGGCTGATACAGCATCAGTTTGTCATGGAAATGACATATACAAGTCCTGCTCTGTGGTCAGAGGGATTCTGAACTGTTCCTCTTGCAGAACGGTGGCCAGGTTACTATGTGATGCTGGTGGAGGAAAATATTTCCTGAAAATGCTCCACCAAAACACCCCAAAGTGGCTCCAGATGTGATGTGGTGGCTCCAGATTCAGATGTGGTGGCTATGCAGGTCGTGGGAGATGTTCAACAACTTTTATGTTCATCAAACCACTCTGTCACTAGTCTTGCTGTGTGAATTGGTACATTATCATCCTGATACGCAGCACTGCCTTCAGGGTACCATATCAGAACGGTATGAGGGTGAAGACTATCACTACAGATCTTATCAGTGTCATGCTGTTAGTCACCTTTGCGCTGTTACACGTCTGAGTGACTTAAACCAGAGGTGCCCCCCCCAAGATTTTTTTTTTTCTATAATAGTTTTTTGCAAGTACTTGAACTTTTTTTTTTTTAATTTTTTATTAAATGCACATTTTAAAAATCGTATCTCAGTCGCCCCTCTTTACCCACTGTGGCTCTTTGTCAATCTTGGGTCAGACATTTAGGAGAGAATGGCTCTTCGCTTTAAAAAGGTTGCCCATCTCTGGTCTAGGGAATGCAGTGATACTGCAGCCCAAGGCATCATTGTTCCTTCCTCATGCTGCACTCTGGGTACGCAGTTGTCCCAGTGGTGAGTCGCTTCTCCACACCGCAGCTCTCCTGGATGTGGGAAAAACACTGAAGGTGGACTCATCAAATAGCAATATATGTCTCACATTGTCCACAGCCCAAGATTTCCGCTAGACCATTGAAACTGATTTTTGGCATTGGTAGGACTTGGTACGATTATAGCAGATCATGAATATTGACCCTGTAGATCTCCCAAAAAACAGTGCTGGTGATATCAGGAGTGCACATTTGATTGTGCAGTGAGTTGGACAGCTGAGGTGTCCTCAGCTGGACCCTCAAACGCTACTGTGGCTAGTGTTTCAGTTTCATTGTCCAGCCCCTGATTATCCACTCTGTTGTTAACATATGTAACAAAATACAGAGAAGCCAATTATACAGTCGTACTGAGGCATATTATAAAGGATTGTACTGGAGTTCAATTTAATATACATTGAAATAAATACACTAATTTTGTGGATTATCCCCATACCTGTTATTAGCTAAAGTCATAGATTCAAAGAGCCTGGTGTGTTTCTGTGCTTCTGATTATTATTTTCATCCTAGTGCTAGAACTGTAATCCTGCTTCCATTTTTATGTTAATAATAGAAGGAGGGACATTTACCTGTCATGTTCATTCGTAGTGCTGATAGTGTAATTCAGTGTTATTTGAGGACAGAATTAACATATTTATGGTTTCCTTTTCCTGGTTTGTCCTTATGAATAAAATTTAACACAGGGTTGCCTCAGTGTTTTGCTCTGGCAGGACCTGAGTCTCAGAGGCGCGCATCGAGGATGAAAGGTCATTCAGGGGGCCTCAGAGGCGCGCACCTAGGATGAAAGTTCATTCAGGGGGCCTCAGAGGCGCGCACCTAGGATGAAAGGTCATTCAGGAGGCCTCAGAGGCGCGCACCGAGGATGACAGGTCATTCAGGGGGCCTCAGAGGCGCGCACCGAGGATGACAGGGCATTCAGGGGGCCTCACAGCCGCGCACCGAGGATCCCAGGTCATTCAGGGGGCCTCGAGGCGCGCACCGAGGATGCCAG
>JAODKE010000001.1:23754013-23761572 GCA_026779605.1 Mormyrus hasselquistii | reverse complement strand
CCCTCCAGTCTGTGTCGTCAGGCTCAGGCCTTTGGGGCTGCATGCTCTCTCTGCTTGCCCTCCAGTCTGTGTCGTCAAGCTCAGGCCTTTGGGGCAGCGCGCTCCCTCTGCTTGCCCTCCAGTCTGTGTCGTCAGGCTCAGGCCTTTGGGGCTGCATGCTCTCTCTGCTTGCCCTCCAGTCTGTGTCGTCAGGCTCAGGCCTTTGGGGCTGCGCGCTCTCTCTGCTTGCCTTCCTATCATCAGAAACTATTTCACACTAAGCCAAAGTGAGAATTTCACTGGAAAAAATAATTTGTCGAAAGATGAAATTCTCCTTTGCCATTGCCCTGAGACAGCTGTGGTGTACACACCCTTGTTTACTTCACTGGCAATACCACTGAGCTTCAAGATTATTCAGTTAGACTAGAATGTCAACTTTAATGAAGGGTTTGATATATTTGACCAGCAAAATACCATTAGGCTCACTTCTACGCTGATGGTAATTTGTTACCACAGACACTTTAGTCCTGGGCTGGGCATCAGGTCAGCGGCAAGACCTTGAATTTAGAGGGATGCTTATATATGTAGTTCCAGGCATTTTTTCTCTGTTTCTGGGGACACAAGCATTTTGTTATCTGTTTCTACGATAGATCTGTGCATTTAATATAAAACATCAGGATGCAACTAGATTGGCCCCAAATTATGCCGGAAAGGCTGTTCAAATGGCTACTCACTTGTCTTCCATACGGACCATATTGCTTCCTGGTTCAGGAATGCAGGTGGTGGATTTGCTCTGATGACCACGGAGAAGGCGGTTGTCAAGTTTAAGTATCCTGAATGCTTCTAATGTGCTACCTGCCATGTGCTGCATCACTTTGGATGAAAGGATCTGCTAAATAAATGTGAGGATGAATGTCTACTTCATGACCATAAAGGTGGAATGGATGGTAGCTCCTGTTGCCAATCCATTAGCAGCTCCGAAAGCAAGCAGAAAGGACTAGAACTCGATACGAGCACCAATAGGTAGGTGCCATTCCATTAACAGCTCCGAAAGTAAGCACCAAGAACTTGATGCAGACTCCCAAAGGGAGTCAATAGAAAGACACACAGAGAAGTGTGGTGTGAGAGTCCCAGCTGATGCATTTTGAATCATCTGCAATGACTTCAGAAAACAAATGGCAACCTTGCCAGTAATGACTTACAGAAGCCTAGTCTTGAGATGACAAGTGTCTGGATAAGGATTTATGCTGCATGTTCTTTTAGATAATGTCTGTTCTTCCTGATGTAATAAATAATAAATGTTCATGATCAGGAGATAGCTATAGCGTGGCCAGCGATGGATGGCCGATCATCTTCCATCGCCCCTTGGATGGATGGCCGATCATCTGCCATTGCCCCTTGTATGGATAGCCGATCATCTGTCATCACCCTTTGGATGGATGGCCGATCATCTGCCATTGCCCCTTGTATGGATAGCCGATCATCTGTCATCGCCCTTTGCGTCTTGGCAAAACTTGACACAGGCAACATGGATGATGCTAGCTGGACAGCATTGTGTGGAATGGTGGGTTTGGCGGGTGTTCAAAGGTTGTATGACAAGCTAATGGTCTTACCATATATGTAATTTTCAACACATTGCAGAAACAGTGAAAAGTAGAAAACAATGAAATGGTTCTGCTGACGCTGAGATCAACGGGAGACAAATGCTGAACAAATGCAATAACAGAAATATGATCAATTTTATTAATGCTTACTGAATTTCATTGTATACATTTTGTTGAATTGAAAATGCAATCTAAATACATGAGTCTATATGCATTCTTTCACTGTTTTCGCCCCTGTTTCAAGTTGCAATGCTTGCATTATCTTTAAATGTGTAATATCTTATTCATTCAGTATCGTTGGATCTTTGTCGTAATGAATGATTTATGCCACCTTAGAGTATGACATTTCATGGGTAGTTAAGGAGGGTATTACTTATGGTATGGTAATTGTATAGTAATTGCCAACAGTATGGTCATTTCCATGTTTGTAGAATCCAGCCACAAGCATTCAGATGCTTGGTATGTTTTATACAGCAAAATTGGCAGGTTTATTTAAAATCTCTTATATACCTTTTCTAATCTTTATTTGTTAAGGTGGTATTTTCATGTGAGTAACACTCTTTTATTAACTCTTTTTTCATGTGGGTTGGTAATTAAGCGGTTACGGTGATGGATGGATGTGGGTTGGTAATAGTTTTTGAATGTTTTAGAATGTCGATTTTCTTTCTTTATTCTAATGCTGCCCAGGACAGCTGGCATGCTCCTAGGTACCCCCAAGGGACAGTCAACACTGTGCAACAGGTCAATCATAGTCGACGTAAATGCAATACATCGTTCCCGTTTTGACAGTGAAGTCATCAGTGTGCTTGCATTTCCATCCGTCAAAGCTGCCTGTTTGTTTTCATGTCTATGACAGGCCTGTCTGTACTCAATCCCAGTTACTCTTGTATCCCTGTTTTAAATATCATTCTTTGTTCCTGTCCCATGTCATGACTTTGGATAGCCAGCCCAGATGCTTTCACAGGAAGAGGGTATGAAGATGGTATTAAGATACGCTGCAAGAAACTGTCCAGAAAGCAGTCTGCTTCTGGTGGACTGAGACTTCTTTTATGGTAGTAAAAATAAATTGATTTCAAATCAAAAGCCCATTTTCACTTTAGATCATCTTAGTTTGGGGCAAACCATTGTGATCTTCACTATCTCTTCACTAGGTTTTGCAAGCCTGGGATTTCATTAATTAATTGCTGGTTAATTGAGGGCAGATGTAATTGCAGTTAATGGACTGAGGAACATTTTATGTGCTGAAGTCATTGGGATGCAGACTGATTTCTGAGCACTGTTTCTCCAGTGCTGTAGGACTTCTCGTTCAACTGGACTGTCTTTTCCAGTTGCCTGAGCACGTTGAGGGAGGCCCTTGATTGGACTGCAGTGAACGAGCTGGGATTTTAGAGCCGCGTTCTGTCAGAGAACAGAACTCTCACATATATACTGTGTAATGCCCAGGTTAAGAAAACACCAAGAGATTGATCAAAGAGATTTTAGAGTGTATGGATTGGCTGTGTCAGCCGCATAATTAATGAGTGATTAATGTTACATATTCTTCCATTTTCAAGAAAAGCAAAAGCTGTGAAGTTTGCTGTCATCATGATTTCCTTTTCTGACGGGAGAAAGGTTCACTTTCTGCCATAGTTCAGCTTTCAGTTCATACATCTACGAGCACAGAATTATACAGATTTTTACATCAATGAGGTAAATGGTTCAATTAAATTAACAACGTAAAAATACTAAAACACTGTGATGAGAGTTGAGGCGTTTCCTAAAACACTGAGGTAGACCTGCGATAAAGCGCTCGATATGTTAGGTCTTTTTCATAATGTATAAATTACTGCTGGAACAAAGCACCTGACACTGACGTTGCTAATTTAAGCACTGAATCGAGTTTTGCCTCTTTACTGTTCTGTCATCATATCCTTTCTGATGCTTACAGATCAGGGTGTCTGCAGTCCCATAATTCTCTTCTGAAAGCAACTCAGCCCCGTAAGTGATTATTATTAATGGAGGGGCAGCTGTGTCTTCTTCCGAGGGTCGTCTTGATAAGAATTCCTGGCTTTCAGGCCATCGAGTCGAATCGAGCCTTTGAGTGACATGAAGCCTGAAGCTGATGCTTCCTGAGGCAGATTTATCTGTGTCATATTGGGGAAACTTTTACTTCTTCTAACCTAAATATATCCAGTAGGTCTCAGAAGTCAAAGAGCGTGTGGAAAATGGAGAGGAAAAATGTGCCTGGAACTAATTAGCACTAAAAATTTGTCATTTGCGTCCCTTAAGAGAGATGACTGACCATCAGATCAGTCACTGACCCAGCATACAAGTCCAACAACTTGTTCCTGAGTGAAATGGTTCAGTGACCAGACATCCTCAGGCAGAAAGGATTCAGATTCAGTCGGGATTCAGATTCAGTAAAAATTAGGTTCAGATGTTTTATTGTTATTCTATTACACATGATGAAATTATGTTGGTAACTTACAAGGCCAATGCAATAAAAATATGAAGTACTATACTAAAGATGTAAACAATATACAAAAGAATGATCTACATTGAAAAGGTAAATGTATATTGAGGTAGTCCAGCTGAAAGAGATAAATTGTAACAGTAATATAACGAAGTGCTGAGTGACTGGGGTGTGCGTGTGCCCTGGGGGTTGGGTTGCACTCGTAGCCTCCGGGATAGGCTTCAGACCCCCCGCAACCCTGAAATGGACAAGCAGTCTATGGATGGATGGATGGTTGGATAAAATGCAGGAGTGACATCCAGTATTGTTGAACATACTTGCATATTGCACTAGGACTGAACAAAATTAGGGATTAACCTAAAATAGCACACAAATGTAAACAGACAGGTAATTCTAACTGTTCAGTTACCGCACAGATTTCTAACTTAAAATATCATGCAACCTCTTATCTTGGCCAGTGTATTTTTTGTGTTCCTGGGCATTTTTCCTAATCTGCATTCTTAATGCATTTAAGTAATGGTGATATTTTTAAATATTTAATAGTATGCTTTGCATTTGGTGAAAATGCAGTTTCTAAGGCCATTATTGAAATTCTGTATAAAGCGGCTAAACTGCCATGACAACACAAAGGGAGACTACAGGAAAACGGCAAGTAGGCTGCTTTTCTACAGAAGAATGAAGTCCTTCAGCGTGCGTGCGTGCGTGCGTGTGTGCGTGCGTGCGTGCGTGCGTGCGTGCGTGTGCTGGTAGACTGAACAAACTTCTGAGTTAAGCTATGAATGTCAGAGACCCAAGTCTGGACTTCTTGGTGGTAGAAGGAAGAACGGTGTTCAAACTGTACTTCATTCCAAAGAACGAGACCCATTCCGTCAACGAAGAGCTGGCACGGGGGGGGGGGCACCGACAGGAATACACCTTTGTCGCTGAAGCCATTCGATCGTTTGGTGCTTCCAGTCTCCAGGTCCCCATCCAAGTCAAAGGACATCAACCCAACTCTCCTTGACCAATCACTATATACTATTCCACCTGCACTAAATAACATGTTTTCAAGGCATGTTTTTACCCCTCTTGTACCTGTATTATATACATCTTTGTTATTTATTCATTTATTTATTTCTTTAAGGGGGATTGTGCTGACGTTATTTTTATAATGCTTCTGGACGACAATTTTTTCCCCTGTGGGATGCTGGAAATTCTTGTCTTCCCTTAAAACTACAGAATCAATTCATTAATTTCTGAAGGAGTTGACTACCTTGGTCACAGATAGCTTCATTAATCCATTAAACATAATGAATATCTTTTCAAAGGTGGGCTTCCCATTTTGGACCAGAATAACAGAGAATATCACCTGATTTATTACATGGCTCTCTCATACAATCCATGGGAGGGGTCACTGTGGACTCCCAGCAGTTTATTAAATGACCCAAATAAAGCTCATTAGATGTTCCCAGAAGAAGAGAGGAACTAGAAAAGTATCTGGGATGAAGCATTAATTCTTTGCTCAGTCCTTTTCAACAGGGAATCATTGTATATCATGAACACCTGCCGTGGTCTAACACAGTTTGGTTACTATAAATATTTCCATTTCCTTGATCAAGGTCAATTTCCTGCTATTTCTTTTTTATGAGTATGTTTATTTTTCTTCATTTATGAATGTGTGATACTGGTTGTCAATGCTTTTTTTTAAAAAAAAAAAAAAAAAAACTTACAATACAGAATACACCCAGTTATTGCAATTTGGAAAATGGAGGGTGAGCTGGAGGACGAGGCTGTGGGCGGAGTCTGCACATGGAGGCGGAGTGAATGTCGAATGGAGAGCGAGCTAGAGGGCGAGGCTGTGGGCGGAGTCTGTACATCGAGGCGGAGGGAATGTCAAATGGAGAACGAGCTAGAGGGTGAGGCTGTGGGCGGAGTCTGCACATGGAGGCGGAGGGAATGTCGAATGGAGAGCGAGAATTTCAATGTGTTATTTCACATTGGGGTGAGCGCAGTAACCTGCACGTTAATAACAAGAACAGACGTAAGAACAAATGCCACTTCTGAGCTGTCTTTGATGTCTTAATTAAATTTTGCCAGAGAGCTTCTCCCTACAGCAGGCATAGAAAGGGGAGCTTTCATTTATGGGATGCACAAAATGAGTGCTGCTTGCACTGTGTTTGAGGTAGGGCCCACTTTGCAGCACTTCCTGATTTTGCCAAGTTCGCCAAGGGAGGGGCTTGTATTTTTCTTCTTTAACCAATCAGTTAGCCTGCTGAGTCACACACTGTCCTTCCCCTGATAACTTGAACCCTTGAGTTTGAAAATGAGAAAAAACAGACCAATGTGGTGAAGTCATGCGATGAAGATGATTGGTTAAAGAAGTGAAACACAAGCCCTTCCCTTGTTGACCAGGGACACATCGAACTCGGAAAAATCAGGATATCCCCTTTGCCCATTCGTTGTGTGTTTGTTTCGTGGGCGGAAAGGGAAAGTTATCTTCAAATGGTTCTAATTAAGTGGTTTAGCTGTCAGCATGAAATGTGTCCTAGAAAGCTTCCTAACTTTGTCAGATGCTGCATGTATTATTCATAACTGGTTATGCTCTGCTCTTATATATTTATAACATTATTCTTGCAGTAGCCGAGTGTTTCTCAGCTTGGTCCTCCCAGCTACCAGAAAACATGGACTGTCTGGGGGCTCCTGAGGATCGGTTTGAGAAACATTGATGAAGCTTCATTCATTTTAAAGACCATCCCAAAGTCACAGCCCAGTATTTGTAGTAACAATCTAGTATAACAGGTAATACTCAGTCACTCAGTCCAAATTACATTTTGTTTGTTATTTCAATAGTCAGGTGAACAGAATCATACTGTACTTGGTTAATGTAAAGCTGATCAAATTAGTTCATTTATTAGTTGACTAATGAAGTGACCTTAGATTTGGTTAGATTTAATGAGTACACAGAGTAGCTGAGGTGCCCTTGGAAGAGGTTTGGCAGCCGAAGTGGTTTTCTTCTGACTTTCCAACCAGATATCGGTAACTTTTAAGAGAACAGAATAAATTTATCCATCCATCCATCCATCCATCCATCCATCCGTTTTCTGTACCCGCTTGTCTTATTCAGGGGTTGCAGGGTGTTACGGTTCATTTGAACATATTATAACATGAAATAATTAAGTTTCTGTGCATATATCCTACCCAGACAAAAAGCCTTCTTCGACAGCCTACCCCTTCTGTACAGTCCTGTACATATAGATCATACATGTATGTTATATGTCAGATCATTAATCATCACTTGCATTTGTTGTGATTCCCACACAGAGGTCCAGGGAATAATTTTAGAAAACTGGGAAATTAATGCATACTCCTAAGCTGCAGGGCACGTGACTTCCGGCTAAGATTGTAAAGCCTTATTAGAACTGGAAACTCTGCCTGTGATAGAAAGACTGCAGGTTGACGGCCCTGAACTGCCGCTGATTACATCTCAAGCCGGGGTTCAGTGCAATCTGGCCTGAGTGGTGCCAGTCACGTCTGCCCCTCATTAC
>JAODKE010000001.1:23714631-23725358 GCA_026779605.1 Mormyrus hasselquistii | reverse complement strand
GTTTCCCTGCTGAGACTGCTGCCCCCGCGACCCGACCTCGGATAAGCGGGAGTCAATGGATGGATGGATGGATGGTTTGTCTGTTAGAGCACATGCAGAAAATTCAGTTCAACTCAAAACATTACCTGAATATATTGTGCATCTCCATGCATTTTTCACAAAATGGTAGGCAGTGCACCATGACTTATTAGAGGACATTAATCCTTGTTATCAATGCTTAAAATAGCTGTACTTAGCATGTTTGTTAAAGTCTCACTTTGATTGTAGATAAACCATTTCTCACAAAGTCTTTCCTTTCCTCCACCTTGTTGCAATCTGCTGACCTATGGTCTTACAGTAGTTTACCCACAAAATCTGACTTGTACTACAACCAAAACAAATATAATTCTGCTGAATATTGTTGTGCTGTTGCTGAATATTTGTTCTCCCAACAACAAAGACCTAATGATTTGTGATATCATTCCAAAATGTTTGCATTAACCTGGGACGTGGTAGCTATCCAGTGGCTGCTTATTGCCAATGAGAAGATTCACATGAGCTAAGTTTTGAAAAGCCACATTCAACAGATGGTGACCTAGTTCTGTTCCATACTCATCTCAGAATGAAAATTGCTCATTTATGAGTAGTTCATTGCCAAATCCAAATGTTTAGTCACTGCACTCTCTGCAGTGACTTGTGCTGTAGGTACTGCTCATCTATTTGCATTTTAAGGACTTTGATCTTTTTCACTCCAAGCTTTATGAATTGTTTATATCTGCTTGTGATTCTTGTCTGGGTTGGGCAAATCTGAACAAGTGAAATATACATATATACCAGTAAGCCATATGTGTGTGTGTGTGTGTGTGTGTGTGTGTGTGTATGTGTGTGTGTGTATGTATATAGATAGATAGATAGATAGATAGATAGATAGATAGATAGATAGATTACCTGTCATTAAAAATAACATATGTACTGTAAATCAATCATTACTGAATTATTGCTTTCTAACTTTGCTGGTATTACATACCTAGTAGCACCTATACAGACAGTGATTCAAAAAACATAAACACAATTTTTTCAACGAGACTAATTTATTAATCCTGACTATATTAGCATAAAGCTTTCATTAGAGCATTAATCATACTTAAATTTATGAAGACAAATTATGAGTCTCTGCTCTAAATAGGCTTTTACGTTTTATTCATAAATACACATTAACAGTAAACTCCAGCTTTTTTCTTTTGAAAAATAAACATGGTAATATTTTATCATTGCCTTTTGATGTTTTTTGATCTACATTGGATTCTGTAATTTTTAATGCTTCTCATTACTTCCTGTGATTGTAATCCAAGTATGCATTTGATAAGTGACAGTTTGATCCTAATAATTAGCAGGGGTAAACCAGGGCCAGGCCGGGAAGGGGAAGAGTTGCAAAGCCGAAAAATACCCCCCCCCCCAAAAAAAAAAAAAAAAGAAAAAAAAGGAAACATTTCTCCTCGCATATTAGCATGGTAACACTGAGAGCACAGATACTGAGTAGTAACTCAGCAACTACTTAAAAACAAATAATTAACAAATACAGTAACTACTTGAGGAATTACTGATGAACAAACATGACAGTTTCACTTGTTATTCATGATTTGTTCCTTCAGTAAGTTCATTAGTAGTTCTTTCAGTAGATCACTGAGATTTACAGAATTAAATATTGTAACTGCTTGAAATAGATGTGTCACTATTAATTAATGATTGTAGTGTTATTCATTATTTGTTAATTCAGTAGTTTCTTCAGTACATCCTTCAGTTGTTCACAAGGTTTTACAGAATTAAGATACAGTAATAAATATGTTAATTGTTTGAGATAAAAGATGTGTCACGATTTGTGACAAATAAGACTTAGTTTGTGGTTAATTAATACATAAGTAATAACATAAATATTCTCATGTAGCACATATAATATCAGTACATCTGGAAAATTTCTTTAAACCGAACAAAATAGTTACGTTATGTGACCTATTTAGATTCAACTAGATATCACCCATCCATCCACCCATTGATTGTCCATCTTCCAACTACTTCTCTTGGTCAAGCTCACAATCTAGATATACTTCCAATATTGTGGCTTTGTTTGCAAACATGACAATATAGCCTATAATCCCTTGGGATGATGGCTGCTTTTGTCCAGGCATCTATTCACAAAAGCTGGAATAGATAGCTGGGTTGAAAACAAAAGCTTGCTAAATTCAGCAATATTTTTTTTTTAAGTGCCTAAACTATGAGGATAAAATATAAATAATTCTATAAATGGAGTATATAACTCAAGTGGAAATTAACCTTATGTTATAGTAGCAGACACATGTAAATAAATGCAGACACAGATGATCAGAGTCAGAAAAGTATTATTATATTACTGCATGACCCTCAGATGGTTATAAAACTTGAAGCTGAACATTCTTATGCTACAGTATATGAATAGGCTGTCTGTTCTTGGACTTTCTTCTGATCGTATTGAGATAGCGGTGCCAGTAATGGCTGCAGTGCAGATCCTAGACCACTGGGCCGGCACCTGTACCTAATGAAGAATGAGATATGCGGCTCAGCCACGCACTTTGCAAAGCATACAGCAGAAAATGACTTTCAAAAACAGCCGCCTCAAAAAAAGACCCCCGAGGACCAAGATAAAGACTGGACCCAAGGTCAGTGGGCAAATCTGTCCCTTTCGAAAGTAGGCAAGACGGTGACTCCAAACAGCTTGGCCATGGACCTCTGTGACTAAGCTAATGCTAAGCTAATGGCAGCCTATCACATGTTAGGCAAACGCACGCCAAGCCGGTGGGCAAACACACGACAAGATGTGGACACAAAAGTGAGAAGAACTGGGGAATCAGCGTGGGCTACACAACACAGTTTCTTGAGCTGAGTTTTCAGTATCAGAAAGAATAGCAAGAATTAAAATAGCTACTATAATCTTCGGGCGCTTGGAGGCAACCTCAGGTGGGCGGACATGTGGAGTGGAGAGAGAATCACAGTTTATTAGGGTACATGACAGGACGGGGTGGGTTCAATGGCACACAAACGCAAACAAAAAAAAAATGAAAAGAGTCGTTTCAGCTGACAAGAAACCGAATGAAAGGCAGAGACCTAAACTGGGAAGTCAGAAACCAAAAAAATGTGACTAAGCGTCAGGAGAGCAAGTATGTGAAATCTACACAGGTATAGTGGGCGTCAAGAAAAAACACACAACACCAATTAATATTATTTTCAGGAAAGAAATATAACAAACACAAAAAATGAAAACTGTGGTTTAAAGAAATAGGTCACACTTTCTCTTAGTTTTAATTGTGCTTTTATTCACACCATTAATTGTGCCTTGTTTCCATTATGTTTTGTTTGTAAAGCGTCCTGTCCAGCATCCTGGGACTGGGACCAGGCTCACCACTATCCTGTACTGGATAAGCAGCTATGGAAGACTAATTGACCTAATGGTTACTCGATAAACCCGGCTTCCCATTTGTATTCCGCAGAAGAACGGTAAATGCTGAACAATCTTTGAACATCAAGTTTGAGGCCCCATGAGGTCATATGTGGCAGGACCGGTGAACCGAAACATTTGGCATGGAGATTTGCTTACGAACTCATGCTTTACTTGGGGTGTTTTAGGGATAGACATAATCGGGACAGTGTCAGGGCCATGAACAACTGGTATAGTTCCTTCAGTTGACATAAAAGATGTGCCTTGGTCTGTCAGAATCTCTTTCGGGATGCAGACGCGACAGAAATGTGCAATTGCACTGCAACCGTATTTTTAGCTGCAGTATCGCATAGAAGCACTTCTGGTTATCATGATGTGTTGCGTATAATAAGTAATTTACACCACTGAGGAACATATACAACCTCTTGTACAGACAAGGAGAGTTTTTTTGTTCTTCCCAGGGACAGACTTGTAATGTACGGGGTTACGCAGTATGAAGCCCAGGGGCCTCTAGTCAAAACAGGCCCCAACTAACAACCTTGTTTATTAAAATTTTAACTGCTCTCCCTATCAAAAACTTTTATCGCCACCAACCCCCCTCCCCCCATGTCAATACTTGCGCCATCACAGAAAATAGTAGGGGGGCCACTGATCATGCTCATGGAGCTCTGCCCCCTGGATATTCGCCTTCAATTTGGTCATATAGTCAGAGGAGATCCTAGCAGTTGGTTGACAGTTGGGACTTCCACCAACTGAAGGAAACACGATTTGCAGCATTAACTCACTGGAGCTTTTGACAGCTCAGCTCACTCAGAACCCTTGGCAAATAACGTGAATCGTGAATGCCCAGGTAATATAATTGAGCCCATTCACTTCTGTAGTGTTTAGCCTGCCTTAAATGTCCAGTTGACAGAATAAGTTGCGTTGCTCGCAATATAGCATTCTGGACTGAAGCCAACCGTGAATAGTGTAAATAGCTGTGTATAGTTAGCATGTATTGTGCTAATGTATTTGGGCCACATGTTAATGTCATATGTAGTGTTTAATGTTAATTGCAGTAAATTATTGTGTGTATGCGCCTAGCATGTGTCATCTTAGTAGTCAGGGTGACTAACACAGTGGGCAGTGAGTGTGAAATGTTAGTGTGACTGGTATATGTCAGTAAACGCCATTTTTGTGCTTCCTAGCACTTTGTGTCCGGCTCGTTATTTTCCCAAATGCAATGTGTGGTACCTGGACCACAATATTCCTGTAAAGTGAGTGTAATGTACTTGGAGAGTACCAGGAAGCCAGAGGCCTATGCCTGCATGAAGTACGGTTGCTCTGCTCATGTTATACTTAATGTTTGACAGGCATTGCATTTCCAAAAATGTGTCTCCCAAAACATTTGGTGTAGTACCACATGAATACAACCTTTACCATTTCTTTTGTGGTAGCAGTAATGTACAAAATAATTGTAGTCTATTTAAATTATATTACATGCAGTTACATATACAATATGTTGCAAATATCTGCTCTTTTATATTTTAAGAGGCTAAGAAGAAGCTCCTCTAGGCTTCAAAATGAAAATGATATCAATAATAATATATTATTATCTGCATGTTAAGCCATCACATAGCAATTAATTTTGCGAAAGATATAGAACCCCAAACATACTTTCAATACACTCCGAAACCTCTTCTCGATAAAACTATGAACAACAGCCTACCCATAAAAACAGTAAACTGGAAGTTGGTGTAGTATTAGGTCTTATTGATTGATTGTTTATCATTAACCTATTCAGTTATCTTTATTGTGTTATTCATTACAGGGAATGTTGTTTACTTTGCAGTTTGACTTTAAACTGTAATGTGAGGACCTTCTAAAGGAAGGTTGATTTTAAAAGGTTACATACTGCATAAATTCGATTCCCACAGAAAAAAAAACACATTTCTTGCCACCTAAGCATTTCAGTTTACAGGAAATATCCACTTGTGAAATATATTCTTCCGAAATTTTAATAGACAAGTACTAAGTACAGGTATCTGTATCCAGTGGCCTTGCTAAAGATATTGGGCCCCCAGTCCAGACCAATCCAGATATTTTCCAAATTTTTTAGGGCCCCTGTGACTCCAGGACCCTCCCCTTAAGGCACCCCTGCCTGCAGCTATATACAGAACCAACACGTCGAGTAAAATCACTAGTACGTCATAACATAAAAGTAACAAATGTCGGTATAATGGAGAAAAAAATATTGTGGGTTCTGATAATGACTGTTCCCATTAATCTGGGAATGTTTCATTGTAAGACAACCGCGTCTGCGCATGTCTGGGAAGAACAAAAAAACTCTCCTTGTCTGTACAAGAGGTTGTATATGTTCCTCAGGGGTGTAAAACATTTTCAGCAAAAAGCAGTAGTAATGTAATGCTATGTGTTAGATCAGACACGTGGCGCACTGGCAGAGGCGTCTTACGAAATGACAAAATAGCAGTACACGGAGTATATGTTGAAGTGGGGCGTATCTGAAAATTCTGCGCCATCGCCCCCCCGGCATTATAGCAATCCGATTCAGAACTTCAGCACACGCCCCGGTCTCCTTAATTTCCTGCTCCCATAATGCATTAGCTGGACTAACTGTACCGTCCCCATTGATGACCGCATTAATCATTCATGAGAGAATTTGTTGGCTAAATAGTGCATCTTTTTCATCTAGTCGTGACTTTATATGGTATAGTACCAAGGATATTGGATGGGTTTCAGCATTGGTATAGGGACCAAATCAGCCTCGAAGCCCCCCATCTCCCAAAAACACGCACGGTACACCCACAATATTGGTAGGAGCCGTCCACACCCAAATGTATACGCCCTTGTACAATACATATGTACCAAGAATACACTTACCTAAGTATACAAATCCATAGGGTTCTTTAATTGTTTTTAAATTGCCACTCCTTTAAAAAGCTATCAGTAATGACATTTTTAAATCAAGCTATAAAATTATTAAATGCCACGAAACATGTATTACACTTGTGACATAATACAAGTCCTTTTATCCTTTTGTTGTAAGCATGCAAGACAAAATAATGCTACATCAATCGATGTGCATCTTACATTAGTCTTTTAACTGAGTTTGTTTCGTCAGTTTTGTCATTTGATACACTGTAACAAGATTGTGCAGAACCAGACCTTCAGTTTTGGTATCTGAGACTTAAATCCCCTTCAGATACCGACTCCCACCACTCCTCCCTTGCTTATTGTCTACTATCCGTTTCATCATCTGGCTGCAAGGTTGCTATGATTTATTAATACAACGTTACATTTACATAGTCATGTGTCTTTCTTGCCTTCGTCACATACACACGCAAGTCCCACTACAAACTCCACACCCGCAGTAAGACATAGATCTTTATCACACACTTTGATGAATCAGTAAATGATTTATTATATATATATATATATATATATATTCATCCTTTTAAAAAATCTGAAATTAAATATGACTATACAATAAATAATCTGTTATACGTATGGGATTTCAATTATTCGTTTTTTTCTCTAAGTGTTTTGGTATTCAGCCTTAATTTTTCTTAATAATTTTGGATTGCGACACCCCCAGAACTACAATAAACAAACAGTATATTTTGTAGGTGGTGAATCGTGAGATACGTCTTCACATTTTTTTTTTTTTTTTTTTGCCATTATGCAATATAAAATGATTTTGCTCTTCATTTTAAATAAAGACTCTTTCTAACATAAAGACAGAAACACACTATGGGACATAGCAGCAATAAACAGTTATTAATCTTGTTTTCTCCAGGGCGTTTAGGAATGGCTGCAGTTTTCTTGGGATCCATTCGTTGTTCTGTGTAGAGATTTCTTTATTTCTTTGTCACCCGCATATTTCACTTTAACGTCTATCCACGGCAAACTCGTGTTGGGCCTAAATGGTGCAGGTCGGCTTGTTGCTGGGTCGTTTTCTTCATCGCTTTGTCAGCGAGTATCGTATAAAAGTACAGTCGTCAGTTGATTCCTTCTCAGCCATTCATCTTTACTTGACATTTCACATTTTTAAAATAAAAAGGAGCAATAAGATTAACTTAAAGGGAAGCAGACCTTACACGATTTAAAGATCTGTCTTCTGTAATATTTCTCTATTACTTGTTTTCGTTCAGTTACAGTATAATCTATAGTTGCATGGATTTGGAGTTAAGTGTAGTCGCAGATATGCATCTGTGAATCTCTTCAGTCATCCAATCCAAGAATTCATACGAACAATTATATGAAAATCGCTGTTGTAATGTTTAGTCTTTATCACTCTGTAGTACGCGTATGCAACAACTCATCGAGCAAAGCACCGTACAGTCCAAGTCCACCGTACATATGAGCTATAACTGACCGCAAGTTTAACAGGTATGCAGAGTTGGTTATCGAGATTCGCCGGAAAACAGATCTGTTAGGTCTCATCCGCCGGTATTGGTTCAGTTCAGATGTAGAAATCCAGCTCCCTAAAAGGTAAGCCATGTCACTAGTGCAGAGACTGCAGTCAGTAGCATTATAATGCCCAGGGGGGCTGTCGGTGTTGGTGCCCCGCTGCCTCCGCCGCACAGTTCAAACAAGCTACCCCGGAATTCCAGTTTTCTAGAGTCCTTTTTAAGCTTTTCCCATAGATCCGTAGCTCCTTCCTGACAGTCCGCTAGCGCAGTTGAGGCGCAGGCATGGAACTCGTCCCAGTATCTATGGACGAAATACAAAAAGATTAATGCTAAAATCACGTGTTTAGACTGGGATCTTTAAAACAGACTGAGTAGCCTATTAATTATACAGTCACTTTTGTATGCTAATAATAATGTTTCGATACTGTGGTGTGCATTATATCCAGACATGTAAAATCCGAGTGTATTCTTTTTCATAGCCAACGCATAAAACATATTTAGTAGCTATATAAATCTGTGGTGACACAGGAATGCGATCGTTCCTACACCAATCTTTGCTTAATCCAGCTGCTATGAATTATTGAACTGGTTTCCAAAACTTCGATTAAAGAGATACAGTCAATAAGCAACACTGGGAATAATATAACATAAATGTGTTGGATTTTTGCCAGTAATATTCTTTTGTAAGAAAAAGCATCCCTTAGTTTACACTAATTAAGTACAAATGATGATCATGGCGACAAATCTGTTTTATTTAGAATAATTACAGGATAATAGATTGCTTTTGAATTATTCGATAATATTTTCTATGGAATTTAGAAAACACGACGAGAGTAACGTCGTTTGATGCTTTCTTTAAAATGTTTTAAATACAGTCAGGTGTTTTCGGATTTAATTTATTAATTTCACCGTTAACTCTGCATACGAATGTGTTCTGGATAAGAGTGGGGCGTTTTGCACCGCCTGCCTTTCCCAAAGTGACAAAAAATGAAGACGTGATGCAGCAGATTTCGCCTAATACCGCCTCTATTAACTCCGTATACTTGCAAAAATATGGCGACACTATTTTATTCATCACTACTCACTGGTTATAAATAGATTCAATAGTTAGGTACAGCGTGCAATAGAGCATCGGCTTTAACAGATGAATTGATATTGTGACGATATTAAACCCCGGTCCTTAAGACAAAAAAACAGAAACATCTAACCGAAAAAACATACTCGTGTTCATCTAATGCCATCGGTCTATTTCGTCGTAATTAATCAATAAGGTTGACGCTGTTCTCTTGCCGAAGCTTATCTCGTAGCTGAGCTTCGGGATCAAAAATAAGACGTAGCCCCACGTCGTGCTTGTCCGTCTGAGTTACCTGGAGCACGTTTGTGCTGCCTAAACTATTTTTTTTCATTGTTTAACATACACACGAACTTACGAGCAGATGGTTTGTAGGTTTTCCGTCTCGTCCATGTCCTTTGGGTAGGTGACCATTTTTTCCCCCAGTTTGAGCAAGCAGTCTGAGAAACCCTTAAACACTGCATCACACTGGCCCGCTCCTCTTACCGCCTGTAGCAGATAGGCTGAAATTAAAGAATGGGTGTGGATTACACAAAGCATCATGTATAATCATATTTAAAAGAATGAAAAACACTCATCAGTAGGATCAGTTTATTATTCCCAAGAAAGTTATTCTTGTTATTATTTTAACTGTTAATATCAGCATTTTCAGACACGATGATATATTTGACGTTGTGCTGGTTCATATTGGAATTTAATAAGTGCAACGGGGACTAAGGAAGATTAACGCATAAGTGCCTGGGATATTATTTAGAAGTAGCCTATGTTTGCGCGAGAGTGTGAGAAAGAAAAGGGGAGAGGGAGACAGAGAGGCTGAGATATTTAACATACCGGAGAACCAGTTTCCACTTAAGTATTTGTGGAGGAGGATATTAGTGCGTGATGGTCAGTGCAAGTATATAGGCTATTGTTTTCCAGTCGGATCGCTTGCAGTATAATCCGATTCAAGTTTTTTTGTAACATTTTTCTTCCTTGAACACTGTTCACTCAGATGATACTGTTATAACGATTAAAGGAGCTTTCAAATGTTAGGTGCCAGAACAAAGCAATCTATATGATGTGTCTTGCCGCGATTTCAGATAGCCTAAACTTAATGGGAAGCAGAGAAATGCATTAATCGTGTATCTAAATCACAGTATTTTTTCCAATAACGAAGAAAGTCAAGAAATATCACGCAATGCAATGCGAATGACAACGAAAACATTTACCATTGTATAAAAACTAGACATGTTACTATGGTTATCTCTAAAGAAAAAAAAAGTCAAATGTCCTTTACGTATAGTCTAAATGTATTACTTTCCCCAAAATACTAAGGCGGTTAATTAGCGTTTGTCCATACCATAACTGTGTTGACTTAACAAAAATTCGAGGCTCTGTAGAACATATTTCTGTACAATTCCAACGCCGTCATCTCATCTCCTCAGACAGGCGCGAAAACACGAAACACCGATCTGAAGGTTCAGTTGCACAGTTGTAATATTAATAAGGAACAACACATCAACATTTCCCAAAATTATGATTTCTTAATTTAAATTCACCTGTAATACTTATTTGACATAAATTTTGCCTGGCTAATATGTAATTACCATTCGGGGACAAGAATACTGGCCTGCAATAGGATATATTGACATTAAGGTCAGTTTGGTTTATTATACAACCATTTTTATGAATGTGGGTCTGGACGGTGGCTCGAGTCCATATCACGTGTTATCTGCAGTACCCCCGCCTCCCCCCCCCTCCCCACCTCCCCACAAAAACAACCCACACCCACACCCCCCCCAACACGACCACACCC